>CM040185.1:78201122-78801122 GCA_022606455.1 Callitettix versicolor | reverse complement strand
GACAACGAACCCATTTTTACTGAATTGTTTTTCACTTCGGGTATTTCCGTAAAGCAAGAGGATATGTCGGCCTAATGATCCGCCAATTAGTTTACAGATGTGAATTTTCCATAGCAACGCCTTCCTGATAACGTTCTGGGAATTGGCTGTTATATTTTAATTAGATTACCAGGTCAATGGCAGTGGTAAGACGCCTAGTTGTTGAAAGTTAAAATAATCTCTGTACTGAACTGCATTCCCCTTCCAAAATGGCCGGTTATTTCGGGAGCAATGGAGGAACAGAGTGGGCAAGACGTAGGCAGCAGCGGTCAGCCCAGTTGCCCGACAACATGCGAGGGCGTCGGTATGAGGACCCAAATTCGCCAAATGTTTATCTTATAGCTGTAGATTTAACGGGCGGGAGGTAGTCCGTTAAATGACGAAGAAATCTATAAGTGCCCTAATTACTAGTAGTCATTGTTTTTTGATATCTTTATGTTCACTTGTATGAAAAAATGTGTTATTAAGCGGTTAGGTTTCTTAGAACTCGGTACAATACCTTTAAGAATGGATTTCTAATACAGCATGTTCAATCATAGATAAACTAAAAATCGACTCGTATGCACTGTATATTGCAGGGCCTATATGTACTGGAACTATTAAAAAAATGTTTTGTTAAGCGGTTAGGTTTCTTAGAACTCTGTACAATACCTTTAAGAATGGATTTCTAATACAGCATGTTCAATCATAGATAAACTAAAAATCGACTCGTATGTACTGTATATGTACGTTTAAGAATGGCTTTCTACTGCAGTACATTAAATCATCGACGAACTGTACATTGCAGAGCCTATATGTACTGGAACTACTAAAAAAATGTTTTGTTAAATGTTTCGGTTTCTTAGAACTCGGTACAGTACGTGTAAGAATGGCTTTCTACTGCAGTACATTAAATCATCGACGAACTGTATGTACACTGCAGAGCTATATGTACTGGAACTACTAAAAAAATGTTTTGTTAAATGTTTAGGTTTCTTAGAACTCGGTACAGTACGTTTAAGAATGGCTTTTTTACTGCAGTATGTTCAATTTTCGATGAACTGAAACTTCAACTCGTATGTACTGAATATTGCAGGGCCTATATGTACTGGAACTAATAAGAAAATCGGATACAAAATGTTAATTACTTTCAAAATTTCTAAGAAAAGTAAAAATTGGTTTTTTGTCAATTAAATCTGGAAATTCGTTAAATCGAGGTCCGTTCATCCTAGGATTACTTTGTAGAGAGATTTATACATTAAAGTTGACTCTGAAACTGTTTTTTAACATTAACTAATTATCGCGACACGCAGCTGTCTCGCTGACATAATAGATTTTACTCTTTTTTAAAGTACTTTTACCATTATAATAGCCTGAGTATTAAAATCTGCATATTTTAAGTTTTGAATTAAAAAATTAAAAGTTACGGAAATAACCCTGTCTGAAATCATTTGTTTCTTTAAGTGTAAGGTAAAAAAGTTATTTTTTCAAAATTCTAAATGGCCGCCATTTTAAAACTGCTGGACGGCTTGGCGTTTAAATAACGAACATCTTGGAGCTATTACAAATATCGATATTTTTAATCAAAGTTTGGATCAAATCGTATTTAGGCTCCTTGCGCGCGCGCACACACACACACACACACACACACACACACACACACACACACACACAACCACACCGGTAACCGTAATGTTTACGGGTAATGTTACTTGACCAACTTTATGCTCTTTTTCCATGAAGCGGTCAAAATTATAATAGGTTTTGCCGTTCAGCCAGTACAGTATTACAAGAAATAACCAGCAACCATACCTTCAAGGTTGAATAAGAGCGCGTTATTTTGAAAATAGGATAACATCTTACAATACGTCTTTCGGGCTTTATACAAGCTATCTTCGTACCAAATTTTAAAACAATCGGTCAATGCCTTTGGCCTAAACTGCGTACACAACCATCGCAGAACGCTCTATTCTTAATTAATATACAGAACGCTACACGATAACGCTGACACTTTTTCCGCTAATTTAACCGGTAACCGTAATATTTACGGACAATGTTACCGGACCAACTTTATTGGAAATTTTATGCTCCTTCAGTATTACAGGAAATAAGCAGCAACTCAACGATGAATCCAGAGCCCGTTGACTTGAAAATAGGACAAAATCTTACACATACGTATTTCGGACTTTATACAAGGTACTTCCGTACCAATCGGTCAATGCCTTTGACTAAACTGCGTAAAAAACATGCAGTTATATTCTTAATTGATATAGAGCGCTTTATGACAACGCTGTAACTTTTTCCGCCAATTTAACCGGTAACCGTAATATTTACAGACAGTGTTACGGGACCAACTTTACTGGAAAATTTTAGCCGCCTCGGTGGTCTAGTGGATAGCGTACAAGGCTTTCACCCCGAGGACCCGGGTTCGATTCCCGGCGAGGGCTTGGCATTTTCATACGCTATACATCATCCCATCGTCTGCATTAGCCCAAGTGTGCACAATAATCGGACGTTAACCAAAAAAAAAAAAAAAAAATTTGGAAATTGCATGCTCTTCCATGAAGCGGTCAAAATTATAATAGGTTTTGCCGTTCAGCCAGTACAGTATTACAAGAAATAACCAGCAACCATACCTTCAAAGTTGAATAAGAGCGCGTTATTTTGAAAATAGGATAAAATCTTACACATACGTCTTTCGGGCTTTATACAACGTACCTCCGAACCAAATTTTAAAACAATCGGTCAATGCGTTCGTCCAAAACTCCGTAATAAACACAAAAACCAAATGCCGAACGGTTAAGTTGAAATAGACTTCGCTTCGCACGGTCAGTGATTACTTATACAGATAAACGTAAGTTTCTGAATCCGTCAGCAATAGTTCTGGTGACTGTGATCTTGTTATTGTTTAGTTCAATGTGAGATTGGTGTAGAAATATAAGCAAACGTTGTTTTTAAATGTTTTTACTACGTAGATAAGAGCATTGGACAGTTCCGAATTTCTCGGAAAATATGCCCACCTAACCGATAATCTTACACGACTAAGCCCTTTACACAAAGCAATATACGAATAAAATTCCGGGAAAACAGGAAAAGCTGTAACAACAGTCGACACTGCAGGGAGTCGTTTCCTTTCCGTTGGCAAAATTCCTGGAAGCTTCAGTACAAAAGTGTTTATTTCGCCTTTGCCAAAGAAGACGTCATTGAATCGGTTTTCAAATATTGGCCGTGACCAGAGTCCAAAGTCTATTTAAATCCATCAAGCGAACAGCAGGCGCAACGAAAATAAAAGTAACAATTAATGGTGCAACAATATTGCATGAACTTTCTCACTTTCGATTGAATTATGCAAATAGTCCTTACACACAAAAATATTTACTGTATGCTGAAAGCTATCATAAATAATCGCGGCGCAGCTGTCTCGCTGACGTGATTGAAGGAATTTCTAAAAATATTTTCTTTATCCGACTCCTTTTATATTTTCTGCATATATTAGCATTTTAAACTTTCAAATTGCGCACTCAAAATATGAAAATAAATCGTGAAAACTTAAAATTCAGTTTCTGAATTCCAAAGGATACTGAAAATTCAAAGTGCAAATTAATGCAGTTTTCAACGCTGTTTCGATGACGAATCGGATTTTTTTAAATTGTTTTTTAACGATAAAAAATTCCGCGATTTTGAAACTGTTGAGTTCAAAACTAGATTTCGAAAAAACAGCGCAGCGCTGCGTCATTTTCGCTTTACTTCAGCACTGTATTTTTCACTTAAATTTGGTATAAACATATAATCAAATTTGGGAAATCTGATGTCAATTTTCGATGAGTTACAAAACCGATAATTTTTCAATTTGAGATGAGTAAGATTGGGAAGTTTAATTTTCGTTAAGGGTTATTTGACCGGAATGGGCTGAAACAATTATAAAATGGCCTGAAGACGGCAAAAGTAACAAACACTGAAATTTCATAAAAATCGGTGAACTGTTTTAGTCTTTAGCGATGTACACAAACACATACAGCCTAACAAACTTCACATTTTAAATCCTTTATATTAAGGCGGCTTTACACGACGCCAGTAACGGAGTCACTAAAACCGAGTACTTCACTACTCCTTGAATAAATTGGTGTTTTGTATTCCAATAGAATACTCGCTGATGTGATAGAAGCGAATATCCAAACATAATTTTTTATCTTACTTTCCTTTTTGAAACTTATTTCACCATCATAAACAGCATTAAAGTCTGCATATTAGCATTTTAAACACAATTCTTGAGAAATTCATAACTTTTTTTGTCTTAAATGTTTTTGAAAATATTTCATCAATGTTGTTAGCATTACAAACTGCATAAATTCATACTGAATTAAAAAACTGAGGAAATGACTTTTTTTGACAGCGGTCAGGTTTCATTTTCGTACTGTCAGTGTAATGTGAAAACGTAAAATGCAAGTATATGCACATTGGTGAAATTATAGTTTCAGAAATTTGAAGATAAAAAAACTTTTTAAGGCCTGTTATGTCAGTGAATATAGTAGGGTTTAAAGGTTTTCACTGGGTTAGGCCACCATTAACAACTAGCACAAGCTACTACCAAAATTAATATTTGTACCAAGATTAAATCAAATTGACCAAAATTGCAAATAATTAGTGGCTAATATAAATACATACATTTAATTTCATTAGGTACAAATAAAACCACCTGTCAAAGAGAGATCATTCATGATTGCAGCTCATAAGTCTTGCTGTGACAATCACTACAATTGCTCATTTTCTAAGGGAAATGTCTTATTGTGAGTTATAAATTTGTAGATAAAAACTGATGTGTGCTCTGGGGCTACATTTGATCAAAATTAAATCTACAGATAAATTTGAAAAGTACTTTTTACGAGTTGCTTTAAGGGTACAAGGTATGGTCTTATACTCTCATTTTCTTCCATTAAAAAAATTATCCAGAAAAACAAAAGATTTATAATGGGCACCATTAAGTTGGTATGTACACATACTAGAAACACAGGTTATGAAAATGAAGTTGGTAGGAACCATACCATGGGACCCTGAGAAGTCTCGTAAGACTAGACAGCCGGCCAGAAAACTGACTGGTGAGAGGTCAAACCAATACCTAATAGCATAAAGGACCGGGAAAAAAGAACACTGAAGGGCTGTTGTATTGACATATACCTTGGTAAGGAAAGAAAAACTGAGTAACACCAAAAAATAACTTTTATTTTGTCATGAAAAGATGAGGGTCTGATGTACAGTTTTACACAAAGCAGGTCATCATTTTTTCTACAAAACTACGTTTACACATCAAAAACCAAATTGGCATCACAAGATGTAAACACATTCAACTGACATCAAATTCTGTGATTTGTATCAAAAGTCTTAACATACAAAGTAAATAGGTTTCCTAAATACTGTTCTATCTCACTTTTATTTACAAACATTTCAGAATCTGACAGCGATTGAAATTTTGGTGCAAGGATGAAAAATAATTTTAAAACGGGCACTTAAAGAAGTACAACAAAGTTTAAAAAAATGATGAATTTGGTCCACAAATAATTTCAGGGCAAGTTTGGACCTTTTCGGTTATACAACTACACAAATAAAACAGTTTTTTAGTACAGACTGCACAAATCTTTTTAAAATGTAGGAGTATAGTCAGGTTAGGTTTCCTAATTTCTCAATTTTTATTTTATAAAAATGTCTTACTTGAGGATTGTAATCAAGAAATTATTAAACCTAACCTAACAGGTTATATAACAAAACTGTTGAAATACAATTGTTTGTAACCAATTTAACAATGCTGTTACGGATAAACGTGTAGTTTAACCAAAAAGATCCTGAAATTTTAAGTGATTTAACAGTCCGTCAGATTCTACAATTAAACTTAACATGGATTCAGTTCAGTACTTAAGCTAGCCCTACACACAAACGACATTTACAAAATACCTATTCACAAATACATCACAGCAGGTTCTACAAAGACTCCCTGTTTTTGTTTTTTTTTTACAGCAATTGGTATTGAGCAATATGTAAAACATGCTCTGTCAATAGTTCCTTATTTCCGACCCAACTACGAATAAATTTATATGTAGGTTTAGCACAACAGTTTTCTTCTAACTAAGCAAATAACGAGGACTTTTGTTGAGCGTTCTAATTGTATCTACCCATACCCAGCCGTACAAACAAAAATACAAAATTTAAAAGCATTTACTTTGTCTGCAATAAACCTGGAACCACTGTATTTTTCAGAAGTTTTTTTTAACACGAAAATAAATGATAAATTTTACGTAGGCCTAAGTTGTTCTTGGTGTATATACTTTTCGTCAGCAACATTAATGCAAATACTATTGTAATACTATTAAAAATACTATTGTAGTACTATTGCAAATACTATTAAAAATCTACATTTTTTATTAAAACATTTATATTTACTTCCTTGATTACATGCTAACACTGTTAATTGTTACAAATATTCCAATCACAATGCAAAACTATTACAAGAAAACCTCAGTTTAATGGACTGAGTTACCTATTAAAGCCAGTTTGCACATTGCTGGTGTCCGGATTACTAATAGTAATTGTTTTACCTGTCATATTGTATTTTTGTTTACATGTATACAAAAAATTAAACCAATGGGTTTTTAAAAACTAAGTACAGTAGTTAGCACAGATGAACAACTCATATATGATGTTCACTATTAAAAAAAATTTTTTTTTAATGAATACAAAACCACTTGCATTCAAAAATCAAAATAATTTAGTTTTTATTAAAGTGAGGTTTACTGTGTAAACTACTTGAGAAACGTTAACTGCAATCAATTGCTAGAAATATATCAATAATTTGAAATACAATAAAAATTTTTTGACGTACGCAAAGAGTTCAAATTTGACAACTCTTTCATCGTTGTAAAATTATTTGTATTCTGTTTGTACGGCTTAAAACCTAACCTAGACTACTTCTAAGGAACATGACAATCAGCTCTCCAGAAATACAGTATGCGGTGCACTGATAAGACTATACAAATTTACACAGATGACAACTTAAAACTTAACGTTGTTTAGTAAAAACATTTTTACAATCAAATAAACTCCTAACATAGCAGCGAGGTTTATAGTTCCTCTCGTTTTATTTACTTTTTATCATTGACTAGGCATATATATATTATATATTATATTAACATAAAAATAACTTTAAAAATAATGTACTATAATAACTTGTACAGATTAATTTAACAGTAATAGGAGTTAATGGATAGAATTGTTTACGTTAGAATTTTCTACTAAATTTTGAAAATGTCTGTAATGATTCACTTGTACAGTTAGGTAACAAAATTAAATATTCATTAAGGTTTTGATAATGGTCCTTATAGATATGAATTTATTCTATCAACTAATGATTAGAAATTTAAAGTAGATTAACTAAACTGACTAAAAACAAAAAAACTAAGTATAGAGAATAACACAAAATATTTTTACCCTGTATCAAATCCAAAAATGATAATGTGCTTTATTGAATGGAAAAAAATGTCTACAAGACTATATATAACTAAAGCATACAATCCAACAAATTAAAAATATTTTTTACTTCACATAATAGTAACTTGTCTTTGATATAAAGAAAACACTATAATACCATAACTGTATAGTCAAGAAAAAACATGATCGTAAAAAAACTAAGGAAATATTAAATAAATACTCTTCGATAAATGTAAAAATTTGTTTTTATTCGGGCTTTTAAAGCTGAAAAAAAAACATCACAGACGATAATGAATCGAGTTTGGTGCTGAATCTGTTTTAATTTCTCTCGACTACGCAAACAAGCCAGAGATCACAAGCAGAAGTATACATAAAGAAATTTGAAAAATATAAATAAAAAAAAGAAATACATAAATCTATTTATAAATTTTAACACTCTAAATTAAAATTAATTTGTACATAACCATAGCATATACATTTTGTTAAGGTATTGCTATACAAAGATCTGTCGCCTCGGGACATCTCGCTTCTCTGTACAACGCTCGTATTTACAGACGTTCAATCGCTCCACGTTCTGACGCTGAGCAAAACGCCAACAGCCCAAAATACTGGGCACAAGGGTAGGTTCAACAACCCCGATTAGGGGGCTACCATGCCCCTCTAAGTTTCTCTTTCTTTTTTTACTTTATATTCTTCTCCCAAGATGGTTGCGATTTCACCCTGCATGAAAGCCCAAGGTACATTTGAATTTGCCAATGGACATTTGTCTCCACTCGGACAATATACCTGCAAAATAAACAAATATTTTGAGACTGTATTATAGTATTTAATTTCACAGTAAAGGTAAAATTTAGTTGTCATCGATACAAAAAATTACATAAATATTTAAAACATATATAGTAGGTGTATTCCATTTCAATTAGACATTTACAATTTAAAAATAAATAAAAAATATTCAACCCAGTATGATAAGCAGGTTTATTTTTGTTTAAACTATACTGTTGTAATTTACACTTAGACCACACACAATTTCTCACTTCAAATTTGGTACACTGGTTAAGATAAGACAAAATTTCGATCAACTGATTTATAAATTTTTTTCAAAAGCATCTGAACTAGTTTTTTGGAGGAACAGTGACTACATTTTGTTTGGATGTTAGCACGACGAACAAAATCTTAAGGCCTGATTTTAAAAAAACAATATTTGTTAAGTGTTAAGTGTTTCACAAAAAAAGGACATGAAATAAGTACAGTGTTTTTTGTGTTTGTTGAACAATGTGTGTGCTTCCTTTCATAATGTGAAAATAAAAGCTTACTAAATTTCAATTATTACATCAATGAGAAAATTATCAACTCAACAAAATTTAAATATCGTAACTGTGTCTGTTATTTTAAATACCAATCTTACAACTTTGAACACTAAACGTTAAGGTTTAAGTCAAGTAAACTAAAAGGTTCAATAAAACGTGTTTAATCAAAATCATTTAAAAACAATAAGATCATACTATAAAATACCTCTCATCAATTGATTTAAACAAAATTTAATGATATTTTATTGCATAGCAATATGTAATTGAGGTGCCCTGTTTGAAGTTTTCTAAAAAACCTTAAAAAGTTCTCAAAAAAAGATCTTACAAGATGATAGTACAGTTAAAAAAATATATTAAATAAGATTTGAACATTACAGCAATGCCTACCTCAGAACCAGCGCCTTGTCTTTTTATACTATCCCTGGAACACGGAAAACAGAACTTGTGTTGAGGGACAGATGGACACTGCACAAAGTGCGTGTCTTCTAACCTCTCGTGGCACAAAGTACACTTCAGCGTTGCGGTCGTTGGCACGGCCGGAGCACCAGATGTTGTATTATCCACAGTCGGCGGTTCTGTTCCGGTTGGTGTTCCAGCGTTACTCGCCGCTCCTCCTTCGCTCGATGTTACCGTTGTTGAACTGACGTGGCGGCTTCCTGATGACCTGCGTCCGCTGGAAGAGCCTAAACATATTAGAAAATCTTTAAAACATTAGGAATTTTACTGTTAAAAGGTTTTAATTTTTGTTAATATTTAAATATTGAAGCTACGATTGTATTTTTTTCTATTCTTCCTACTTTAACGTCTTACTTTATTTGAACCTGTGTACAGTTAAGGTTCCACTGAACTGCAACACTGACTGGCCTAACAACATTTTAAGTGCTATCCTCTCTGTAGAATGAATCATATGAATAATAATAGAACTTCTGATGCCTTACTTTTTGCAATCTGTGGCATTTCAGACAATCCAGGTTTTAATTTTGAGCACATTTCCTTTGAAAAAAAAAAGCTACTGGAGCACCGAGAGCAAGTTCTGATCCTGACTCCTGTATCACCTTCTGCAGGATTTGTTAAAAATGTTATAACGCACATATATAAGCATACTAGGGTTCACAATTTTGATCCAATTAGATTCAGATATAGTACAACAACTTTATTAATACCATAGTTGTATTTACAGATTTAAAATGGCAGTCATTTCAAATCTTAAAGCCAGCCAATGTGATTCAAATATGGCACAAAAAAACTTATTAGTATTTTTTTGCCAAGTCTGAATTCAATTCAACTAAAGTTACAAGTGTTATGGAATAATTAAATTTCAACAAATCCTCAAAATGTGTTCTGAAATTCAGGATCAATGCTAATTTTAAATCCCACATCTGGATGTTATCTATCATGAATGCCAATACTTGATTGCTTATTTTCTACTGAAAAATTTATTCATAAACATAATGACTTCACCCCATATCATACTGAAATCTAAATATTACAATATTTATTAAATATTCAAGTATTTGCATATTTGAATTTAAGTATTTCGATTAGTTAAATTGCAAACATAATTAGTATATTATACTGATCATGAATAAACACTAATAAATACTTTAATTATAATATAATTAATACTTTATTATGAATATTTATCAAGAATTAAGACTTTAATCACTCCAACCATAAATTTTCCTTCAATATGTAATAATGTTACTAAATTATTTGAAATAAATCAAGGAACTGCTAATATCAATGTTATTTTTGGCTTCTACATGATTTTCAGAAACAGTAATTTTGAAATGATTTGTCAGATTCTTTTAAAATTCTTAAATTGAATAATTTTTAAAAATAACTTGTCTTGATTGTAATTCATGAGTTGCAAGCATTTGTGGAGCAGACAGTACCAAAAACAAAGAGGGCATGGGAGAAATCCATAATATAATGTTAAAGCATCTAAGATTATTGTTTTGTCCAACTGTTAGAATACTGCAAATGCAATTCCCCCCCCCAAACTAAGTCCAAAATGCACTAAAGCATGAAATACAAAAACTCAATGTGACTACTATTTTAATTTCATAAACTTATTTTTACCCTTCACTTCTTTTTTTGTGTTTGTTGAACAATGTATGTGCTTCATGACCCTAAATGTATGCTTGTATATTTTTTGTAAGAACTCAACTAACTGCAAAATTAACAAAAACTAAAATTAAAATATTTTTTTAATGATTTATTTTACACTAAAGTAAATAGTATATTGACTACACAAGAATTTCTCTCGATATTTTTGGTTGCAGTTAAAAATAAATTAACTAAGTCTGTATGTCTCTATAGGATCATTGCTATAGACTGAAAGAACTCAACAAATCTGAGAACTTTCTTCATTACATGAATTTCAGGAGCTGCTGTAAAGTGGAAAAAAGTTTTCACTCCTTTTTACACCACAAATCCAGTGAAAATAAAAATAAATGTCTTTCTTTTTATATATATATACATCAGTTACAAAAGATTTTGAGAAACATTTGACCTTAAAGTACACAAACAAAAAAGATCTCCCAACTGGTCCTCTCTCCGAAAAGATTGTTTGGAGATTAATAATAATCAGGAAAAAAATTGGTCTCAAATTTTGTTTATAAATTAAACAAGTAAAAAAAGATACAGGATTAAATAGAAAAGAAAATTATAAAGCTGTTGAGTCTGTATTGTTTTAAGCCTGAACTGGAATTTTAAAGGCTCAGTTGTGAATCACTGCACTGCGTCCGGTAAAACCAATGTTGAAACTTAAAACCATTTTCCTCCAATACTCTGTTAAAATTATAATAATTTCATTTTTGTTGAAAAAATTCAGACAAGGAGTGAATGCAGAAGTGTTAAACTGTTCTTAAGGCCGTGAGTAAAAGTGTTCTTACAGCTTTGGATTTTGACGTGTATGTGTGTCTTCACAAAGCCTACTAAATTTGTTTATAATGTCATGAATTCCAATGTAGTTAAATGTGATATTAGATGACTAGGCTATTAGTAAAATAAATAAAAATAAATTTGAATACTTCACCTTACCTGAAGAGTTAGGCGAGTGTTGAGAGCCTCTGGACGCAGACCTAGGGCCGCCAGGTCCTGGAGGACTGCCGCCAGTACTTCGAGGCGAACCAGGAGGCAAGTTATCTGCAACGGACATTAACGCAGCCATAGGAGACTGTCCGGTGTTTCCATTTCCACTTGATTGTTGTTGTTGCTGCTGTTGTTGTTGTTGTTGCTGCTGTTGTTGTTGGCCACTCTCCGGCGGAGAACTGGTCCTCGGTCCTAAAGGTGAACCTGCACTCCCGCCATTGGTCAATGTACCGCTTGGATAACCTGTAAAAATATAATACTTAGAGCGATCTGCAGTAGAAATAACAGTTTAATAAATAAATAATAGTATATAAATAAATAGTATTTCTACCCCTGTATTTTGTCAAGAGAATTCAATGGCAGTATAGTAAACCCTCAGTTTTAAAGAGTAATTTTTTAAATACGACAAAAAATTATCACCCACTTACACAATTTTATTAAACAATAAATATTTTGCTTTTTGTTGTCCATTTAATTCGAAAGTTTAAAAAACAGTATTTTACTAGGTACAATGCAGGGAATTAATTTCTCATGAATAATTAAGTGATCGCATTTATAAATTCCTCTATTCCTTCCTTGTCTGAGAGAAGTACAGTAGTTAACATTACAATGTTTACTTCCTCTCACCTGTTTTTTTTTTTTTTTTTAATTTACTCCTGAAACGTAAATTCCTTTTATTTTTTAATTTGCCATAAACTTCTATAATAGATGGTCAATTCACACATGAACACAATTTGAGAAAAACTTTATGAACTAAATGGAGAAGCAATCATGGAAATGTTCAGACCTAGGACCTTCAAATTAACACTAGTACTGAGGTACTAATCACTTTTTCAGGGAGAGTCCTTAAAATTTGTATGTGTGTGGGGGGGCATAAAAATCAATGAGTAAATCCGTTAACAATAAAAAAATTCAAAAATCAATTTTAACAACCAAAAATCGAAAATCACTTTAAAAAATAATCATTGTAGTTAAAAACTGTATACATTTTAGTACTCAGAATTTTCAAAATCCATTGAAATTAATTAATTTAATCTCACAGCAGTCAATGTTTATTTTCAGATTTTCAATGCAATTTTTAAGTTTAAAACGCTAGCTCAATTGTTTGGGCACTTAGGGACTAGAATCACTTTTTAGTACCAAGCACAGAGATTTTTAGTAAAATATTATTTTTTCCAATAAGTCTTAAATTTCATACACTTTTCCCGTTCTAAAACACTGACCAAAAGTTTTGAATGATCAGATTATCCACATAAACAATTTTTAACAAACAAAATATAATGGAAACAGTTGTAAAATGTTTAGTTCTACTACTGAAAGCTACAATATTAAAGTATTTTTTTCAGACAAAAAAAGCAATTTGAATCACTTCAATTCCAGTTGTAAATCACAAAGGAAATTGAAAATATGCAAACTAATACCTTTGGAATTTTAAGTAATAAAATACATAGAGAAGTTATTGTTGGAAAACCATATTTTCTTTTGATGAATGTTATCAACTGTGGAATGTTATCATACAATGGGTTTAATGTTAGCTCTTAAAAAATTTTCCATCAAAATTTTTTATATGGAGACATAAAATAAATTTTAATTATTCTAGATATGAACTAGACCTAGTTTTCACATTGGCTATCACATATTATGTGTTGAATGCAGATTTACCTTATTTTAAATTGAAACAATCAAGTACTGACATTTTACTTTTAGTTTAATAAATACATGGTGCAAAATCTAACATAGTATCCTCGCTTCACAATTAATTAGTAGGCCTACTAATTCCGAACTTCATGCTGAGGAAATTTCATTTTTTTTAGATTTTAGATTCATAGGGCCCATGTTATTCACGTTTTTGTAACCAATATTCCTGAAGATGAGATAACAAAATGTTTCTTTTACCCACAAAATGTTATATTCCAAAATAAAATCATTTCCAAGAATAAAAAGGACATTTACACACAGTTCATTATACATTTCCAGTTTTTATTTCATCTTACAATATAATACTGTACATAACGCTGTACAGTATACATATTTTGAAAATCATTATTACTGTCTTATTAAATACGCAGATAAAACACTTTATTCTTTCTCCTTTTAATACAAATTGAATTTTTACAAAATGAATTCATGTTTGAGATTTATTATATCAGCTGATTAAACACAAACAATACTTAAGTATCAGCTGATTGAACAGTATTACTTCAAATCAGTTTCATCAACTGATTATATTTCCAAAACGATACTCGAATGGACTGAAGAGAACTACATTTGGGCTAAATTTAAGCAACATCAGATTTTTAAAACGTTTTGTGGATCCTTAATTTTTCACTTGAAACATAAAACTTGTACAAGCCATAAGTTACTGTCAAATTATTTCCAATACAATGTAATAAGTTATGATCTTTGTACATGAAAAATTGATAATTTTGTTAACCTAACATTAATTATTAATTAAAATTGTGTTTTTTCATCACTACCTGTGTAAAAATATGAACGGCCAATCAGTTCTACACCATTTTAAAATACTTTTTGACCCAAAAATTGTGAATGCTAATTTTAACTATTTTAGGGTTCCTAGGCAATGCCAAAGATACTTATAAATTCATGTCCATATATATCTGTTGGTAACATGTAATACTTGTAAACATGTGATGTGACAGATCACTTTAAAATTTTGGTGAAAATGTAAACGATGTGACAGATTATTTTAATTGTAAACATGTGATGTGACAGATCACTTTAAAATTTTGGTGAAAATGTAAACGATGTGGCAGATCATTTTAAAATTTTGGTGAAAATGGTCTTTGTTAAGGTCTGAACAGAAAAAAACATTATAAGAGTTGATGACAATAGCAAAAAATTTTGGTATTAAACATTAATCTAAAGTTTGGTATCATTTGAAATTAAAAGTGATACTGATTCCAAATACATATAACTTTTCACACAAGTTTAGAGAAAGCCTGGCCTTTCCAAAAGTCAGATTATTAATATCTGATATGCATAAACAACACTACACATTATTAATAGACCTACATTAAGCCTAAGCATGCCATTTCCTGGTACAGTAATTATTCAATTATGACTAATACTATCAACAACCATGTATTGTCAGAAAATTATTTAATAAATATTAATGTCTGTTTAAATCATGTATGAACTTCTGCCTTAGTTTTGACTGAAAATCTGCTTGATCATAAAATCATGGATTCTAGGGTTAATTTTTTTTTATGTTTTCATTGTTGGTAATACATTAATTCACTTTATTATATAGCCTATTGTTTTCTTTGTTTTGCCACTCAGTGTGTGTATTTTTTAATGATTTCTTTTTTATCACAGAAAAGTTTATTATTTTAACACCGAGATATATGGTTTTACTATTTTAACATAAGGATTTTAACAAAAGCCCTGTGCAACAAGTTTGTGCACTTCTATGTAAACACACAAACAATGGCGACTGCATTTTTAAAATGTTTCACTGAAAATATTATGCACCACTGCCTTTTGTTTAACGTCGTCGGACTATTGTGCACACTTGGGCTAATGCAGACAATGGGATGATTTATAGCACTATGAAAATGCCAAGCCCTCACCGGGAATCGAACCCGGGTCCTCAGGGGTGAAAACCTAGTACTATCCACTAGGCCACCGAGGCGGCTAGGCACCACTGCAAAAAGAATATATCTGTAGCAGGTATATTTTGTCCTGGAGGAGTCTATTTTACTGTATAATATTAGAGGGTTGTGTCTTATATTTACCATGTTGCATTACTTATATCCTAATAGCCTATTAAATTTGTAACCTTTTTGACCATAAATGAAATTTCTCTTTTTTTCGTTTACTATCTCCTTACTGATGCTGTCATACATAATACATCGATACACCCACTTCAAAAAATGCACCTAGATTTCCGCATAATCACATCTGTCATCCTCCATACTTTCAGTCCATACAGAAGGATAGGGAATATGCAGCATCTTGCCAACCTCATTTTTGTTCTAGATATCATTACTGACAAATAAAAACTTCATGTCTATCCTTTTATCAGACTAATGATGATGAAGTGTTAGCGTTAACGGCAAGGGAAAAGCAACGGGAGTAAATGCGGCTAGAACTGATATCCTTATGATGAGCAGCTCAGAAAAGCTGCAGTGGAAAAACTTTAGCCACATCGACCGAGTCTCCAAGACTTCATGCTATTAAATACTGTCGGAGCATTTTCGATTACTATTCTGATTTAAATGGTCCTTGCTCATAATGATGCAAACTGACAACAACATTAAATGAATCAAATTATCGATACTGATACAAAACATTTGACGGAAAATAGATATTACTACAGGTTAGAATTTTGAAAATGTTTAATACCAACAGAACAAACCAAAAACGAAAGGGAAAATGGAAAACCAACAAGAAAACGAACAGTCATCGAGAATAGCATGGTTATTTTACTATGTAAACAGGTTAGGCTAACTAACAACAAAATAAACGCGTATATATACCAATTTTACATCAAACAAAAGGGCACAAAAACGCAACGGAAAAAGACCAAAGAGAAACCGACCGTAAGAAGAAAAGAGGAAGTAGGGCATGGTTGCACAAGCGGAGAGAACACGTCTAGCACAGAATGTGGTTAGTAAGCCATGCGGCGACGCGGCAACGTCGCTCTCGTAGCGGCAACACCGCGTGACGTCAGCAATGCACGGCTCGACGATTACGGCACTGCATTCCACAGCGTACAGACGAGCGAAGCCGACAACAGCCGAACGTTGAAGGCTGTGACGTCACGTCTATTCACTACTCCAACTAATCAATGCTGTTAAGAGCCATTCCTACTTTCCCATTTTACTATGCTCACCGGCATTGCGAAAGTAAATTGTAAATTCTATCGATTACATAAATAAAACTTGTTTCAACGGACGTAAAAATTCTTCCTGTTAAATAGCAGGCTGCCTAACAAGACTACGAATTCAGCGTTTTAAAAACACCCATCAACGTTTTTTAGCGAATAACACAGTCGTAAAGAAAAGCACTTTGCAGAAACGCACATAAAGAAAAGCACATTATGTTGCAATAATGAAAAGCACTTCGTTTATATTCCTTGATAATACAGTTATAACAAGAACATAATGCCAATTACATAGATTTATACCGGTCAGATAACGGGTTTTAAAATTAAAATAATTTTTAAGGTTAAAAATTTTTTCATGATACGTTTTGCAGTAAACCGTATCAATTACTGTAATTAAATTTAATAAGCAACATATCATTAGCTAAATAACAGGTACGCAGATAAAGGCTATATATTATGCAATACAATCACTAGAAAGTAACCTACAAAACTAATAGTGAACAAAGTTTTTTATCACATCTTTTTTTTTAAAGCAATCTGCGCCAGGACAGTACAGGCTGTTGCAAAAATTTGGAAAAAGAAATGCTGATAAATAACTATTTTTTGTAAGAATGATAGTAAATATACACTGCCACAGTGAGGGCAACGAACTCCAGGGCATTACCATTAAACAAAATTGATGGCTGGACATAAATCAGTCAACCGGACAAGTGAAAAAGGGTTCTTAACTACAAAAAGACAGTAAAAACTGTAAGAATCAAAAGAGGAACATTTTATGACTCTCGGGTATTAAATTACCTCTAACCAACAATTGTCAAATTTACAACACAAGGACTTGTACCACGTAAATTTACAAGAAAAAAGTACACGTGTGGAACTCGGGGAGTTACCGACAGAAGCTGAACTTTTGTTTAATATCTTTGCTGAATATACAATTACTTTGAAGATATGTTAACAAATATCTTGTTTTAAGTAAAATAAATGCATGAACCTAGCTTAGATATTTACTGTAGTTACAGTAAAATATCAGATGTTTTAAATTAATTCGCAACGATCAGCTGATTTCATTTAACAGCTGACAGGTTATAATAACGTTATGTTCTTAAAAACTAGCAGAATTAACAACTATTATAAACGTTTTTATTAATTTCGTATGTATTACACATGGTTACAACGTGCACGTGTTCAACTAAAAAAATACCGAAACCAAAGCAATACAACGTTTTCATATGATATGCGTGTACTGCTATTGAAAAAAGGAGGAAGAAAAGCAGACGGACGAAATTCCTTTACGTGTTCGTTCCATATTTCCGATTCCTTTTCTATTCCCTCTTCTCGCCAAACCTAACGTTACAAGCTTCGCTTTAAAAACATCTGTTACTTCAAGTAGCAAGTTTTTAGGCATAAGAAAACACAACATATCTAGCCCACAAAAACAGCAAGGTGAATTCCAAAACAAAACGAACTGTAATAAACAGACCTCCTTAATATACCTCCTTCAAAAAAGTTTTAACTTATTTTACTGTACTAACTGAATCACGAGAGAAAATTTTAAGAATTTCTAAACGTTGAAATTGTGATTGTCAAACAATACCGGCGTACACGTTACGATCCCTAAAAAACCACACTAAAACAACGGGAGAATAAAGCAACAAAAAACACTAGAGAACCGCCTAAACGACAACAAATGTTACAAAAATTTAATGTTTTTTAAGTACTAAACAGCAAAATAATAGACCAATATAACAATTCCAAAACAGAATCTTGGGGGGGGGGAAACATTGTGAATTATTAAAAGAAAAGTAGATATATGACAGAGCGAAACGAGTATTCGTTTCAACTCGTCTGTTCAGCATCTGGTTTGTGTAACGCAGTTTTGGCCACACATTTTTTGAAATTTGGTACGAAGGTACCTCGTGCAAAGCCCTAAAGATTTTCCCATTTACTTCCGTTTCAAGATGGCGAGTTCTGATTAAACGTTAAGAACGCAGCTGCTGGTTATTTCCAGTAATACTGGCTGAACGGCAAGACCTATTATAATTTTGACAGTTTCATGAAAAAAAAACAGCATAAAACTTACAGCTGGTCCTTTTTCTTGTAAATATTACGGTTATCTGTTAATCTAGCGGGAAAAGTTACGAGCGCTGTCGTGGAGCGTTTTGTATATTATTTAAGAATAATATACAAAAGAAGCGAGGTCTATTGTTCTTTAAACTACCGGTTACATACCAGTTAAGCGCATTGTGTTATTAAAAACAAATTTTGCAAGGTTTAGAACCGAATGTCCGACACCTTAGGAATACACAAACAAGTTGCGGAATTGTTCTAGCGAAGTTGTGGGAAAGGAAATGCACAAACGGTAAGCGTTGCCAATTTGGTCAGTGGTGTCCCACGGCTTGTGAGATTATCACAACAATGGGAAGCAAACGTTCTGAATAAAGATATAATGCAGAAAATAATTATTCCCCAGTGGGGGGTTATTTGTAAACTCATATTTGACTATAATGAAAAAGTGAAACAAACGATTTTTCCATAATCGTAAAACAAAACCGAACTGGTTTAAAGAAATTGAAAAAGACCTAATAGAATTAAAAATTACAGAAAATTCACTGCTTGACCAAACTGCTAAGATAAGTACCAGGGACGAAAGAATAAGATTCCAAGATAAAACCAAAATAAGACCTAAACCTATCATTTCGGAAGAGGAGAGGAAAAGAAGATCGGAAAGAATGAAGAGCTACTGGGAACAAAGAAGTACAGCGCGCAAGAAATGATTGATTCAGCGTACCCCAAAGAGGGTGAAACGAAAAGAAGAAAAAGTGAAATCGTTCTGTTTATTGAAAATATTACTTAATAGCTACACGCACCTGTCTCGTGATGTACACGTTTCGAGTCACGTCCGTTATTTTCAAATAAGAAACGTTATTGACCCTATGTTAACAAAATTTACAATACTTCTTTCAAAAACGTATAAGAAATTTTAACAAAATAGTATTTGATTTATCAAATTTTTGCCATGCAAGGGATTCAGAACACAAATTTATTGAGCGAAGCGAGGCGAGGTCTACGTTTACACTCGACCTTCCGTCATTTGGTTTGAATGTTTATAACACAGTATTGGCTAAACGCATTATTTTAAAATTTGTTACGAAACATTTTTGCATAAACAACCAGCAACTTGTATTCCCACGTCTCAGACATTCGGTTCCAAATGAGATTTTAACCTTGTAAAATTTTAATTTTTAATAACATAATGCGCCTAACTGATATGTAACCGGTAGTTCAAAGAACAATACACCTCACAGTATATCCTTAATACAAAACGCTCCACGACAGCTTAACAGATAACCGTAATATTTATGAAAAAGGGCTAAACGCTGTTTTTGTGTTTAATGAAGCTGTCAAAATTTTGATAGGTCTTGCCGTTCAACCAGTATTACGGGAACTATACCAGCAGCTACATTCTAAACGTTTAATCAGAACCCGCCATCTTGAAACGAAATTAAATGGAGAAAACTTATGTACGATGTTTTTCCATTCGCTTCCATTTCAAGATGGCGGGTGCAGTTGCTGGTTATTTCCAGTATTTCTGGCTACACGGCAAAACCTAGCATAATTTTAACCACTTTACGAAGAAAAAGCATACAATTTCCAATAAAGTTGTTCCGGTAACATTTTTCGTAAATATTACGGTTACCAGTTAAATTGGCGGAAAATGTTACGAGCGCTGTCGTGGAGCGCCTTGTATATTAATTACAAACATACTGCTATGTTAATGTTCCTTGAACTACACGCAACTGTCAAACTCCAGTAAAAATGATGACTAGGGATCGACGTTAACGGAAAGGGTAAGGTCACGTTAGTAACTGCGCCAAGGACTCACGACCTTGAGCCCAATGTATTTACTTTTTTCTCCTCGATATACTTACAAACTATAAATTCATTATTTAAATTTGATACACCAACATGAATTACATTATTTGTATTACATAACATTTTTAATAAATCTAATTTTTTCCTAAATGGGGTTAAAAAAAATGGGTTCGATTCCCGGCCATGGCTTGGCATTTTCATACGCTATAAATCATCCCATCGTCTGCATTAGCCCAAGTGTGCACAATAGTCGGACGTTTAACACAAAAAAAATCCTTCAAAAGTTATCGTGTACCTAAACAAAAACTGAATGGGTCGGTCGTTACCTCTCCTCTCCAAAAAAACCATTTCGGGAACTATCCGGTTTGAAAAAAACCGGCCCAAAAATACGTTATGTCAAACTGAAATTTAAATCCACAATTCGGGAGGAAAATGAAAAAAACGAGCGTCATCAATTTCTTTACCTTTCAACTGTTAAAATTCCTTCACTAAAATTTTTCATTCCGTCAATATTTATTTTGTACAATGATTCACGGCTGTTTATTTATTTAAAAACCATCTGTCAAATAATTTGAGAGAAACAAACGTACTTTGAACACATTCCGAGTACAACTATTCTGTAAGAGCTGTGTTGACAACTCGGAGATAATGCAGAGCAATAAGCAGATACCGCAGCGGACGTCCTTGAACGCTTATCTGTGTTCCCCAGTTTACACGTACAGATATAGACCAGGCGTATGCGTCATACGGTCATGCCATATGCCATGCAGTGATCACGTGGCACTACTGTACCGCCATGCCTACATGAACATGGTGAATGCAATGCCGCGGATAGAAACGTTAGTATAAAAACACAACGGGATTAAATCCCTTATACAGTACAACAGGCGTATGTAATGAATAGCTCAAATTAGGGCATGGGATAGAAAACTACTCAAAATTGTAAAAATGTTGAAAAATTTTCGAAAAAATAATAAAATATATTACAAAGTTAACAGAAAATAGATCCTTTGTACATTCCAAATAAAAAACGGATTTTAATAGTGGGAAAGAACACACTAAGTAAATAAAATACATTGAAAACATATTTATATAACGCTGTTTCATATGGACGTGACAATGGGCACTATTAAAGATCCAACTTTCAACAGAAATAATCAAGCTTTCATTTCAACTTGAACAGCGTTAGTTTCATCCGTGTGCTATTAACAACAATAAACAATCAAATGTAATTGCAACATACTTCGTATAATGATTAGTGAATGATTCATGTTAGGGTTAGGTTAGGTTGCGCTGCCGTATTAGGTGATGTGATGTTGGCGCTCTGATCACAGTGGCCGCGGCGCACTGCCAAGGATGACGTCATGTCTGCGCGGCGTTGCCAAGTTGAACGCATGCCACACCTTCGCGCGTCCATTTTCTATTGTTTATATACACGTCTTCCCGCGGTTTGCGCTGACACCTTGAAACGTAATTTAAGTTTAAGTTTAGGAATTTGAAAAAATCTTGTTATCTTTATAAACGTTTGATTTACTCGTTAAATTTTTTTTTATCGAACTTTACACATTGGATAGCTTCCAAAAAATTTTTGGCAAAGATAGGACCAAAAATGTTGTTTTAAGGGCTTTTATTAATTTTAATCAATTTTTTAAACCATTTTCAATAGTTTTTTACGAGCATCTACCCTTTCCAAAAAAAACCTTTAGAACGTTAAAAAAATACTTTTTAAATTACACGACGTACAGCAGACCGTGAAGATCTATTTAAAATTAGAATCGAATTTTTCCAACGATTGCAATTTTATTTACATAAAAAAGTATATATATATATATATATATATATATATATATATATATATTTATTTAACTGTGTAACTACGGCAATTATCTGAAATATAATTTTCAAAATGTCCGATTACGTAATTACAAAGGTAAGTTTTATTCAAAACTTGATCAATGGAACAATGCAACCCAACCGCTGCCTGTTGGCCTTGAAAAAAACAACTTTCTAAATTCATGTGTAGAGGCAATGACGAGGCATCGGAAACAACATTGAACATGTAGACAAGAAAGCAGCTGTGACGTAGGTACCACGTGGCGGCCCAGATGTAGATGCGCACTGGCTCAACGCGCACATCTCGGCACAAAGAAATGAACTGTTCACCCACTTCGCCTGGACCCGGTGATTTTAATGCCTAGGTTAGGACAGTAGGTTTCACGAACGACTATTAAAGATATTAAATACACAACGGTAAAACAAAGCTTACGAATGTCACATTTTCCTATAAACATAAAAACGTACGAAAAGCCTATTGTGAAATTCATCGAACATGTCTGATACTAAAATAAAAACACTGTCTAGGCACAACAATGCACACAGAACAGCTGTTTTACCCTCAAGGCAAGCTGGAACCACCAGACCAGGTAGGCATTTGTTAAATCCTCCCCCAAACCGGTTTACCCTAACAATGACCTACGCTACTAGAGGGTAGAAAAACAGCCGTTACAAACAATCCGTTATGAAGCAAAGTCACATTAGAAACAGTTATGCAGAACACCTTTTCTATACCCATGATAAAATCTGCATATTATTTTAAAATGCAAATACCGCTGTAATTAGAGTATGTGATCGAATTACATCAGCGCTTTCAGAAATGACTAAACAATGAAAACTTTTTCAATACCAGCGTTAAAGTCTCCACAGCATATAATAAATTCGAATAATGAATTTACAGCACTAAATACTAAGCTTATTTAAATGAAAACCTCACTAAAAATACAATACGCTATCTTATTGTTCGTTGGCAACAACATTAATATTGCAGTTCTCGATTATTTAAAGAAGGATAGAATGAAGCAAGTAAACCCTGAAAAACTAATAGGGTGCAATCTGTAAAAAAATCCCAGCTCGAGAGCCCGTAACTGTAGAAACTGAGAGGATTATTAGTAAAAAATGGGTTTTGCAAAAAAGTTATATCAATACCTTTTGCAAACTTAATACCTAAATTCGTTAAACCAAATTTAAATATAAAAAATATTTAACAAAATATCGATTACCTAACTACAACTAAAAATTAAAATTAGTATAACTATTTCAATGGGAAGCCACACTGCTATTGTTTTAAAAGTCTTAGAAGAACCATAACTTTTTGGGGGAGTAGCGTTAATAGGTACGTCGTCCTAAATTATAAATAATTCGGCTCTCATAACGTTGCACTGATAAAAAGCGTCGACTTTGATGGTTGTTTTGTACCATTAACATTATCTACGATAAATATCTTATCTCCCAGCTTGCGAAATGTTAGTCTCTTGTATATGATACAAAACACAAATTTCACTTTCAAGTAGGCATACTTGCTACTGTAATTATTATTATCAGATAGCAGTTCACTGACTCAGACACAACAGAGCTGATTGGTGAACCTCGTTTGTCGTCTCGAGTCGAGCTTCGGCTCTCGTTTTTTTTTTTTTTTTTTAACGTCCCGACTATTGTGCACACTTGGGCTAATGCAGACGATGGGATGATTTATAGCGTATGAAAATGCCAAGCCATGGCCGGGAATCGAACCCATTTTTTTAACCCCATTTAGGAAAAAATTAGATTTATTAAAAATGTTATGTAAGTACAAATAATGTAATTCATGTTGGTGTATCAAATTTAAATAATGAATTTATAGTTTGTAAGTATATCGAGGAGAAAAAAGTAAATACACTGGGCTCAAGGTCGTGGGTCCTTGGCGCAGTTACTAACGTGACCTTACCCTTTCCGTTAACGTCGATCCCTAATCACCATTTTTACTGGAGTTTAAGACAGTTACGTGTAGTTCAAGGAACATTAACATAGCAGTATGTTTGTAATTAATATACAGAGCGCTCCACGACAGCGCTCGTAACATTTTCCACGCGCGCGTATGAAAATTCCAAGCCCTGGCCGGGAATCGAACCCGGATCCTCGGAGTGCAAGCCCAGTAACGCTATAAACTAGGCCACCGAGGCGGAAAATTACCCCAACCATTTTAAACACTATGAATATCCGTTAATTTACTGATGGCTGATCTATTTAATAGCCCTGCATACGGTTATAATATTTTTTATTTAATAGCCTAGCATAGGGTTACAATATTTTTTAAGTTTTGACAATGAAGGTTGGCCAACATGTTCATTGTTTTTAATAAACTGCCGTCAGATTTACAAAAAGCCATTTTCAATAGTCGTTCTTAATGCTTAATTTTACTCATAATTGTCAGTTATGCGATTACCTACAATATTTTTTCAAACTAAAAATTTATCCAAAAAGTTTGTTACGAACCTTGGTAACAGCGATGATCGATTTTCTTACTACGGAATGGGATTCACAGCGCATGCGCACTGGTCTGATGACGTCAGTACGATAGTGAGTGGCGGCCATGCAAGGTGACGTGGAAGGAGTGGGGCCGTATCGATCCGAGATATGTAAACACAAGCGTTGCGTGACATAACATAACCTGACCAATAGTTACACAACTGCTGTGATCTATTTATTGATAAGCTGATTTGTGTCTATTAAACTGATTTTCATATCGGATTCCTTTCTCCGTAGGACATTGCACGGGGCCGTGGGCCGATTAGATTTTCTCACAATTAAAAGTACAAAAAAAATGGTTGTGCATGCAACGATTTCGGATTGAGTAAAAAACACGCAGTTGTCTCGCCGGCGTGATTGAAGCGATTTTTTAAAATGTACTATTAAAATAACTTTTTCCAACATACATTATTTTGAAACGTTCGAACCAGTATACATTATAATGTAATGTATAATTTAACGCCTATAACGATAATGAAATCACATATTTACACAAATCAAAACAGAAAAGTTACTTACTGAGATTTGAAATTGAAAATTCATAAATCAAAATGCGTTATAGTTTCAATATAGGGACACCACTCTAAACCATAAAAAAATCATGACGTTATCGTCAACCTTTTTTGAGTCTAACCTATGTCGTAGGCCTAAATTACCATTTTAAGTAGGCCTGTTTTATATATCATAAGGACATGAAATTATTGAGTGGGCGCAATAAAATTTCTTATTTTCAAAAACCGAGATTTTTGTTTACTTTTACTCATAAATACAGCGTATTGTTTTAAGGTTATATAAAAAATAAATACGCAGGCTTCAAGATATCAGTACAATTATAGAAAACGTTCGAAAATTTTCAATTTTGATTGGATTACTTCAAATTTGGCACAACGGATTTTTATACCTTTTACAATGAACCGGTAAAATCCGTTTAATAATTTCAAAAATCTAAAAAAAATTAGAAACTTTAAAAAACTGCACAACACCGTTAAAATCTGCATTGTTAATTTTAAAACTGCATACCCACAGAAGCCATACCGGATTCTTTTTGCTAATATGGGCGCATTTTAATGTCTGTTACGATAATGGAATCAAAATTTCGGAAAAAATAAGGATGAACAAGTTTTTTTAATTAATTCGCATCTTAGGGAGTCACCTACTGGCCGCGATTATTTTAAACAAGCTTATTCCTTTTAAAACACCATAGAAAGCTTTCAGTAGTTCAATTTACGTATAGGCCTACTGTCTGGAATTGTATACAAAATTTCTATGAATTCGTTAAGAAATAGCCTTCGTTTGAGCGTTCCAAATTTTGAAATTTTTGTATTTTTTATGCTGCACTGTAATTTTGCCCTTAACGTAACGCGCGCGTATGTGTTTCAGCACTAAAATTCACTATTTCGGTCTGATTTGTTTAAAGTTGGCTTGGATAATTTTAGCATCCAGCAAAATCGTTTATACAATTTCAAAATAGCGATCATTTAAAAAAGCATTAACAATTCGTAAGTCTTTTTTTTTCGTTTTGAAAATTCATTTCAATTATAGATGAATAAAGGCTTTTCTTTATATGTAGTAGGTTGCCTGTATAGCGACACTAACAAAATTTAACACATGAACAGTTTTCTAAATATTTTAGTTGCTCTTACTGGAATTATTCGTATATTTGAAGGAATATTACTTTGAATTCCGGCAAAATTTGTTGAAAAACACTATTATTTAATAGTCTAAAAGTATATAAAATTATAATTTTTCAAAATGAAAAATTTCCTTTTATAGTAAAATATTTTTAATGCAGTAAGAGAAAATATTAAATCTTTAACTTGTACATCGCTGAAGAAAAAGGCCATTTACGTTTCTCAAAAAAACCTTTTCGTTTTTGTTAAAAAGAAACTGTAAAAACTGATTTTGTTCAAATGTAGTCCACAAATGCCCAAACCGAGAATACCCACACAAAAATTCATTTCAGAGGCTTTACAAATATTACAATTTTTTTAAAAGTAATTGACAATTTTGCTACATATTGTGAGTCTCTAGAAAATTTGAAAAACAAATTTATGGTTTGCGAGGTACACTAATAAACACTACTCTGATAAACCGAATCGAGAAATTCATTTTTTTATAGCTACTTTTCCGTATTTTTGGGAAATAACTATGTACGAAGATTTTTAAATGGTTTCACTATTTACTTAGCAAATATATCTATATATAATATTTAGCTTTAATAAACAAAACTGGAATTGGACCATACTGTTTTAAATAAATCTGTTTTGTCTTTACAAACTGTGCAAAAATATTTTTGCTTCCTCCTTGCTAATAACGTATAAGAAGTTATGCATCACCATTTCTATTGCAGACATATTCGTATTATTTCTAAAATTTAATGTTTACACCAGTTCTCGTTCAATGGCCGCCTTTATATCAACACTGCACACATTTCCTGTCCTAATTAAAAGTTTTAGATACGTTATAACGTTAGCGTGTTACGGTGCCCTACAACAATTAAGCGCTAAAGAACGTTTTCGCGCAATATTCCAACAATCCTGGCAACAAACGTACGTTATGTTTAGTAGAAAAAACAGTTTTGGTCTGATCTATTCGGTCTATATAACGTTTTGCTAAATCTACTGAAGTTTTACCAGTTAAAAGCAATGGTAAACGTTCATCTTACTGCCATTAGCAGCCCACTTTTCAAGTAAAAATATTTTAATTTCAATTACGATTGTATTTAGAATTTTTTTCAAAAAATTTACCATCAAACTCGGGAGAAACAGTACATATTTACTTCGACTTACCATTCGGCTTGAAAGACGTGGCTGTGTCGAAAGACGGTGCCCGGATCGGGTGTTTCGGCTCAGTCTTGTAAGTCCGCTCGACGAACGGTACCGCTAAACTCACCGCGGGGAGCGACTCTCCTCGCGTCAACGGCGGCCTCGCGTGAGTCTGCTCTTCCACGACCATCCTCTTCGTGGCCGGCGCGTCACCGTTAGCGTGCGGGTGATGCTGATGGTGTTCATCGTCCTCAGCCGAAGTGGACAACCCGCGCTTTAAACCGAGCGACTGCGGCGGGAGTGAATTCGGCCGGGAATGGTGCGTCTGTTGCAGATGATGTCCCGCGGCAGCCGCCAGATGCGCCGCAGAAGGTAGCCTCACCGTAGACCGCGCTAGACCGGACATCTCGTGTTCTTCGGCGTTCTGTAGATTCCTAGACAACTGCGACGACGAGCCTCTCGGAGGCGGTGGCGCACTGTATTCGGTCAACAAACCGGACCGCGGGTGATGCAGGGTAGCGTAACCCGCGTGCATGGACCCTGACGTAGGCTGTTGGCTCTGTCTGCTGGATACGTGTGCCACCGGAGGTAGTCCGACCACTTCGATACCGCTCACACCGTTCTGATGCGTTTCGTGCGAGCCTCCGGTACTGCCGGACCTGTGCAACGATTTGGCCGACGTAGAATGATGATGCGTCGTCGAATTGGAACTGCCGCTTCCGCTGGATCTGTTTTCTTGGAACCCGTGAGCGCGTTTCATCTGCCTCGCCGTCTCCAGGACCAGTTCGATGCGGTCCGCGCCTTCGTAGTTCACACAACCGCGGCACACGGCTTCCGTAAAATCGTGCAACATTGCCCACGGCATCCTAGGCAAATCGCACAGATAACAGTGTTGCCGCTTTCCCATCTGCATCACGGACATTATTACCCAAGTGAACCGCACAGATAAAAAAACTCACTACAGTTACTGTTTAGTCTTTGTTTACACTATCACTGCCACTTCACATTGCCGCACTGATACAAAATGTCGTAACTATCTCACTGGCACTGGATAACTGCAAGACTGTGGAACGTGCAGCGCGCAGGTCCCCCACTCCGGCCATTCAAGTTGGCTGCGCAGTGCTCGTCGAGATTAGACACGTACAGCGCAACTCTTCCCCTTTCTTTCCACACCTTCACGCTTTCCTCTCCCCTCTCCCCGGGAGATTTTTAATCAAATAGTTACATCATTTTTAACCCACAATGACTAATATAATTATTGACTGGGTAAATGGTAAATTTGTTGTTTCAAAGCAAAGTCTTACTGCTTCGTTATATAACGTACGTTCTTATCAAATTTGTTATTAGTAATTATTGTAACAAGAGAACCTGAACGGTTGTTACGAGTTAGGTTAGAATTTATGTTTTGAACAATTTTCTCACTTTTCGAACTAAGGAGTATTAAGACAATGAAAAAAATTGATCTTGATAATTTGGTGGTTGGCAAATATCTCAAGTTTTTAGGTATCGAGAACAGAGAAAAACTGTTTTTTTTTTCTCTGTGAAAGAAATTTCCCATATAGGTCTGGTTTTCCCATATTCTGGGACCATATTTTAATTTTTTTTTAAATTCTAAAGATAATTTATGGTAAACAAAAAAATCGGGAAACATTTTCTCAGAATCAACTATCAACGAATTCGATAGCGTTTTTCTAAAATATCAAAATAAAACTTAAATGTGAATACATAATGAATTTGGATCTGGATTTATGGAGAAAAGCACCTGATGTAACTTCGGTATAAACTGAAATGAAATTTTAACTCATAATTACTTTGCACAAACTTTCTCGCATTGTTATTTGCCTCGTTAATCCAGTTTGGAAAAAAACCGAATATCAATATATTTTTTTAAAAATCAGTTCAACAACTTTGTTTACACTTTTAATCTATATTAAAAACTGCATATAAAACCCAAATACCACTCAACTCATGAAATTTCCATAACTATAAAGCCTACAAAGTTGAAATTTGGCATGTATGTTGGTCTTGCATTCTAGGTGCCCGTTAAGAATCACTGTTTAAAAAAATACACCCCTATCTTAAGCATTAAACCCGAAGTGTTAAAATTGATTATTTTTAATATAATTTCTAATCGTAGGGTTAACAATTTGCTGTGTACGATTCTCGTGGAACCTAGATGATTGTATATCGTTTTAAAAAATTCAAAAGTAAAGGTTACAGATAGCACATAAACGCAAATCCTCATTATATCACCTAAAGCATGGGATTTTGTAAGCTGGAAGTTTTTTTACTCTACCCTCCAGCCTTAGGTGTTCACTAAAAAATCGTTTCCAAAAATTTGAACGAAAGCCACAATAAATTCGAAATGTTCCTCGATTTCTAAATTTCTGCGAAGAGAAAGTTTCATAAAAATCGAAAGTTAATGGACTGAAATAGAGGTTAAAATGTACAAAAGAAAAACCGCATTGATCACGTTAAAAACTAAAAATGTTTACAGGGAGGTCCTCAGTGTTCATTTAATGAAACTTTGTATGTGCAAAAAAAAGTTTTTAAAAATTCCACCCTGAGGTGTTAAATTAGGGTTAATATTTTTTATCACGATGGGAGAATGCTAGTCATATATAAAAGGAGTTCAGGTTCAGGAGTAACTCGTTTTAATTACCCTTTAAGAATAAATACATAAACGAAGATGTCCGCTGAACATACGACAAGGCCGTGTAGAAGCGCGAGTCGAGATGCTCGGCAAGCGGGAGAGAGGGACTTTTTTAGATTGGTATATTATGGCATGTAAAAGATCACATATTTTTACATCAACAAATTTTAACTGTTATTTTTTTAACATATCAGACATTTTTTGATGTTTTACTGCCTTTCATTTTAAACTGAACACAACACAGGACTCGGTGGTCGATGTGGGTAAGCCACCAAAGTCTGTTGCATCTTTGAACTGCGCCTTCAAGGTCGTAAGGGTTTACGTTAAGGAAAGCTTTACCCTTTCCGTTAGAGCCGATCTCTCGTCCTCATTAGTCTAACTGGCTTAAGGTATACACTTTAGGAAATTATAATAATAATAAAGTTTTTTAAAGTTTTCAAAACAATACGAATATAACTGTATTTTTAAGTGGAAGTTCTGTGCGTCTGACTCGCCGGAGAATTTTTTCAAGGTGATAAATTGAGTTGACAGGTTTTGGCCGTCACTGTTACGCAGTCTGTTTCGAAGGGGATAAATCGAACTGATATGTAAACTTTTGGTCGTCACGGTTAAGCAGTCTGTTTTGAAGAGAATAAATCGAGCTGACATGTAAGGTTTTGGCCGTCACGGTTACGCAGTCTGTTTTGAAGGGGATAAATTGAACTGAAATGTAAACTTTTGGTCGTAACGGTTACGCAATCTGTTTCGAAGGGGATAAATCGAACTGATATGTAAACTTTTGGTCGTCACGGTTAAGCAGTCTGTTTTGAAGAGAATAAATCGAGCTGACATGTAAGGTTTTGGCCATCACTCTTACGCAGTCTATTTCGAAGGGGATAAATTGAACTGAAATGTAAACTTTTGGCCGTCACGGTTACGCAGTCTGTTTCGAAGGGGATAAATCGAGTTGACATGTAAGGTTTTGGCCATCACGGTTGCGCAGTCTGTTTTGAAAGGGATAAATAGAGCTGACATGTAAGGTTTTGGCCGTCACTCTTACGCAGTCTGTTTCGAAGGGGATAAATCGAACTGAAATGTAAACTTTTGGTCGTCACGATTACGCAGTCTGTTTTAAAGGGGATAAATCGAGTTGACATGTAAGGTTTTGGCCATCACGGTTGCGCAGTCTGTTTTGAAAGGGATAAATAGAGCTGACATGTAAGGTTTTGGCCGTCACTCTTACGCAGTCTATTTCGAAGGGGATAAATCGAACTGAAATGTAAACTTTTGATCGTCACGGTTACGCAGTTTGTTTCGGAGGGGATAAATCGAGTTAACATGTAAGGTTTTGGCCATCACGGTTACGTAGTCTGTTTTGAAAGGGATTCATTGAGCTGACATGTAAGGTTTTGGCCGTAACTGTTACGCAGTCTGTTTTGAAAGGGATAAATAGAGCTGACATGTAAGGTTTTGGCCATCACGGTTACGCAGTCTGTTTTGAAAGGGATAAATCGAGCTGACATGTAAGGTTTTGGCCGTCCCGGTTAAGCAATCTGTTCTTACATTACCTTATTTACTTGTTTAAAATTATATAAGTTACAATAAACATTTTTATTACAATTAGCGCCATTACAATACACACCCGAGCCATGTAACCAAAATTGTTTAAAGTGTTTACAGTTAAATATATCTGGTGTAATGTATTTACATTTAATATTTTAATACAATGTAAATATCATTATGTACACAAGTAAGTTCAATAATACTCAAATTATAATTAACCACATTATACAGTACTACATACTCAGCCCACTAAGCACACAGTGTTAGAGAGTTAACAGTTAAATATATCATGCACTTAAATTTCTTGCAAAATTATTCTTTAATATTATGTACACAAATATGTCCATTAATTAATTGAATTATTAATTAGCACCAATGAAACTACACGGCCAGCCCAGCTTTAAGAATTGTTAGAGCATTAAATGTGGTTACATTTAAGTTTCACTTCCGTCGATCAATTCTACGACCGCCATTTTCTTTAATAGTTCAGTTTAAACCACTTGAAAACAAACAATATATTTTATTTCTCGAGTCAACATCCCTTTTTCTAAGCACATACTGTTCGTACAGGTACAAATGATTTTTTTATAAACATTTCGAATACCAAACACATGTTTTGGACACTGTTTTTACACAAATATATTTGTGATTTCTCCTTCCATCGTGCATTTATCTATTGTTAATACGGACATAATAAAATACGAAGTACAATTCAATTGTCAAAATACAGAGGTTATTGTGGATTGTGTGAAGTAGTTTGAAGTTATCGTGTACTTTGTGTTTGTATCAATTAAAGAAAACGACATATAAAAAGTACAATATTACATTCTTACATCAAATATCGTTTACAACGATATATTGTAATGCCCTGTAAAAATTTCTATAAAAAAAAAACAATAATCTGTATTGAAATGTAAATACAGTACTGCAATGACTCATAAATTTGTGATTATTATTTCGAACCGATGCTTTTCGATTTATTATTTTAACATGTTTTCCCTTCCTTCCAACAACCGCCCTCACACCAACGAATACTTTTATTCAAAAGGCTGAGTTTACTTAAAACTTTCATAGTGCTGATTTTCGCACGGGGCCCCTGGTTTTATTTTATTACGTAATATTAGGAGGATATGTAGAAGACGAATCACTTTTAGTTACAAACACTTTATAATATAGTGAAAATTATGATAACGTAATATTTGAACAGCCCAAAATTCGTCTGCAGTACGTCAGAGAGAAGCTGTGACCCGCCTTTGTTCGGATTCAGCTGGATCTGAAAATATCTATCATATAGATTCATCACTACCAATTGTGATATACAATACTTCGTAATATATTGGGGAATTGAAAAGAGCTTTTCAGCAGATTATCAAACAATACTTCGTAATATATTGGGAAACTGAAAAGAGCTTTAAAACATGCGGATTATCAAACAATACTTCGTAATATATGGGGAAACTGAAAAGAGCTTTAAAACTGGCGGATTATCAAACAATACTTCGTAATATATGGGGAAACTGAAAAGAGCTTTAAAACTTGCGGATTATCAAACAATACTTCGTAATATCTGGGGAAACTTAAAAGAGCTTTAAAACTCTTCCGTGCAGATTATCAAACCATACTTCGTATTTTGAGAAGTCGAAAAGGTCTTTAAAACTCTTACGTGCAGATTATCAAACAATACTTCGTATTTTGAGAAGTCGAAAAGGTCTTTAAAACTCTTACGTGCAGATTATCAAACAATACTTCGTAATATATTGAGGAATTGCAAAGAGCTTTAAAACTCTTACGTGCAGATTATCAAACAATACTTCGTAATATATTGAGGAATTGCAAAGAGCTTTAAAACTCTTACGTGCAGATTATCAAACAATACTTCGTAATATATTGGGAACTGAAAAGAGCTTTAAAACTATTCCGTGCAGATTATCAAACAATACTTCGTAATATATTGGGAACTGAAAAGAGCTTTAAAACTCTTCCGTGCAGATTATCAAACAATACTTCGTAATATATTGAGGAATTGCAAAAGAGCTTTAAAACTCTTACGTGCAGATTATCAAACAATACTTCGTAATATATTGAGGAATTGCAAAAGAGCTTTAAAACTCTTACGTGCAGATTATCAAACAATACTTCGTAATATATTGAGGAATTGCAAAGAGCTTTAAAACTCTTACGTGCAGATTATCAAACAATACTTCGTAATATATTGAGGAATTGCAAAGAGCTTTAAAACTCTTACGTGCAGATTATCAAACAATACTTCGTAATATATTGAGGAATTGCAAAGAGCTTTAAAACTCTTACGTGCAGATTATCAAACAATACTTCGTAATATATTGAGGAATTGCAAAGAGCTTTAAAACTCTTACGTGCAGATTATCAAACAATACTTCGTAATATATTGGGAACTGAAAAGAGCTTTAAAACTCTTCCGTGCAGATTATCAAACAATACTTCGTAATATATTGAGGAATTGCAAAGAGCTTTAAAACTCTTACGTGCAGATTATCAAACAATACTTCGTAATATATTGGGAATTGAAAAGAGCTTTAAAACTCTTACGTGCAAATTAACAAACAATACTTCGTAATATATTGAGGAATTGCAAAGAGCTTTAAAACTCTTACGTGCAGATTATCAAACAATACTTCGTAATATATTGAGGAATTGCAAAGAGCTTTAAAACTCTTACGTGCAGATTAACAAACAATACTTCGTAATATATTGAGGAATTGCAAAGAGCTTTAAAACTCTTACGTGCAGATTATCAAACAATACTTCGTATTTTGAGAAGTCGAGAAGGTCTTTAAAACTCTTACGTGCAGATTATCACTTTGCCATTTCTACTTATTTTCAGAACAGCTGATAACAACTCGCTCTTATCAAATTACTAAACGTTATGCCTTACAAATACCAGATAAGCACAATTTTACAGACTATAAGCAGAACCGAGGTTGCGTAATTCCTTATCAGCTGATAACTGATAAATGTTTACTGATTCCATTTCTTAACTATTTATGTAGCCTTGTTTACTAGTTAACACTATCATCTAAGGTAGATAAGCTTTAAGAATAGTCTAGGTGTGTCCTAATGTGGAGATAGTAGTTGTATTCTAAATTTAAACGTAAAATTAGTAAATACAAATATGTTAATAACGTTTTGCAGCTATATTTCAAGGCGGTGTACGTAATTCAGTGTCGCCAACCGCTGACTTTACCAGCCAGAATTAAACCGATCAGGGTTGCCAACTGTTCACCCTTTGCAAAAACTATAACTATCAGGATTGCCAACCTGACTTTACTGAGTGTCCTGTCAGGATTGCTAACCATTCTGGATTTACCAGGTCCCGATCGGTGTTGCCAAATATTCACCATTTACCAAATCTACGAAAGGTAGAGGGAAATGATCTTCCTCTGGAAAATTTATGAAAACTGGGTGCAAAATTATGTGTTACGATGGTAAGCGTTCAAACTTTAGCAAAAATGTTCCATCAGGGTTGCCAACCGATCTGACTTTATCTGACTAACCCACTATATCAGGGTTGCCTACTCACCCCTCCCCAATTATTAGCTTACATTCAAATTTGGTTATACACTATTCATATACCCGTAAAGATAAGAGAAAAAAATATTCCGAGGTCAAATACAAAGAAATTTAACTGAAATCAGAGTAACAATATCGAAATGATAAATTTATGGTTCGAACGCAAAACAAACAAACAAAAAACTCTGAAGCTGTGAGGGTTAATTTTCCTATTTTTTTCGATTATCTCCCGAAATATAGCCTATATTTATTACATTTTTATGTAGAAATTAGACCGACTTTAAATGTTTTAACATGTATCATGTTTTAGGGCTGGGTGTGATGTTGGATTTTGCAGGACGCGTGATGCGAGGAACATGGTTATATTGATATATAGCCTCATATTAAATTAATTATAATTAAAAATTACTGTTTCCGTCAGGGATCGAACTGAGGACCGTGCGCGTATGAGACGCGTGATAACCATTACACTACGGAAACTTCGAAAAGTTTGACCGATTTAAGTAGGGTCTATATGAAATGAATCGTTAATTTCATTTTGGTAGTTATATTAAAACATCAGTTGTTTTACATTAATTCGTAAAGATCAGCTGATTTCATTGAACAGCTGATAGTCTATAATAAGTTTTAGGTTATGTTTTTAAAAACTAGCTATGTTAAAATTCGTAAAGATCAGCTGATTTAATTTAACAGGTGATAGACTACATAATAAGTTTTAGGTTATGTTTTTAATAACCAGCTTTGTTGAATTTGACGTTTATATTAATTCGTAATGATCAGCTGATATCGTTAAACAGCTGATAGGCTGTAAGTTTTATTTTTGGTTAAATAACTACAGAACCGGACGTTTTTGAGGAAATTAACGCAGTCATCCTACTTTTAAAACTCATTTCAGTTAATTTTAATAAGATCTAGAATAAAACATTCCCGGACAGGGCTTGGTATTTTCATACGCTATAAATCATCCCATCGTCTGCATTAGCCCAAGTGTGCACAATAGTCGGACGTTAAAAAAAAAATCTAGAATAAAACTGGAAATGCCGAATAGACACTGCTTACACTTTTGCAGGGGTTCTCAATCTGGAGAACACAGGAGAATTTAAGGGGAAGCGTGCTAAGGCGGTACAAAGCTTTATTGTTAAACAATTCTCTTAGAAACAAATAGAATATCAATAACATTAAGACTAACTAATACAATGCAATCGAAAATTAGATTTACTAAGAATGCAGTATTATTCCTTATTAAAAACTATTAAGGAATGAAAGTTCTAAAAGTAAAAATTACATATAAGAAGGTCCCGCACCATTAAACGGGAAAATGACGAGCCCAAACCGCCCTTATAAGGAGGCGTGACTTCAAAAAAGTGTTTCGGGGGGGGGCACATGTCTTAAAAGGTTGAGAACTTCTACACTAGTGAACACGGCGCTCGTTTTACAAATATGGCGCCGGTAATTGGAGAAACGTAAAGAATCACGGCAGAAACAAAGCAAAAGAAATTATAGCTGAATCACGATATTTAACAACATTGCTTCTGGTTACCGCATGGTATCATAGAATCTACCGGCATTGAATATAAACGTATTAGAGTGATAACCCTTATAAGAGATATGTGAACGTTCGCTATTGGTGGTATCTTGCAGCAGTGTTCAATTACAGTTAAATACATAATAGTACGGTCTATTTTCTCAAACGTCTTTCCCCCTATCGCTGCATCTTGCAGCGATCCTAGCGGTAAATAGTCCAATTACTTCGACTTTAGCCTCTGATAACGAGCACGCTTTTTATAATGATGGCTGTACTTCTAGTACGTTTATACTCAATGCTACCGTCTTCAAATATACAACGATCGCGACACGCAACTGTCTCGCTGCCTAAGGTGGACCTATTTCTTATTAGGAGATATTTTTCGTTTTTTTCACCCGTAATGTTCGACTTTAGAGATTACAAATCTCCAAAACCAGTGGTTTCCAATGACATATAAAGTACTAAACGTGGCATTCTATGTTTATAACTGTACAAAAAAATCTCTTGCTCAATTATTATATTTGTATTAATATAGAAAACAGGAAGAATCATAACTTAGTGCAAAAAATTTGAAAAATATGCTGTTCGTGTGTAGATTAAAAAATTAGAACAGATCCGACGGCGGTCAGGATTTAGTTTATTTTTCAATTTTTAAGGCCTAACGAATGATTTTTAACAATTTTTACCTCTAATAAGCAGAAAAAAAACAGACCTAATTTATTAAATTGCTGCAATAGATTTTGCTCACATAAGATTTATAATTCAAAAAAAAGAACGTACTAGATTTGAATTTTTCGGCTTAAGTAAATTAAAAATACTCGCGGCACGCAGCTGACTCGCTGACGTGATACAAGCGAAGTCCTAAAATATTTTTCTTGATCTTATCCTTTTTGAAATTCCAATTTCCCCATCATAATCAGCATTCAACGGCATCGTCTAAATGACACAGGAATTGTGTTAGACAACCTAGTTTCGATTACCAACACAGAAAAACAAGCAAAATTCCTTACTTCTCTCCCGGCTTTCAAACAGTCTACGCCAACGAACCTACTTCACAATTCTCCCGTCAACCAATACTCGCTTCTGATTGGCTCGCGTATCTCGGTTCTAAAGTTCGCTAGATTTCACATTTCTACCGGCGCACCACGTCGCATCTCTCGTACATAATAGCTTCATTCTGATCGGTGTTTTCTGATCAATGGATTTCTGAGAAGTTATGGTTCCCGCCGGTATAAATACAGGTCAAAATCGCTGTTCGGCAGAACATCGAGGAGGACCACTCACCACAGAATACTTACATGGCAGCCTACCAACACCCGGAACAACTTTATAAGACGCCACAACTTGCTCGGATAGAAATAGGAGGAATCCGGCCAACTTTAACTTCACCTCACCATTCCAAACCGGAAGAGTGCTACGCCAGCCCGCGGCCAAGCTGGTAAACGCCCGGATTTCTACTATTTCTCCCGCAGACTACAACATCAAATCTGCATATATTTGCATTTTAAACTTTTATATTACATTATAAAAAATACGAAAATGAATTCCTACATTCCAACCGCCGTAAAAGTCAAATTTTTAATTTCGACAGATTTTGAAAAAGCTATTTATGCTGTTTACAATGGTGAAATCAGATTTTAAAAAAATTGCTCTGAATTTGTAAAAATTTCATACTTTGTATGAAGGTTCTTTTTCGTATTTTAAATGCTATAAACGCTAATAGATAATGGTAGAAAAATCAGAATTTCAAAACTCAGACAAATGTTTTTTGGAAATTTCCTTTATCACGTCAGCGAGACAGCTGCGTGCCACGATTATTGCTAATAGTCACAAAACTTAAAATAGGTACGTAAAAACTAACCCATGTAGGTACATTTACTATTTGAAAATACACTATTATTAAAATCCCACACTAAAAACAAAAACCATACTGGCCTCAAGCTGGTCTTTATAAACTATTTTGTCAGTTTGCATGACGTAAGCCAACAATATTGTTTTGACCTTGAAATTATTAGACAAGTAAACAATTAGTATGGCCGAGGGAGACCGATGTTAGGTTAGGTTATAATTAGCCAGTTAACGGTAATAGGGTGTGACGTCACAGGCTGGGTTATATCACAGGGTACTGTAGAAAGCTGCTGGTAGATGTTGATGCTTGGGTGGCTTATTCTTCTGTATCTACCTTACAGTACATACTTCCACCATATTATGGTATTTATTGTTCCTTACACCTCTAAATCCTGACTACACAATCTTTCTCTTATCTTCCGCGTTCCTTATGTTCGCTTTTTATATCGTAAAATTTATTTGCACCTGGATATTTCCACCAAATGTTGGTATTTACTGTTCTATACACTTCTATATCCTCACAATCCTTCTCTTAAATTCCGCGTCTCTTTATATCTTAAACTTTGCTTGCACCTAGATATTTCCACCAAATTTTGGTATTTACTGTTCTATACACCTCTATATCCTGATTTTACACAATCCTTCTCTTATCTTTCACGTTCCTTATGTTCGCTATTTATATCGTAAACTTCACTTGCACCTGGCTATTCCCACCACATTTTGGTATTTACAGCTCAATACACCTCTATATCCTCATAATCCTTCTCTTATCTTCTGCGTTTCTTGTGTTCGCTTTTTATATAGTAAAATTTACTTGCACCTGGCTATTTCCACCAAATGTTGGTATTTACTGTTCTATACACTTCTATATCCTCACAATCCCTCTCTTAACTTCCTCGTCTCTTTATATCTTAAACTTTGCTTGCACCTGGATATTTCCACTAAATTTTGGTATTTACTTTTCTATACACTTCTATATCCTCACAATCCTTCTCTTAACTTTATATCTTAAACTTTACGTGCACCTGGATATTTCCACTAAATTTTGGTATTTGCTGTTCTATACACATCTATATCCTCACAATCCTTCTCTTAACTTTATATCTTAAACTTTACTTGCACTTGGCTACATTTGCAATCCCTCTTCTACCGATATTAATGATTCTCATCTTCTCCCAAACTTCCCTTGATGGTTTATTATCAATAGCATTTTTAATATAAACGTACTAGAAGTATAGCTACTATTACTTATTAAAAACAGCGTGTTCGATATTAGCGGCTAAAGGCCAAATGATTGAACTGTCTGCCGCTACGAACGCTGCACGCTGCAAGGTCATGGGGAGATGTTTGAGAAAGTAGGCAGTACCATTACCTATTTAACTGTAGCTGAACATTGTGTCGTAAAATACCACCAGCAATGAGTGCTCACATCTCTTAAGGGTTATCATTCTAGTGCTTTTATATTCAATGCATTTAGCTTACACTTCTAAAAATAATCGCCTTGATAATTCATGAAACATTTGATACGACGTTCTTTACATGTTAAGAAGCTTTAAAATTCAGTCTTCGACAATCACTCTTTCGTAGTAAACAAGTTCCTTTAAATAACCACAAGGTAAGTCCATTGGATTTATATCGGGTTTAGAAGCCAATTAACTGTAGACCATCAATCTGTTCCAAAATCTCCGAAAAGGTTAAAATAAACATACAAAGTAATAGCATAGGCAGTCGCAATAACTTTTCCTCCTATTATTTGTAGGTTTCGTTAAAGATAACCTCAAAATGCAAACTGCTTCTTTTTCCACAAATGATTCCAGATTCCCGATTGCCGATACTGCTTAATCACTCAATTTTCCTTTACCTAAACTTAATTATCGATTACAAGATGGAATTTCAGTCGAGGATCAGCTGTTAAAAGTGTCATCTCTTCTGCAGTCTCAGCACGTATTACAAAAGCACTGTCCTCCAAGGGTAATACTTTGTAAGAGTAATGTGCTCCTGGTATCCTCGAGGTAGTAGCGAGAGGTTACGAGTAGAGTAACAACCCACGCCTAAAGGTAACACGTGCACCGAAGCACTTTTATTGTTTTTAACAACCGGCGAATGAGTTGAAAGAACAGAAAGGATAAGGTTCATTAGCCGTGTAACCTTGAAACGGCCACCAGCGGAACGAATATACACAGAGCGCAGGCTATTTCGGTTTCTATCTACACAACACAGATGACTGTTGGTCTCGTTTCATTTCACAACCTTGGCTGATCTATGACGTAACACAGGACTGCCAACTGTCGCGTGACGTCATCGAGCCAGGCTTGCCACCCCGGGGGTATTTCCTTTATCCTCCCCTCCCTCACGCTCTCTGATTATATTGCACAACGGGGTGGGGGATACAAGGGCGGTGTACGGACTTCAACGCGCAACTCGCTCGCTTAAAGAGAATTAGAAATGTTGATACTTTCTCGCCGCTGTATAGGGACGTGCAACACTGCAACTGTATCAAAAACGGATGTTCACGTTTAATTAAATATATATATATATATATATATTTAATTAAACCGAGGCGGCAAAAAAAATGTTTTCGATACAAAAGCGATAAGAAAATCTAAAAACCCGATTTTTCAAAAAACGGCTTCAATGATTTAGGTAAATTTCTAATCATACATAATGGCTCAAAGATTTTTTTTTAACGACAATAATACTTTCTAAAAAGTAGAGAGATACAATAAATTTAATAATATACTCACTGTTTATATTATCGAACCGAAAAACTCAAAACACCTCTAACTTACACAAAAAATAGAAAAGAAAAATATGAGAAGGATAAACAATATCAAAAATTTATGATAACAAATGAAAATAAACGCCAAATAAAAAAGAAAATATTTGGTCAGTACTCTGCGATCACACAGAAATCATTTGGATACAAAAATCTTAGCGTATTTTTTTTTTTTTAACGTCCGACTATTGTGCACACTTGGGCTAATGCAGACGATGGGATGATTTATAGCGTATAAAAATACCAAGCCCTCGCCGGGAATCGAACCCGGGTCCTCGGGGTGAAAGCCTAGTACGCTATCCACTAGGCCACCGAGGCAGCTTTTTCACTTGAGTAGCATGTTGTAAGCCATCATATACTATTAATTATAATTAATAATAATTGATTATTCCATCGTGCAGTGAAAAGATTTTGTATGGCCTCCATTTTGAAACGTATTCGCTAACGAACTTATTCAAACCACTGTGTAACCAAATCATTTTGTGTCACGATAGAATTTCTCGTATCGAAGTGTTACACAATGCTAACAAGAATCTGTAACTCTGTCGGCCATATTGAATGTATTTCCTTTAAAGAATTAACACGATACAGATTATACAGTTCTTTACTAACATAAAATTACGTTCGATATCACCATTTTAAAGGTCCTGTATATGAAAATATGGCCAGTTTTCATTTACTAGCCTATATATTTTTTGCTCCTGTATCTTTAAAGGCAAAATAAATGTGAAAAGCTGGCCACATTTCCACATACAAGTCCTTTAAAATGAGATAAGAACATAATTTTATTTTAACAAATAACGGAGAAATTTGTATCGTTAATTCACTTCAACTCGACAGTTCGGCATTTGGATTGTACTTTGTTAAAGTTTTGGCCAAACGCATTGACCGATTGTTTTGAAATTCGGTAAGGAGGTGCTCTGTATAAAGCACGAACGACGTATGTGTAACATTTTTTTCTCATTCACTTCCGTTTCAAGAGTGAGGCCATTGATTTACAATAACGAGTGTACGCAGTTTTAGCCAAATGCACTGACCGATTGTTTTCAAATTTTGTAAAAACGTTTCTTGTATAAAACCAAAATGACGTATAAGATTTCCCCCGATTTACTTCTGTTTTAAAATGGCTGCCTCTGAATTAACGACAAGTGTACGCAGTTTTAGGGTAAACGCATCGACTGATTGTTTTGAAATTTGGTACCTTGCATAAAACCCGAACGACACTTTCGTTTTAAGATGGCGGCCTCTGATTACAATAAACTCATAGTGCGCAGTTCTAGCTAAACGCACTAACCGATTGTTTTGAAATTTCATACGAAGGTACCTTGTGTAAAGCCCAAATGACTTGTGCGTAAGATTTTTGCCCATTTACTTCTGTTTCAAAATGGCGGCCTCTGCTTAACAATAACGAGTGTACCGGTTTTAGCCAAACGTATTGACCGACTGTTTTGAAATTTGGTACAAAGGTACCATGTATAAAGCCCATAAAATTATGTGTAAGATTTTTCTCATTCCGTTTCAAGATGGCTGACTTTGATTCAACTTTTAGGGTGTAGTTGTTGGTTATTTCCTATAATACTGGCTGAACGGCAAAACCTATCATTTTTTTTTAATTTTAAGGCGAAAAGCACATTGAGACTATTATCGCCTCCCTAAATGTAAGTGTGAGTGTAAAGTGTAAAACTCGTAAGTTTTTTTTTTTTTTTTTTTTGGTGTTTAACGTCCGACTATTGTGCACACTTGGGCTAATGCAGACGATGGGATGATTTATAGCGTATGAAAATGCCAAGCCCTCGCCGGGAATCGAACCCAGGTCCTCGGGGTGAAAGCCTATTACGCTATCCACTAGGCCACCGAGGCGGCTCTAAAGTCGTAAGTGTAAGTGTGTGTTAGACTCGGGTGCCGCGAGGGACGTCTAATCCTCTCAATAGGTGCAGCTAATCTGTACCCCTGCGGGGATCATAATTTTGACCGTTTGATGGAGAAACAGCATGAAATTTTCAATAAGTTTGTTCAGTAACATTTTTCGTAAATATTACGGTGAACGGTTAAATTGGCGGTAAACGTTACGAACGCTGTTGTGGAGCGCTCTGTGTAGTCTATTAACTAAGAATATAGTGCGAGGTCTGCTGTTCTTTGAACTAATACTTAACATTATTCTTATAGGGGATAGATTAAATATCGCCGACAGAACCACATATTCTTAATTTCGTTTCCATCATGTTAGCAAAACACCATAGTTGCGTGATAATTCTACAATGCTATTTACTTCCTTTAGCGATAAAGCAATGCGGAATTGTGTTTAACCGAATTCACAGCGATAACGCGTGTACTTCCCGTCTTTTACCAGGCTTTTCTTTAGTTACAGTATTCGGCCACCGTGCGTGCGATGCGACGCTGTGCACAGTGGCGCGCCAAGCGTACGACTTTGAAACTAAAGCGGGCAGTTTACCCGCACCGTCGCACCGCAGTGCAGTTTAGTTCTCGTGCGACGATGAAAGCGGAACGATTGTTGATCGCAGAAGTGCACAAACAGCATGCGCTGTGGAACAAGTTGCACCCGTTCTACAAGGACAGAGACATTGTGGACAGGAGCTGGGATGCCGTGGCGGAAGGTACTGGGCATTCAAGTAAGTACAGAAGGCTTACGATATTTGTCGTACTTGTACGGTAATTTTATCATTCCCCCGATGTACGATAACTGAAAAAGTACGTTAAAACTGACTTCTGTGCGATATTTTACAACAAAATTTACTACATATAAGTCAGACTGTTACTGCTTCAATGTCTGTTTACGCACTATGATATAAAATTTAGTGCGGATTTACGGATCCGTAAAATTTACGGATTTACAAAATTTGACAACAAAGGCAGATTTGGTGGGGGGGGGCTATAAACGGGATGAACTTTTCTTTAGTACAAAAAATTCGAAAATAGATTTTTTTTTTTTTAATTTGTGCAATATAAACCTTGGTTAGGTTAGGTTAGGTTATGACTCTACCCATCCGTCATCTTGTAACATTTTTTCAATTTTTTTTTGAAAAATAAAAAATGTTGTTCATGTAGTGGGGGTTTATAGGCAGCGCCTATGTTTCCCTGTTCCTAATCCGCCATTGCTGTTGTATATTTTCACCAAAAAAGTGCTACGTTACCGCCTACTTTAAAAAAACCTTACCGTATTTATATAGTGTGGGTTGTTTTTTTATTTCAATTAGTGATTTCTGAATATTTTTTTCTTTTATTACATACGTTATTATTAACAGATATTCACCCGCGAAAAATATTTTACTTTACGATTACTGACTGTTTTTTTACGGAACTATATTGTGACGTCATTGCTGTTTATATTGCATGGAACCATACTGAATTTACTACGCCGACTTACAGCTTACATGCGCGTTATCACATTCTAATAGGCATTACTTTGTTCGTTCTTATGGTGAAAACATTTTAAAATCACATCCGTTTAATTAAATATGTTTTTCACCCAACAACCGTGTCAGTTTGGGTGTTCACCCAACAACTGTTAATTGATCAATGGGTGTGGTCAATAGGTTCTTCAGTATTTTTTTCTTTTTTTTTAAAATAAAGGTTTTTTTGTCGTTTTAGCGATCAAAAACACGTTACATACTTTTGCGAGGTAGCAATTTTGAGGTTATGCGGGTCACTTTTAATTTCGATTTTTATCTTAATCCCCGTACTTTTTTATATTTTGGATTATTTCTTTTGGGCATGTAATACAGCGTTTTAGCGAAAAAATTACGGCAAAATCGAAAACAACCTACACGGCCATTATATCCAGAAAAATTAAAACTTATAGGCCATATAGTTTCACAAAAATGTGTTTTTATTCTGACACGTTTCAAAGTGAGCTTCAGACATGATATTAACAATTAAAAAGTGTAATTATATCGTAATACAGTTCATGTTAGAACTGGAAGGGAGTAGGTAAAGAAAAGAACTGACTCTGTAAGAAGGCAAGTGACCAGCAGCAGGTTGGGAACAATAAGCTCGAGTAACGGAAAAGGGTTAAAGTTCGTCCAAATTAAAATTAGGTTTTTCGCAAATACATTTATTACTGAATTTATACATTATTCAGTTTAATACTTTTTTCGTTTTTGTGGATTACGCTGATATTGTTCAAATTAAAGGAACGACCAGATTCTAATAAATTATTCCTAAAATTTGAGTAATTTTTTCATACTTCTAACAATTGAAATGTTCTTTAACACGAGTTTTTATAGTTCTTCCAGCCGCCTCGGTGGCCTAGTTGATAACGTACTGGGCTTTCACTGAAGACCCGGGTTCGATTCCCGGCCAGGGCTTGGCATTTTCATATGCTATAAATCATTACATCGTCTGCATTAGCCCAAGTGTGCACAATTGTATGGTGTATTCACAAGGGCACTTCACACACATCAGCTGTATTATTATATGAGCACAATTTATAATTTTTAAATCCTCTAAATTAGTTAGTCAATAATTAACAGTAATTTAATTTAACAGTACTTAACAAGTTAAATCACTAATTTGATCACTAATATGATATATTTATTTAAATATAATTTTGTTTATTAAACAAACTTATTAAAATACAATTTGATTTACTGCGAGATATAGGTTTAGTCTAGTTGATTTTCACCCCCGTTACATATTTCTTTAGTCGGACGTTAAACATAATATATATATATATATATATATATATATATATATATATATATATATATATATATATATATATATATATAGTATTTACAAAATTTAATTATAGATCTAATATTATACTAAATACTTATATTAATAGGCGTACCATTTCATAATTAAAAATCTGTTATTAAATACCATACTAATTTATTATTACGAGACCAAATGCTAAACTAAAATTTTATTTGTTTAATCAGCTGTTATAAATTTGTCAACTGTAAAAGTAACTGTTTTTTATTACAAATTTGTTGTTAAATACCACACTAATTTATTATAACGAGACATTTTAACGCCAAACTAAAATTCTCTTTGTTTAACCAGCTGTTATAAATTTGTTAACTGTAAAAGTAACTGTTTTTATTATTTTTTTTTTATGGCGAAAAGCACATTGAGGCTATTATCGCCTCTCTAAATGTAAGTATGAGTGTAAAATGTTAAAGTAGCAACTGTAGTGTTGTAAGTGTAAGTGTGTGTTAGACTCGGGTACCGCGAGGGATATCTAAATCCTCTCAATAGGTGCAGCTAATCGCACCCTCTTGCGGGGTGTTTTTATTAAAAATGTGTTATACCATACTAATTTATTATAACGAGACATTTTAACGCTAAACTAAAATTTTATTTGTTTAATCAGCTGTTATAAATTTTGTTAACTGTAAAAGTAACTTTTTTTTAAGTACCACTGAATGACTTTTCTGATCAAATTTAATATAATTTAATCAATTTCGTCCATTTAATTTGGGTTGTTTAACCGAACACTGTACTTAAGATTAGTGCTGATATTCGGACAATGATTGTACTTTATACAAGTTTAATTTTTAGCTAATTAAATCAGTTAAAATACTCGTTAAAAATGTTAAAAATTTTGAAATTTTTATTAGTGAATTTCCGATCTAAAATGAACTACTGGAGCGGGCGTCATGGTAACACGTTAACACTGAGGCCCGTGAACCTGACCTCTAGATTACTTTTTCAGTGTTTGTCTGTATACATAATATACATTGGCTAGATCCTGTCATCGCCTAAACAACATAGCAACTGGGTTACACAACTAGTTCCGCTTACTAACACCAAAAATATTCACGCTGAATTCCCGAACTTCTCTTCCGGCCAAAACAGCCTACATCTGCGAAACAAGTTCACAGTTCTCCGTAACTATTCGGCAGAACATCGAGGAAGACAGAACTACTATAGAACCCTATACGACAGCCTAACAACATCCTGAAGGGGCTCGATGGTCGAAGTGAGTAAAGCATCGGTTAATCTACTGCGCACCTAAAGGTTCATAGTTCGAGCCGCAGTTGCTCCCTTTGCTTTTCTCTTACCGTTAACACTGATCCCTCGTCCTTATTAGTCTAACTGGCCTAAAGTATGGACCTAAAGTTAAGCACCATAAAAAACCAACACCCTGGACAACTATACACACTCTACCGACTTAGTCGGGTGAAAATAATAGGAAGCCAATCTAATAGAAAATACGAACTTCTTGTCACTATTCCGGAAGAGTTAGTGCCTCGCCAGCGTACTGCCGACCTGGTAAACGTGTACGCGCGCGAGCGTGTGTATTACAACGTTTGAATCAAATCTGACCAAAATTGCGCTAATATATAAATTAACGACCCTTCAAAAAGTGATCTAGAGGTTAAGATCGGCACTCATTTCAAAGTTTTTATCGTGATAGTCGTTTCAACAGCTCATTTTTCAAAGAAATGCGCTAAAAAACCTTTTATAACCAGTTGACGTGAAGAACACACTTGTTGCAAATAATACTAACAACGGGCTTGTATGAATGGTCAAACAATCTCGATGGTTTATGTTCAGCCGTAGATTGGATCAGTAATAGATTCCAATCTGATTACAGCTGACGACCATCTGCTATGCTTCATTTTAAATAATCCAATTGATAATGAGCAAGTGTTTCCACAACGTTCATTCTACACGCAATCCTCATTAGGGAATATTTAAAACAATTCGATTTCTTTTGCAGAGGAAGAAGTCAAGAAGAAGTGGCGCAACATGCGGGACCAGTTTTTGAAAGAGTTCAAAAAAATGCCGAAAATCGAATCCGGCACCGACGAAGATTACGCCGAGAGGTACAACGGGAAGTGGCAGTACTTCGCGGACCTGCTCTTCCTGAAGGACGCAGTGGTTCCACGCAACTCCGACTCTAACTACGTACTGGACGTGTCCGCAAATACGCCCGTAACGAAGAGCGAATACACGGAATACGAAGACGAAGATTTAAACGAGGACTTTGACAATCAGGAAATTAATTTTTGCGAGGTGCAAACGCCGACATCTCCTCAGTCGGTAGAAGCGACCCATTCTTTGCTCAAAGCTTCCAGGAAGCGGAAAAGAAGACGAGACCAGATTGCCGAGATCGAGAATATGCTGATGGACTTCGAAGCAAAGAGGCTAAACTTAGCGCAGAATCAGGAAGACGAGAATTTGCTATTCCTGAGGTCCTTGCTGCCTTACATGAAAAATCTGAAACCTGAACAACAGCTGCGCGTAAGGTGTAAATTCCAAGAAGCTTTGCTGCAAGAAGTATCACACACGTTTTCGAATCCTGGCCACGTGAACAGTTCCTCTTCTCTACCTAACAATCTTCATTCGGAACCTTGAGTTGTGCAAAGAGTGAACTGATATGTGATTTATAAGTTGACGTTTGTTTTCTAATTTTGTACAAAATTTTGATTTTAAGAAAAATTATTACTACTTTAAAATAAAACTGTTAAAAATATTTATTTTGACAATTGTTATGTAGGTTACCTTTAGTAAATTTAAAAGAATAAAATCAGTACTGACTATTAACAAATAAAAACATTATTTTATGTTATTGTATTTATTTCTGTCTTCAGTCATATTTGACGTCACAGATCACGTTCAGTTTCGAAACTTTCATTTTGGGAAAAAACTGTCCGTTCCGACACTGGTAATCGCGAAAAATAAAACCAAAGGAAGAAATACAAATTGTATAACTTTATTTACTGTTCATTATTTATCACGCGATTAAAATTATGCTTAAATTTATTTTATTATATGATTTTTAAAATACAGAAATTTGAACGAGTTCTTTTTTTAGCTAAAATAAAACTGTTATTGTATTAGAAATACTAGTGACTATTGTTCATTTTCTGGGAAATAACAAAATAATTGCTTTATTTGTTGTTCTACTTCCATGTTTACTTTTTCCACTGTAAGAAGTACACGATGATTCTAAAAATAAATCTTGCAAAAAAAATTTAGGTAAAAATGCCCGAATTTCTCAAAATCGTATCATCGTAACTGAAATCAGAGTATCAAATTAAAAGTTAAAGAAATTCCCGATTCGAAAACAATGTTAAAAACTCCGACAGTGTTCAAAATGTATTTTTTTGTACGTACTTATCAATCGTATTATTTTAAAATTTCATAACTGGTTCATATTTAACAAAAAAAAATTGCTCAAAATGTCGGGGTTGAATGAAAGATTAAGCGGTAAAAACACGGTACGACCTTCCTAGATATATTGTGCTCCCTTCCTATACTCCTGAGACGCTTAGAATTTTCATGAAGTCCAGGAATTAGAGAGGATTTAGGAGATAGATAGAATCCACTTCCTAAATGGTAACTCCCCATTTAGTAAGTAAGTGGTAGAATCCCTCACTTCTAAATGGTAACTTCCCAAAATACTACCTCTTCTTGTAGCAATCGTCTCACAATCTACTAGCAGGTGATACAAAATTTTCTCTTCCTTCCCGCAGTATCTACAAGTTGGATCTTATACTAAGCCAGATCCCTAAGATCCTTAAGGGTGCCATGCTCCGTAAAGGAAATCCATCCAAAGCTTAGCTTTCCTCTTCCTTCCCGCAGTATCTACAAGTTGGATCTTCTACTAAGCCAAGATCCCTAAGATAGGGGATGGGTCCATGGTCCCATGCCCCAAAGAAAACCCGTTAACAAAATTTTGTTGCTAAGACTGATACAGATCTTTGCTCAAAGTTCCAGAGGAGCTCCTTGGCCTGTCTTAAAACTTGTTTGTCTTTTCAGTGTTTAGGTTATTTAGCCTCTTCTTCCTCCACATCTTGAAGTCCGCAAAACGGTTCTGGTCCTATAAGTGGGGTCGATGACCCTCCTTGCCAGCGAATTTGCATTCTAATTTCTCTTTATCCCAGCGTGTTTTGATACCGAGAGGAAAATGTTGGGGTATTTTTAAAGATTTTCAAAAATGTAAAAATGAACTATTAGAGTGGTCATCATGGTAAGACCCCGATCAGGGACCTTGAAATAGATCACTTGCTACGATGCTCAACGTTAGCAATTTTAATTCGATTTAACTCAAACTTGGCACAAAAATCAATTTTCAATTTTTTAAAATAAATTGAAATTTAAAAATATATATATTTCACGGAGGTCAGGGTTCATTTTTATACTCTTTACGTAATTTGATGGCTTACAGTGCTAATATAAGTGCACATTTTAATGCTGATTATGGTTGCAAAATCAGATTTTTTTAAAAAGGGCAGGTGAACAAATATTTTATGAAATTCGCTTCTATCGCGTCAGCGAGAAATTTTCGTGCAGCGTTTATTTTAATTTTCCGAGTTCTTTTTAGAAAAACAAATTAAAAAATCAGGTTTAGTCAAAATTGGCTCCAATGATTTTGATCAAATGTACTCCTCCAAGTTGACCCATGTACAATATAATTAGTTATTACCCAAAAATTCAGTAGCTATTGAAGAAAAATGAAAGTCAGTCTAATTTAAAAAATCGGTTATTCAAAAAATATGAAAAAAAATTGAAAAATTAAGAGTTTATCCGATTTCCTTATATTCCTAAATTTATTGCGGAGCGACCTACAAGCTCCCTGGCTTTCGTGAATTTACTGATAAAAATGAGCCTGTTTGGATCAGAGGCCCAGGGAAGATGAGAGCGAGCGTCCCAAACCCCACTTACTGAATGCTACAGACGTAGCACACACTGAATCAAAGAAAAGTCTGAACCAAGGTGATCGATAAGAAAATTTAAAAATTGTCACTGGAGGACAGAGAGCCTAAAAACACGTCCCTATTTTAGCAGACATTTCAGTGAAGAGCGTTTCAGAAATGGAACCTTCCCATCTCGGAACAGCATGTTCGAGACTGAAGTAATTTCGTCCATTGGTATAAAGTAATGAATCCACCTTTCAAGTCGTAACAAATCTACTGAAGACTCGAACTAGGAAAAATTCGCGCTACGATTTGAACCATTTATTCCATCAGTGATAACATTTTATCTGATTACACAATACAATTGCACAGACACTAATATGTATTCATACATGCTGACAACACGCGCTGACCTGGGTCACGTGCCGCAATGATACGCACCCTTACGTATGTCACGTGTTTGGGATCGACCACGTGACTCCGGGTCAGTGTTAACGCTAAACTGATTCCTACGCAATCTGTACACCTGATGATTGTTTTGTGTTTAGCAAATACGAATTTGTAAGGCTTATCCGTTCAGAAATACGAAAGTACAAATGTACTTTTTTTCCGGCGAAAAACCGTTAAGGTTATAATCGCCGAGGCACGATAATAATAAAATAAAATTTAGGTATATCACAAAATAAAAAATAACACTAATTTAAAACAATATACAATAACAGCTATAAATACTATTCCTCAAATTAGTAAACAATAAAATATAACTCTAATAAACAAATAAATAAAACTAAACAACAAGGAAAACAAAGCAAACAATAATAAATGCAGATAAATACATAGCCACAAATATAAAACTTGTTGCAGGGTTGTAAAGAGACCCTGCAATATTATTTTAAGTTAAATTTCATTTAACAAATTCAGACGATGAAAGAATTTCAGCCTTCGATCAATGGCCGAGACACTATCTCCCAACGTCCTCTGCATACTATTCCCCAGATCACATACACGCTGTATATTTTGGAAACCATCACAGTCTAGCAAAATATGTCTTATTGTGATGGTTTCTCTACAAAATCCGCACCGAGGCGGACAAATGTACTTCAATTTGTAAGCAAACAGCACTAACTTTATCTGAAATCCATAACCATGTGTTACAAAGATATTGGTTTTTATACGCCTTGAACATACCGTTCGAAAGTATTTCATTAAAACCGCAGAAGCTTGATTTTGAGAAAAACCGATTTTAACAATTATTTTGAAGATATTTTTTTAATGCAATATATTGCCAAGACGTGAGCATACCAGACCTAATTGCTAAGTTTCATAAAAATCAGTAAATTAGGTTAGTTTCCAGCGATGTGCACAGTAAGACAAGTAAATGAATGAAGTAGAATATAGTTTTGTGACTGGGTTTCAACCTTCGTACAATATTCCAGTACTATAACGGCAATATTCCAGCTTCATGAATTAAACACTCGAAAAAGTAGTTGATTCAAAACTTTTTAAAACAATAAAAAATTTAAAAAAGGGTTTTCCCGTTCATCTTTTATGAATAAAATTTCTTAGCCCGTTTACTGAAATGAGGACATAGATAATTGAATTAAAGAAATGCGTAGTGTTTTCTCTTTTGCTTGAAAAAACCAAATTTTCGAATTGGGAGAGGGACGCAAAGCGAATTAGGCGCATAAAGAGTAAAATCAGGGCTTTAACATTATCGCCACACACACGCGCGCGCGCACGTATACACACACACACGGTGGTAGATATATTAGAGTGCTCATCTCACTCCTTTCTTAATAATAAGTCCCTATACACTAGAGATGTTAAATGTCATTTGTCAGGTTTTACAAGCACCTGATTTTCTTTGACAGATCATCGTCAAATGTCGACCATTTAGGCTGTACGATTAATTTTTTTAATTATTATTATGTTACGGCGAAAAGCACATTGAGACCATTATCGCTTCCCTAAATGTAAGTGTAAGTATAAAGTGTTAAAGTCGTAAGTGTAGTGTTGTAAGTGTGTTAGACTCGGGTACCGCGAGGGACGTCTAAATCCTCTCAATAGGTGCAGCTTTAGTCTGCCCCCTGCGGGGTCCTGTACGAAATAATTCCCACATTCCACTTGTAAGCCAATGCCTCTAAAGTTTTGCCTGCACATGATTTATCTTTGACAGATAATCAATCGTTAAACATCGACCCTTTCAGATGTACGAAAATATCACAATATTCCAGTTGTACTCAAACTTTGCCTGTCAAGTTTTATCTGAATTTACTCTTGCCAGACCCTCGTCAAAACATCGACTTTGGACTGAACACAAATGTCGCCCGTCAAGTTTTACCTGCATTTACTCTTGTCAGACCCTCGTCAAAACATCGACTTTGGACTGAACACAAATGTCGCCCGTCAAGTTTTACCTGCATTTACTCTTGTCAGACCCTCGTCAAAACATCGACCTTTGGACTGAACACAAATGTCGCCCGTCAAGTTCTACCTGCATTTACTCTTGTCAGACCCTCGTCAAAACATCGACTTTGGACTGAACACAAATGTCGCCCGTCAAGTTTTACCTACATTTACTCTTGCCAGAAACTCGTCAAAACATCGACCTTTGGACTGAACACAAATGTCGCCCGTCAAGTTTTACCTACATTTACTCTTGCCAGACACTCGTCAAAACATCGACTTTGGACTGAACACAAATGTCGCCCGTCAAGTTTTACCTGCATTTACTCTTGTCAGACCCTCGTCAAAACATCGACCTTTGGACTGAACACAAATGTCGCCCGTCAAGTTTTACCTACATTTACTCTTGCCAGACACTCGTCAAAACATCGACCTTTGGACTGAACACAAATGTCGCCCGTCAAGTTCTACCTGCATTTACTCTTGTCAGACCCTCGTCAAAACATCGACCTTTGGACTGAACACAAATGTCGCTCTTGTAAAACCCTCGTCAAACATCGACCTTTGGACTGAACACAAATATCGCCCGTCAAGTTTTACCTACATTTACTCTTGCCAGACACTCGTCAAAACATCGACCTTGGACTGAACACAAATGTCGCCCGTCAAGTTCTACCTGCATTTACTCTTGCCAGAAACTCGTCAAAACATCGACCTTTGGACTGAACACAAATGTCGCCCGTCAAGTTTTACCTGCATTTACTCTTGTCAGACCCTCGTCAAAACATCGACCTTTGGACTGAACACAAATGTCGCCCGTCAAGTTTTACCTACATTTACTCTTGCCAGACACTCGTCAAAACATCGACTTTGGACTGAACACAAATGTCGCCCGTCAAGTTTTACCTGCATTTACTCTTGTCAGACCCTCGTCAAAACATCGACCTTTGGACTGAACACAAATGTCGCCCGTCAAGTTTTACCTGCATTTACTCTTGTCAGACACTCGTCAAAACATCGACCTTTGGACTGAACACAAATGTCGCCCGTCAAGTTTTACCTGCATTTACTCTTGTCAAACCCTCGTCAAAACATCGACTTTGGACTGAACACAAATGTCGCTCTTGTAAAACCCTCGTCAAACATCGACCTTTGGACTGAACACAAATGTCGCCCGTCAAGTTTTACCTGCATTTACTCTTGCCAGACCCTCGTCAAAACATCGACCTTTGGACTGAACACAAATGTCGCCCGTCAAGTTCTACCTGCATTTACTCTTGTCAAACCCTCGTCAAAACATCGACTTTTGGACTGGACACAAATGTCGCTCTTGTAAAACCCTCGTCAAACATCGACCTTTGGACTGAACACAAATATCGCCCGTCAAGTTTTACCTACATTTACTCTTGCCAGACACTCGTCAAAACATCGACCTTTGGACTGAACACAAATGTCGCCCGTCAAGTTTTACCTACATTTACTCTTGCCAGAAACTCGTCAAAACATCGACCTTTGGACTGAACACAAATGTCGCCCGTCAAGTTCTACCTGCATTTACTCTTGCCAGAAACTCGTCAAAACATCGACCTTTGGACTGAACACAAATGTCGCCCGTCAAGTTTTACCTGCATTTACTCTTGTCAGACCCTCGTCAAAACATCGACCTTTGGACTGAACACAAATGTCGCCCGTCAAGTTTTACCTACATTTACTCTTGCCAGACACTCGTCAAAACATCGACTTTGGACTGAACACAAATGTCGCCCGTCAAGTTTTACCTGCATTTACTCTTGTCAGACCCTCGTCAAAACATCGACCTTTGGACTGAACACAAATGTCGCCCGTCAAGTTTTACCTACATTTACTCTTGCCAGACACTCGTCAAAACATCGACCTTTGGACTGAACACAAATGTCGCCCGTCAAGTTCTACCTGCATTTACTCTTGTCAAACCCTCGTCAAAACATCGACTTTTGGACTGGACACAAATGTCGCTCTTGTAAAACCCTCGTCAAACATCGACCTTTGGACTGAACACAAATATCGCCCGTCAAGTTTTACCTACATTTACTCTTGCCAGACACTCGTCAAAACATCGACCTTTGGACTGAACACAAATGTCGCCCGTCAAGTTCTACCTGCATTTACTCTTGTCAAACCCTCGTCAAAACATCGACTTTTGGACTGGACACAAATGTCGCTCTTGTAAAACCCTCGTCAAACATCGACCTTTGGACTGAACACAAATATCGCCCGTCAAGTTTTACCTACATTTACTCTTGCCAGACACTCGTCAAAACATCGACCTTTGGACTGAACACAAATGTCGCCCGTCAAGTTTTACCTACATTTACTCTTGCCAGAAACTCGTCAAAACATCGACCTTTGGACTGAACACAAATGTCGCCCGTCAAGTTCTACCTGCATTTACTCTTGTCAGACCCTCGTCAAAACATCGACTTTGGACTGAACACAAATGTCGCCCGTCAAGTTTTACCTGAATTTACTCTTGCCAGACCCTCGACAAAACATCGACCTTTGGACTGAACACAAATGTCGCCCGTCAAGTTTTACCTACATTTACTCTTGCCAGACACTCGTCAAAACATCGACCTTTGGACTGAACACAAATGTCGCCCGTCAAGTTTTACCTACATTTACTCTTGCCAGACACTCGTCAAAACATCGACTTTGGACTGAACACAAATGTCGCCCGTCAAGTTCTACCTGCATTTACTCTTGTCAAACCCTCGTCAAAACATCGACTTTTGGACTGGACACAAATGTCGCTCTTGTAAAACCCTCGTCAAACATCGACCTTTGGACTGAACACAAATATCGCCCGTCAAGTTTTACCTACATTTACTCTTGCCAGACACTCGTCAAAACATCGACCTTTGGACTGAACACAAATATCGCCCGTCAAGTTTTACCTACATTTACTCTTGCCAGAAACTCGTCAAAACATCGACCTTTGGACTGAACACAAATGTCGCCCGTCAAGTTCTACCTGCATTTACTCTTGCCAGACCCTCGTCAAAACATCGACTTTGGACTGAACACAAATGTCGCCCGTCAAGTTTTACCTACATTTACTCTTGCCAGAAACTCGTCAAAACATCGACCTTTGACTGAACACAAATGTCGCCCGTCAAGTTCTACCTGCATTTACTCTTGTCAGACCTCGTCAAAACATCGACTTTGACTGAACACAAATGTCGCCCGTCAAGTTCTACCTGCATTTACTCTTGCCAGACCCTCGTCAAAACATCGACTTTGGACTGAACACAAATGTCGCCCGTCAAGTTCTACCTGCATTTACTCTTGTCAGACCCTCGTCAAAACATCGACTTTGGACTGAACACAAATGTCGCCCGTCAAGTTCTACCTGCATTTACTCTTGTCAGACCCTCGTCAAAACATCGACTTTGGACTGAACACAAATGTCGCCCGTCAAGTTTTACCTACATTTACTCTTGCCAGAAACTCGTCAAAACATCGACCTTTGGACTGAACACAAATGTCGCCCGTCAAGTTCTACCTGCATTTACTCTTGTCAGACCCTCGTCAAAACATCGACTTTGGACTGAACACAAATGTCGCCCGTCAAGTTTTACCTGAATTTACTCTTGCCAGACCCTCGACAAAACATCGACCTTTGGACTGAACACAAATGTCGCCCGTCAAGTTTTACCTACATTTACTCTTGCCAGACACTCGTCAAAACATCGACCTTTGACTGAACACAAATGTCGCCCGTCAAGTTTTACCTGCATTTACTCCTTGTCAGACCCTCGTCAAAACATCGACTTTGGACTGAACACAAATGTCGCCCGTCAAGTTTTACCTGCATTTACTCCTTGTCAGACCCTCGTCAAAACATCGACTTTGGACTGAACACAAATGTCGCCCGTCAAGTTTTACCTGCATTTACTCTTGTCAGACCCTCGTCAAAACATCGACCTTTGGACTGAACACAAATGTCGCCCGTCAAGTTCTACCTGCATTTACTCTTGTCAGACCCTCGTCAAAACATCGACTTTGACTGAACACAAATGTCGCCCGTCAAGTTTTACCTACATTTACTCTTGCCAGAAACTCGTCAAAACATCGACCTTTGACTGAACACAAATGTCGCCCGTCAAGTTCTACCTGCATTTACTCTTGTCAGACCCTCGTCAAAACATCGACTTTGACTGAACACAAATGTCGCCCGTCAAGTTTTACCTGAATTTACTCTTGCCAGACCTCGACAAAACATCGACCTTTGACTGAACACAAATGTCGCCCGTCAAGTTTTACCTACATTTACTCTTGCCAGACACTCGTCAAAACATCGACCTTTGGACTGAACACAAATGTCGCCCGTCAAGTTCTACCTGCATTTACTCTTGTCAGACCCTCGTCAAAACATCGACTTTGGACTGAACACAAATGTCGCCCGTCAAGTTTTACCTGCATTTACTCTTGTCAGACCTCGACAAAACATCGACTTTGGACTGAACACAAATGTCGCCCGTCAAGTTTTACCTGCATTTACTCTTGTCAGACCCTCGACAAAACATCGACCTTTGGACTGAACACAAATGTCGCCCGTCAAGTTTTACCTGCATTTACTCTTGTCAGACCCTCGACAAAACATCGACTTTGGACTGAACACAAATGTCGCCCGTCAAGTTTTACCTGCATTTACTCTTGTCAGACCCTCGTCAAAACATCGACCTTTGGACTGAACACAAATGTCGCCCGTCAAGTTTTACCTGCATTATGATTTACTCTTATCAAACTGTCGTTAAACATCACCCCTTTATGCTGTACACAAACGTCACCACATTCTAGTCACACAGAATATCCATACCCGCTGATTATTTGATTTATGCCTTTGGTATCCGGAATCTAGATTCCGAAGAACGCAGACACGTTCTGTTCCACTTTTCGCCTAGTCATGTGTTTTGTCACAACCGCAGAATAGTTGTAAGCTGCAAATTGCACGCGACAGTCACAGCTTGGCATTATTCAACGCTTTCAGGAAACAACAAGTATTTTACCCTGTTAGCAGTTCTACGTAACAATACCGTCTGACTCCGACAGGAAGCGGGAACGATGACTCCTGATTGGCTGACTCGGCGCAACGCACGTTACTACGCATGTTTGCTTAACATCGGCTACGTCACGTTGAATGTCTGGTGGCTAAGGCAGATCAATAACTGCCTGATCAGTGCTTCATCACGCGATTCATTGATTAATCAACGCATAAGCTAAATGTCATCTAGCCATTGAGGCGCGGAACCCCTAACGGTTGCACATTTTTCAACGGAACCCTTAAGAAATAATATCAAATTACTACTTGTGTTAATTTTAGAATGCTACAATTAGTATAAAAGAAATGTTAAATAATCATAATAAATGTTCGTTTATTATAAAAATACAAATTCAATGTTAAACGAAAACTAGACAAACTTTCATAAAACGAAATTAGACTACATGCTAATAGCTGGAGTGAGCCTGTTAACCCTTGCATAGTGTATTGAATTCCGGCGAAATGTTTTGTTATTTGTAGACGCATCTCACTTTCTGCATCGAGCTGTTTCTATATTTCGTTTTCGTTGTTACGTGTACTGAACAAGAATGTTCACATAAATAGGTCGAAATGAAAGACATTAATATTTTTATTGCTCTTGTCCATATTTCTGAATATTCTGCTTCCAATCCTATCAAAAATTCCAGTAATCCTTTTTTCTGAAAATCGCCGCATAAGCATACCGGGGTATAAGTGCATCGTGCATGTAACGATTACCAAAAAAGCATATAAACACATCTGCATTTATATGCTTTTTTGTTGCATATTTCTGCTTGTTATGCTCATTATATGTTTGTTGTTCGCAAAAAAGTTTCAAGTAAATTTTTAAATTTAAATATAAAGCGCCTTCGAAATATAAACAAAACTTAAATACAAAATTTAATGAAAATTATTCAATGTTGGCTTCATTTTCGTACATGGCTGGTATTGGCGAGGGCCACTCCAGAAGTTTCGATCTCAATAGTCGCTGCAATTTGCAAAAACCTTTTTTTTGGTGTTTAACGTCCGACTATTGTACACACTTGGGCTAATGCAGACGATGGGATGATTTATAGCGTATAAAAATGCCAAGCCCTCGCCGTGAATCGAACCCGGGTCCTCGGGGTGAAAGTCCAGTACGCTATCAACTAGACCACCGAGGTGGCAAAAACAACCTTTTTTTTGGTGTTTAACGCCCGACTATTGTGCACACTTGGGGTAATGCAGATGATGGGATGATTTATAGCATATGAAAATGCCAAGCCCTGGCCAAGAATCGAACCCCGGTCCTCGGAGTGAAAGCCCAGTACACTATCAACTAGGCCAACCGGTTAGGTTGTTAGTTAAAAAAATATTTATAATGAATAGTGTTAGATACATTTTGTCTTTTGTCACAATGTAAATGCCAAAATAAAATTTAATTCGTGGGAATTTATGGGTTTTGAGAATATTCCCGGCAATGTGTCCAGCGAATTTTCCACGATTTTCAATTCCCGTGTTTTTGATTCATCACTACTTGTAATTCTCTGATTGTATGTATGTCTAGCTTTTATTTTTGGCCACTCAGGACAAAGTCTTGATTGTTTATTTCTAGTTTTCAGAATTTTAACATCGCCTACGCGCCCTAACTTATATTGTAGCGTTAAATATAAATGTACTATTATAGAATGATAACCCTACTGAGAGATATGTGAGCATGCTCGCTGCTGGTGGCACCTTGCGGCAGAGTGTTCAACTACAGTGAAATAGATAATAGTACTGTCTGTTTTCTCACACATCTCTAGTCCATATTCTTGCAGTTTGCAGCGTTCTTAGCGACAGATAGTTCAACTACTTGAACTTTAGTCTCTGATATCGAACACGCTGTTTATAATGGTGACAGAACTTCTAATTCGTTTATATTCAGTGATTGTAGTTTGCAAGTAACGAGAATTGATCAATACTTTCGAATCGTTGTATATTGTTTATATGTACAAAAATGACGGAAAATGTCCGAATAAGTGATAATAATAATAGCACGTATAAGCGTGGCAAGTGAGAAAGGAATGTGTTTTAAAATCAGCTGTCTAAAAAAGTCTCACCATCTGCAGGTATGGGAGTCCTAAGAACCATAGTGTGTAGGCTAAGTTTACAAGAAACTTGCCCAAACCAATGAATACAGAATCTATAAGAAGATTCTTGCCTGAAAAAGTCAGCACATTTATTCGGCCGAGAACGCTACTTGGAGCACCCGCCGATAGGCAGCGCTGCATGTTGTTTTTCTGAATTTGCAGCTTAGAGAGTGACCAGAAAATTATTGGTCACGAAAACATTTGGTTAATCCTGTATATTAATATAACATACTGTTCAATGATAGAACCGATGCTGCCGGGCATTTTGTTTTGTTCATTTATTTTGCAAATATAACTTTCACATGTTGACCCAGTAGTCATAATTTTCCAAACGTAGGGTAGGATTTGGAAAGGGAGAGAGAAAGACAGACAGTAAGTGAGTGAGAGAGAGAGAGAGAGAGAGAGAGAGAGAGAGAGAGAGAGAGAGAGAGAGAGAGAGAGAGAGAGAGAGAGAGAGACAGACAGACAGACAGAGAATGTCATCACCCCTATATCTGTCTCTCTCTCTGAGCTATAAGTTCAGAAAAAAACCATGCAGCGCTGCCTATCGGCGGGTGCTTCAAGTAGCGTTGTCTGCCGAATAAAATAGGCTGACTTTTTCAGGCAAGAAGTGTCCTTATAGATTCATTCATTGCCCAAACTACCAAAAACGGTTTAAAGTCATTAATTATTTTGTAAATTCTGTTAAGAAATACTCTTTCACAATAACGATTCAATATCCTTTTCATAAGGATTTACCAGATCAGGATGTATTTTCATTTTTTTAAAACTCCAGTAACCCAGATGTCGCTGTGGAGCGTGACGCTGAGACATGCCTCATGACCTAGGTTCCGGACGTGACTAATGCTAATTCAAGACCTCCAGAGGGAATTTATTTATTCCCTTTTTGCCGGAAAACCCGTTAGACTTGTTTCGAGCTGCTGGAGCCGATTGTACAACTCATGCCCGACGATAAAGTTCTGCAGGCCGTGTATTTCTGATTTATCAGAATGCAGGCAGTCGTGTACAGTTGAATAAAATAATCATTCGACATAATATTGGATTTTCTCAGTGAATAGTTGCAAAAACTGCAATTAATACGTTTTACAGTGTCCCTCTCCCAAACAAAAAAATCACTACTTTTCCCAAACTTCATACACGAGTACAACTTATTCTAAAAACTATCTTCTACAAATCAGTTTTAACGATTTCGATTATATTTTAACATTACACTGAATCAATATGTAAAGGAAATAGGCCTATGTAAAAAATAAACATTTAAAATCGGTTACTCAGATTTTACTCAAGTATGAAAATAACCTAAAGGCAGGATACAAATCCAAAATATGAGATTTAACCTTATTTAGTTAAATCAATGACCTTTCGGTGTATTTGGTGTAATCAAAGTACGTTTACGCCCACAAAAATCTTAAAATCTAATTTTACTCAGAACACTTTCTGAAACTGTATCCGTTAAAACACTGCCGCTTTCCAGAATATTTTTACTTAACCTTCAAACTTTAGTGGAGCGATTGTACATACATCATAACTCAAGCCATATCAGAAACGAGTAAATCATCGCTGGAACAGATCTCTGGCTGACGCATTAATGTTATTTTGTGGGTGGAGGCGGATGATACACTTTAAAAAAAAGGTCGCCTAGGAGATGACAATTTTTGAAATAATACCTTCAAAAACTGGCACTATTAAGCTGTTTTGAGACTTAAAACGCATACAAAATAAGTGTAAAAATTTACTCCATTTTAGACACAAAAAAATCACTTAATTTTTTTACATTCCTAATAAAACTTTTGCAAAACGGCTCCATTTATATAATTTTCCCTCTTCCAACATATACCTATCTCTAATTTTTTACATATACAGTACACCAGTTGCTTTACCCTTACCTAACGCTGATCCATCGTCCTCATTAGCCTAACCAAGTCCAGTTATAAACAGTTTCTCAACCAAGTTTTGATCAGTTTTAGAGTCGACAAAGATCTTTCTGTTGTTGCAGTTAACGCAGGAAGAGAAGAGAGAATCAACATAAAATATCTGTTTGATTAACCCGTTCTCACCCTCAGTACAAGCGTTTCAAAGTGCACAAATGTACATACGGACAAAACTTCATGTACATACAAAAGTTGAGATCGGGATAATGTGACGGGTTTCGGAACCCTCAGTGGCTTTTGACTGTTTTTTTTTTTGCTATACTTCCACTTTAAGTCAAATAGGATCTTGTACATTTTGTATTTTATTTCTTTCGTCTCGGGAAGGGCGGTCGCCCTTCGCCCTCCCTTTAATCCGTACTTGCTTCAAACCCGTTGGTCGAGAGCGTTACGATAGGTAAGGGATTTGAAAAATCGTTTTTCGCTATTATGTTTCTGGATAATCTTCAGAATAAAACAATTCCAAACGACTAAGTTAGGTTAAATCCTAAGATTTGATTTTGTTATCGTGATGATCTTCTTTACACCACCACTACTGCGAAGAACGCACATCAGACAACCGAAGCCAAGCAGCTAAGTTGTTTACAACAAAGATGCAGAAGAAAGTAGGTTCCGACTTGACACGACCACACCGCACGAGCGTGACTCACCGCTAGCCTCGGCCCTCGCGCATAGCCTCGCTGCCTTTTATAACCTATAAATTCTTGTTTTATCTTGAAACTAATTTGAATACAACTCACGTGTTGTAGGTACAGTAATTATCTCGACTATATCGTAAATTGTGGCCGTACTGTTCAGGTTTTAACACGTTTACGTACTGAACATCTGTTGTATTTTGAGGTTATATTTTTGTAAATAACTTACATTAAAGCTAGTTATGAAGGCGATATCTTAATTTCTTCAATTGTATTTTTCGATTTGTGCCGATATATAGCAAATCAACTAAAGATAGTATAAAATTCATGTAGGATTTTGGTCACACGCCACGATTACAAATTAGAATGCATAACATTTTATCTGGACGTTTCGTCAACCATGTTCTTTTCATTTTTTCGCCTTACGTAGTATTTAAAAAGTGCTACATCAGCTACTGAAGGAAATAGCTGTTGTCTTCTGGGTCAATAAACTTTGCTTTTGTACGGTATTTAGGCATAATTTGCTTATAAATCAATAAGTTTTTTTAACTTTTTTTTCTTTATAATTTTAAATGTAAATACAACTATTAAAAACGTAAATCAACGCTTTTTCCAAAAAAAGGCGCTGAAAATTTGGATTAAACATGTCACAAATGCGCCCAAACTAGAATTCCAAAAATTTGTTGTTTCGGCAAAAGAAAAAAACAGAAAATAGGTAAACATTGAATGAAATTTTGGTTGTGTGAAGATTTAAAACTAAAATCAGAGTACTATAGTTGCGGTTACGATCAAATCGATGGAAAAATAAAAATTTTGATCGCTTTGGATTTTTTTCAATAGTTTGGCAGGAAACTACAAACATTTAAAGCCACTGCTAGTTTTCACAAACACGAAGGAAAGGCAAAGAGAGAAATGAGACTACATGACAAGATTGTAAAATATCTCGATTAGATTACGCGAGTCAGACAGTTTCGGATACGTTTAAGCAGATACGTGTAGGGAATGAATAAATGGTGGTCGAAACTTACGTATAAACCAGAATACTAAAGACAACTCGATTATTCTGTTATTTTAAGAAAAGATAAAAGGAAAACTAGATGAACTTAGAAGTGGGCTGCAGAATGGACTCTCACGTATTCCGCTCACCAACACTACAGATATACAAACAGTTCATGTAGGCCTTAACGTGCTGCTTCGATTGTTCAAAGCGAAATGATAAGAATTTTAGCATGTAGACGCAGCTTTAGAAGAATTACGATTATTTCTGTCAGGACCAGACGTTGAGGCAAGCAATAAGATAATCGACCTTGTATATTTAAAATTATGATGTGACTGTGAAAATTGATCACCATTAAACGTCTGAAGATAATGTATCATAAAGTGATTTGCAATTATCAGATATCAGGATTATTGTATTATTTATCAAATGGACGCACCTTTTGATAAAATTATCTTTAATTGCAGTGATATCAGTTTCTCTTTGTAACTGTCGCAGGATTAAAAAACCTCTTCGGGAATAAAACGGTTGTTAAATCTTTACCCGAATTATTCGACGGTTCAGAAAGAACTGGTGGCAATTTGTTATTAATAGTGCCTTAAGAAATTGTTGATTGTAAGAGCGGTGATTAAATTCAATCCGCCGTGGTCACTACAGTCAAGCGTGTTTCGCGCTGAAAAAAAAATCAAGTATAGCGCAAAATATTTGAAATCATTATGTCCATTTAAGCAGTAGCACATAGAATAATCATGCAACGTGGAGGAGGGCTTAAAGCGTTTTCCTGTTAGCAGTGAATACTCTGAGCACTTAGGTAAATTAACAGTGAAAAGTAGCAGTGATTTAATCACAGATTAGATGACAGTCTCAATGCGAGCTGTTGTATGCTAACTGCTTACTGCTCAGTGATGTTTATTACGCTAGGCAATTTCTTACGAAAAATACATTAAAATATTTTAAACGAAAATAGAGGTTTACTATACAATTAATAAAATAATTATCAAAAATAGTACGAAAACAAAGATATTTTCACAGCAGTCTCTGTGAAAAAATAATAAATACAAAATTTAACAAATAAAAAACCTCCAAATTCATAAAATAATATAAATAATAATTAAAAAAATTACACTATTAATTAAGCACATGAAACTACAACAAATTAATAAAAGTAGAAATAAGCTTATCATTTACTTAATAGAAAATAAAACAAACAGCCTTAATTATTAGTTTTAGTAAAATATAAAATATTTTATTAATATTTTTATTAACTTTATTTAACTGTTATTAACTTTTATTTCATTGATTTCAGTGTTTTTTTATTATCGCTTTGCGCAAATTTTCTTGTAAAACAAAGAGCAGACAAGAGAGCAGTTAGCAGAGAGCAGGATAGTTGAAGAGCAATCACAACTGCTCACTGCTCAGCGCTAAGGACAGTGTTCTCAGTAGCAGTGAAAGAATTCACAGTTTCACCTCTAAAGCCTGACAGTAGACTCTAATCGAAAAGCCACACTCGATCGAGAACAGGCAGACATTAGAGTCTAATCGAGAAACCACACTCGATCGAGAACAGACACTTACAGTAGACTCTAATCGAGAAACCACACTCGATCGAGAACAGACACATACATTAGAATCTAATCGAGAAGCCACACTCGATCGAGAATAGGCACAGGCATTGGAGTCTAATCGAGAACAGGCACAGACATTAGAGTCTAATCGAGAAACCACTCTCGATCGAGAACAGAAACAGACATTAGAGTCTAATCGAGAAACCACACTCGATCGAGAACAGAAACAGACAATAGAGTCTAATCGAGAAGCCACGCTCGATCGGGAACAGGCACAAACATTACAGTCTAATCGAGAAACCACACTCGATTGAGAACAGACACAGACATTAGAGTCTAATCGAGAAACCACACTCGATCGAGAATAGACACAGACAATAGAGTCTAATCGAGAAACACAGACATTAGAGTCTAATCGAGAAACCACACTCGATTGAGAATAGACACAGACAATAGACTCTAATCGAGAAACCACACTCGATCGAGAATAGACACAGACAATAGACTCTAATCGAGAAACCACACTCGATCGAGAACAGGCACAGACAATAGACTCTAATCGAGAAGCCACACTTGATCGAGAACAAACACAATCCCAAAACAATAACAAATTAAATAACAACTTAAAACAATAACAAATTAATGATTAGCAGTGTAATCTGTCCTGAGAACGTGGTCTGACAACTGTGTTACGTTGTGAGACATGGTAACCTACTCAAAAAAGGAGCGGGAAGTGGAGATGCACAATGGTTGGTTGGCTGTTAGTTACATATTGTTAACGTGCCATATATACACAACGCATTACTTTTAAACGTTAACAAAATGGTAAATATCCTTCGACCAGTCTAGATTTTTTCGATTTACTCTCGGTCCGTAAATTTTCTTTATCTCAGATTCGCTACGCTGTGAATTATCATATGTGACCAACATTTTCTTGAAATATTTATGTTTTGTTTCGATACTTAACTGTACTAAAAACTTTGGTCAAAATATTCGCTGACTTTATTGCTCTATTGGTATCAAAATATTCGCCGACTTTATTGCTCTATTGCTGTCAAAATATGTGCCAACTTTATTGTTTCGGTACTTAACTGCACAACAAACTTTGGTAAAAATATTCGCAACTTTATTGCTGTCAAAATATTCGCCGACCTTATTGCTCTATTGCTGTCAAAATATTCGCCAACTTTATTGCTCTATTGCTGTCAAAATATTCGCCGACTTTATTGTTTCGGTACTTAACTGTACAACAAACTTTGGTCAAAATATTCGCCGACTTTATTGCTCTATTGCTATCAAAATATTCGCCGACTTTATCGCTCTATTGCTGTCAAAATATTCGCCGACTTTATTGCTCTATTGCTATCAAAATATTCGCCGACTTTATTGCTCTATTGCTGTCAAAATATTCGCCAACTTTATTGCTCTATTACTGTCAAAATATTCGCCGACTTTATTGCTCTATTGCTTTCAAAATATTCGCCGACTTTATTGCTCTATTGCTATCAAAATATTCGCCGACTTTATTGCTCTATTGCTGTCAAAATATTCGCCAACTTTATTGCTCTATTACTGTCAAAATATTCGCCGACTTTATTGCTCTATTGCTTTCAAAATATTCGCCGACTTTATTACTCTATTGCTTTCAAAATATTCGCCAACTTTATTGCTCTATTGCTGTCAAAATATTCGCCGACTTTATTGTTTCGGTACTTAACTGTACAACAAACTTTGGTCAAAATATTCGCCGACTTTATTGCTCTATTGCTATCAAAATATTCGCCGACTTTATAGCTCTATTGCTATCAAAATATTCGCCGACTTTATCGCTCTATTGCTGTCAAAATATTCACCGACTTTATTGCTCTATTGCTGTCAAAAATATTCGCCGACTTTATTGTTGTCAAAATATTCGCCGACTTTATTGCTCTATTGCTGGCAAAATATTCGCCAACTTTATTGCTCTATTACTGTCAAAATATTCGCCGACTTTATTGCTCTATTGCTGTCAAAATATTCGCCGACTTTATCGCTCTATTGCTGTCAAAATATTCGCCGACTTTATTGCTCTATTGCTGTCAAAATATTCGCCGAAAAAATATAAAAAGACTATTGCTGTCTTTTTCAGTGCTTGAAATATTTATTTAAGAAAATACTATTTTTACCCAGAGGACCTGACTTTACTTTCTCTGCATGTAAATTCCGCTATTAACTATTTGGGCACGATTAATCAACAAATCTATTGCGCATGTTTTTATAAAGGTACGCCTATAAGCCTATGCACGGTATGCGGTTTTTGCACATATTCATTTCACTTCATTTATATCCGGGAATGAGGTAACTAACACAGAGGCCGGTATGAGAAAGTTTGTGCAAGACTGGTCAAAGTAATGATCCTGTACCCACGCTTCGGGTATGACGTCACCATGACATAGCCAGGAACGAAAGTGGATTGGACATGCGATCAACGCCAACGTAACACTTCCTCGGTATCTTTCGCTTGAAAATTTCTATCGGGAAATTATTGAATAAGCCATAGTCACGCAAACCACATTGCGCAAACTCGATTATTCTAGATTTATTTATTCAAAAATTGCCTTCAAAACGTAAACGTTGCTAATTCCTTAATAAACTAAATTTATGGATTTTTTTTGAGTTAGTAAAATGCTGACCACGAAGAAAAACTTGGAAAAAGTTCACTTCTCCAAACACGAATTGAGAAACTCAGAACGTTAAGTGCCACAATACGACTACTAAAGGTTATATTTAATCTTTTAAACAGTTTATTTATCTAAACTAGCCTAACATGTTAGTTGACATCATTTTAAAAATTAACGAGGCACATAAGCTTTGAATTAGCTGCGTTTCACGCTATTATTCTCATATGTAGTTGGTCCCACACCGGCTTAGTTCTTTTTTAATATAGTTGCTGAATTCATGTTTTTGTTTCACTTGAGTAGGTAATGATTGCTCAATTTTCACACCAACAGCACAGCCTCTTTGTTAGAAACGTTTACATATACATTAGCACCTAGATCAAATATTGACAAACAGTGTGTGGAGAGTTGACTAAATAATTGACAAAACTATTAAAGCACAGTGTATTATTTTTGAAAGAATAATCTTGAAACTTGAAACGTGCTAACCTTAAACAGCAGTGTTTGAAAGAAAAACGTTCATATTTTTAAGACTGTTCGTTCTTTGAAAGGAATAAAAAAAAGCCAAAACGTACTAAGCTCGCCTACAGGTCATGCGGAATGAGGTGAAGCTTGGAAGGAATGCGTACTGGAAACGTCTGTTACGGAAGGTTTTATATAAAGTTTGTGAGAATATGCTCATGTCCCCTTATCTATTACACATCGTTTCACAACAAACACGAAAGTCCTTCTACAAAGTACAACATACAAACTGACAAACACTGCAAACGAAATTTAAACAGCACAGTTACTAATGAGATGCTAACAAGATCCTTCAGCAGCGAATGTAGCATGCACCCCTTCATTAACAGTTTCTGAAGCAGCTGGGGAATGCGGACGCCCTAACACTCTCTTTGCATGCTACTGTATTTCAACTTTCGTGGGAGCAGCGAAGCAGACATTGCATGTCGCATACATTTTGCGCTATTTCAGTTCCGAGCAGCCCAAGGACACGTTGCACGCAATCACACGTTAAACTCATTAACAAGGTACCTTGCGCGAAAAAAACTCGTGTATGATATGTCCACGGTTTTCCTGACAGGGTCTCTTCAGTCAAGTTTATCTTTAGCGTATACAGTTCAATTTCAATTTACTTCTTGATTTCACTTGTGGAAAGAGTGTATCGGTTTATAACATGGACACTCCTAATCCCCTACGCGATATGGTTATTATCACGCAAGTTAGACGATGGTGTCACTCAAAAGGCGTGGCGTGTTTGACGAGGGATAGAGTCTGAACTGCAACAGCTATCGTGTGAGGAAAGACTAGTTAGTATTAGTGGTGGGGCAGAAAATACCAAACTTTTTAAAAAAACTACTTTTCTATAAACGACAAACTGCTTTTTCAAAAGGAAACAAGCAGTTGGATTTGGACTGGTTATGATTTCTTAAACAAGGGACGGCTTTCCGCACTACCACACCTACGTTCTATTCGAACGTTGCCGCAAGCGCTACAACTGTTTTCCTGCTAACTGCTTTTCTTCTACCTGCTTTTATCCTTTTTTTTTATTCCAAAGTTGTTTTTTGCTTGTTGCTTGTAGTGAAGTAAGAACTATTTGGTCAATGTCAACGTTTATCTCTATTTTGTTGCGAATTGTAGTAACAACCTCTCATATTTTGTAGATACAGAGCCTAATTTTATTTAAACATATTTTTTATATTTATTATCAATCGTCAATATTTTTTAATCAACTAAATATATTCTAAATCGCTTGCATTTTGGTAAATATGCAAAGGACTATTTAATTTTGAAGTAAAAAAAAAGAATGTTTCTATTAGAAATTCATTGCATTTTGTACATAAAATGGCTTACATAATTATTACGTTTTGATAATGTAATTTAATTATTACTACACTTGTAAGGATTATTTTTATTCTTTCTAAATGCTTTATACCCAAAAACCAATAAGGACATGGTGGCAGTAGGAATTAAAAAGTAGTCGTAGAAAACTGAATGTATGTGCTTTATGTTTTAGCTGCTAATACAACTTTGAGTTTCAGTTTTCTAAACCTGTTTTTTCAACTGTTTTAAAAAACAGCTTTTTCCCTCAACAAACAGTTTGTTGACGTTTTCTAAAAATAGCAGAAACGCCCACCTCTAGTTAGTATAAACTCAGATCAATTCATTTCTTGCTGCCACCATTTCGTACGACTACCAGCCGCACGGACATCTACTACCAGGTTTGAACTGACTGTTTTTTGGATGTACAAAACCGTATTTAGTGATTAACCGCACCGTACCCAATCTAACTGATTTTAATACTGCACTTTATCATCCCATCTGAGGGTTAAAATAAGTGTATAGGTAGGCATACATCTTCCCTCAGTGTATAGGTCCTTCGGGAAGTAAATAGCTTTCTTTACGAGTCCCGCTTTTGCCCTAACCACCGCTTCGTTGTCTTATCAATTTGAAATACCAATATGACTTAACAACAGCTGTCTTTCGTGTTTCTTCTGATCGAAACCAGCTCAGTTTACCCGTTTTCGGTGAGGCGAAATTTCAACACAAACCCGTCTTATTTAATAAACAAAATTTTAACCGATTCAATAACGGTTTCGTATTTTTAAATTATACGCTTCGTTAACATCTATTGACGTCAGTGTTGCATAACGCCCAAGTAATGGCAGCTGATTAGATACGTTATCAGTCAAATAAATGTAAATAAAATAAACGATACGAGTGAATTCCATCCGACGATAACCTCGCGGAGAACGTGGCTCGAGAACCCTTTAGCTGTAGTCATTCGAATAATGTGTGTAATGTGTAACAGTTACGATGGGTAATAACTGATAAACGTTATCGGTAGATAAGGATTTTATTTTCAGTCTCGTATCGGTTTGATGGGGCCAAGCCTGTTTCATGATTATAACAGTCAATTTAATTGTGACCAAATAAACGAATTAAAATTTAGTGATTGATGACTGTACGAGTATGTATGATATAATTTTACGATTAAGCTCGACTATCGATTAGAAGAGTTCGATTATCTGATTTTAAGATCGAATTAAAAGATCAAACGTAGACTGAAGAAATAAGAGTTTATAATGGAGCTTTGTAACTAGAGATCACATGAAATGAACTACATAATGGGGACAAAAATATTACAGAAAATTAAAATGACCAAATCTAATTTGAATTAAATTTACGATTCGATAAAAATAGAAAATTACTGAACTGAGATATGAATCATAATCACTACCAAATATGTGACCCTTACGGATAAAATCTAATAAGTCGAAAAATTAGGCCTATTTTCGATTTTAACATCACAATTAATTAACCTATATAAAAAAAGAGATCAAATGAACCAGTATCACCCACAAAAAAAACTAATTTACTAGTTTCCATGAAATGGGAATGAAGTGTAAATTTGCTCATATCTCGGAACGTATTTTTGCTCATATCGTTTGCACGCAAGCGATAAATTATTAAAATTAGATTTTCTCAAAATCAACTCTAAAGATTTTAATAAAATTTCACTAAAACGTATTCGTCAAGCAAACAAGGATCGTTACTTATTGAAAATCTTGTTAGAAAACCGACAAACAAAAACTTGACAATTAATTTCTCAAAATTATTAAGATTAACGAGGACGAGGAACAGCGTTAACGGTAAAAAGCAACGGCAGTAACTGCGGCTAGAACTCAGAACCTTAAGGCTTAGTCATTCAGAGTCGCAGCAGACTGATCGATGCTTTATTCACATCTACCACCGTGTCCCCTTTTTCAAACCTGGTTTTTTCTCATCGTATAAATCTTTCAAATTCTGAGATTCATAACAAAGTCAGTGTAGAGGTGGGCGTTTCTGCTATTTTTAGAAAACGTCAACAAACTGTTTGTTGAGGGAAAAAGCTGTTTTTTAAAACAGGTTTAGAAAACTGAAACTCAAAGTTGTATTAGCAGCTAAAACATAAAGCACATACGTTCAGTTTTCTAAGACAACTTTTTTTTCCCTGCCACCATGTCCTTAACTGTTTTTGGGTATAAAGCATTTAGAAAGAATAAAAATAACCCTTACAATTGTAGTAATAATTAAATTACATTATCAAAACGTAATAATTATGTAAGCCATTTTATGTACAAAATGCAATGAATTTCTAATAGAAGCATTCTTTTTTACTTAAAAATTAAATAGTCCTTTGCATATTTACCAAAATGCAAACGATTTAGAATATTTTTAGTTGATTAAAAATTTTGATGATTGATAATAAATATAAAAAATATGTTTAAATAAAATTAGGCTCTGTATCTACAAAATGTGAGAGGTTGTTACTACAATTCGCAACAAAATAGAGATAAACGTTGACATTGACCAAACAGTTCTTACTTCACTACAAGCAACAAGCAACTTTGAAATAAAGGGAAAAAGCATAAAAGCAGGTAGAAGAAAAGCAGTTAGCAGGAAAACAGTTTTAGCGCTTGCGGCAACTTTCGAATAGAACGTAGGTGTGGTAGTGCGGAAAGCCGTTCCTTGTTTAACAAATCATAAACCAGTCCAAATCCAACTGCTTGTTTCCGTTTGAAAAAGCAGTTTGTTTGTCGTTTATAGAAAAGCAGTTTTTTAAAGAGTTTGGTGTTTTCTGCCCCGCCACTAAGTCAGTGTGGTTTTCGATTTATTCTCGAACCATAAATTTATTATTTTTTTTCTTAATTTGGTACCCTGACTTGAGAAATGAATCTTCATACACAGAATAAAATAATTCCTTTGTACATTAAAACGCCTTGACACATCAAAAGGAAACTTCAACAACAGTAGATTTTAAAAGTGTATTAAATTCTGTAGTTGTTTTTATGATTGATATCCCTGCGTTTTTGTGAAAATTGAATACAGAGTTTTGCTGTTGGCCAAAGTTCACATCGGACTTTATAACCGTAAACTTAAATAACTCTATTATCTATATATTTTAGTGTGTACAGTTGTCAAAAGATTTTGCATTGGCTTAGATTAGATTAAGTTCTAGATGTTCAGAGGTTATGTACCTTGACATTGCGATCAAAGGATCTATTATGCAACTGAGTCTTTTGGATTCTAGTTCAGTAGACTGGTGCTCTTAGCAATCCATTGACTAGCTCATTCTGCTGGAGGGTCTGCAAGCCAAACACTCTTAATCACCTGGTGGCAAGACCATCACAATCGTAGATTACGTGACCTGTAGTTTTATCTTCCTCCCTACATAACCTCACGGTTTCTCCTATCCTATCCCCTAGATAGGACCATGTTCACGTATATCTCAGACCACAGTACTCTGTAACTAGTCCCATTGGTTTTCTGAGTTGTTCTCTTCTCAAAATACCTACTATTCCTACAAGTCCTAGAAGAAGCTTTTAAAAGAAATTTACTACGGAAGTGCTCTCTAATTTTGTCCCATATTTCCTGGTGTTGCTTATTGATCCACCTACTGATAGCAGGCCCTCAGCCAGTCAGAGAAACCCCTACACTGCTGGCTCCCGTTCAATGACCTCAGTGACAGATCTCAGTTCAGCCAATCTGTTCACCTTCGCTTTCTCATTACCCTCAACCCCCCTTTGCCCCGGAACCCAGTGCAGAGTTATCTGGTTTTTTCAGGGACAGAGCACACAGGTTTTCACGACTTTTCAGACCCGCAAGTGCTTTTGCTGCCTAATTGGCGGTATAAATGTGAATTCGGGCATTCTTACAAAACCTGCTTCAGATTCTACTTCAACCTGGAATATTGTGGCGTACAGTCCCAGAGTAACAACGCATTTCTCACCCGGCCTTATACCATACACGCAAATACCAGTGACCTTTGTTTTTTAACCACTTGTAGGTATACCATAAAAGTCCCACCATTCGATCTGCCTTCCAAACGGTTTAGATGAGTGTTTGGTAACCATCATATCAGTCCCTTCATTAGAATTGCGCCTCTGATCTTTTCTGTAATTATGGCATGCCCAAAAATTGAGGTTATCCAGAATCTATTTTCCTGCAACCAGTATGCTGCTCTTTGTGCCTCCCGCATTATAATGGGTGGAAGCCCGAGCATTGCGTTTACCTAGCTTATTAAAAATAGTCCAAAATAGTCCACAAATAGGACTATTTAAGTCTGTTTTCGTTTTTGCTAAAATTTGACAGGAATTGTAACATTTTGGTTCTAAATTTAAATTTCACCACTATCTTCAAGTTTGTTTAGTGACTGTACTTAACAACAAAATATATAGCAACCGTACCCGTACCTTACCCTTATACACATAAAAGTAAGCATATCTTAAAAAGGAATAGCCAGTGCAATAAAGTTTTTGTCGAATCACCTGCGGACCTTTTAACGTTCAAGGTATACACTCGTTAACTCAATACTCGGGAGAGCCGCGGTCGTAAAACTACCTTGGAAATCTTCGGCCTCAAACTTGAACAATACACGCGTCCGCCAGTAAAGATGGCGGGGACGATGCCAGACAGTCGGACGTTTAGAGAAAGTTCATGAATATGTACACTTGTTAAACAAAACGCTCGCCGAACAAAAATACCACTTTGTAATGTGCAGGAACTTTGTACCGGAGTTCGTTGCACTGGGTCGTAAATAATAGATAATGGTTACTTTTCTTAGAAGGTTCTGACGTTTCAGAAATTAAGCCTGGGCAATTAGTTTATAAAATATATGGACTCTATTAAAGTATGCAAGATTTATGAGCATTGTACTATAATTATATTCATTTTATTTCCTCAGTCATTATACGAAGTATAAAGAACGCATTGTGATCGAAATCGATCTTACTTTGATGTATCTATCCGTTTTTAAGTCCTCAGAACCAAAAAGGAGATTTTACTTTATCTGTGTGTGAGGGAGCTCGAACGTATCGTTTGAATAAAGAATTGAACATTTCTGAGACATTTAGAACGTAGGTCTGTTTTGGCCATTATCGAACCATATCTCAAAAAACGTTTTAATGGTTTTGATTAACTGTGGCCTACAAACACCCAAACAAAACGTATAAAAAATAAAAATGGGTTCCTTTAATTTTTCCTCAAAATTTTGGTCGTATAATGACTGAATTAATGAAGTCATATTCAGGGGTTACAAACACATTGTGACCTTCCTAAATCTATTGTGCCCTCCTTTTTAAACTCTCAGTTACAATATCTTCTCCAGTTTCCGCCTTTCCATGAAATCCAGGATTTAAAGTAGGTGGAAGATCCCTTATTTATAATTAGTATCTTCCCAAAATACTAGCTTTTCTCGTACCAATCGCCTCACAGTCTAGCAGCAGTAGACGGGGAGTTTCCTCTTCCCTTCCGTAGTATTGCAAAGTGGATCTTCTATTATAAGCCAAGATTTCTAACACGTCTCTTAAGGGTGCCATGCACCGTAAGAAAACCCGTCAACAGTGAGCTTATTTTTACTGAGGCCGATATAGATCCTTGCTCTGCTCCTGTCAAAGTTCCGAGGAGCTTCTTGGCCTGTCTTAACGCTTATTTTTCCAGAGCTTAGATCTTTTAACCTAAAGTTGGTCGTACAATAACGATTTATATCTCAAATCAGTGCAAAAAATGTAATAATAGGGGGAAAATAATATTTTTGAAATTCTAATTTCACCATCATAATCAGCATTAAAATATGCGCATATTAGCAATTTGAACTATCATATACTGAAAAGACAAAAATGAACCTTGATTGCCGTCAAATTAAATTTTTTAACAGTTTTTAACGATGATTACGATGATGAAGTCGTATTTCCAAAAATATTTAGAACAAAAAAATACGTATTTTTAGAGATTGGAAATTGCCGCCATTTTGAAACGGTTGAACGGATTTTGAACAACTTGACAGATCTGTTTCTCAGATTTTCGTTAAATTTTGATATTTAATGACGGTTCATAATTTAAGTTAATAAGGCAAATTTGAAATTAAAAAACTATTTGAATGAATGGAAGTAAAGCATGACTGCTGACGATGTTTTTTTTTAAATTAAAGACAAGGATAGCAAATAAGAGTTTAAACACATTACAAAACAAATGTTGATATTTTTGGAGAAATTATTGAATGCACTATAATTTTATTGAATAACATCAATAAGCTTGTGAATAACGAACGGCTACAGTTTCTTAGCTAACGTTACTGAAGACGTAAAAATGGAGAAAACTCCAGGCCCACTCAGCGGTACGCTAACATCCTGCAGGATAACGTGTTACCAGAACTGCGATGACATTGAGATCATCATAATTCAAGTGCGATAGATTTATGATCCAGCAAAACCATCAGAACCATCAGAATCACTGTGTCGTGAATATGCGAACAGAATGTACGATATAAAGCGGCCAAACTGATCCCGTGGATTTGGCGCAAAAAGAGGGAAACGGTGGTGTTGGCGCACACCCTTCTAAAAATTAGCGTTGTCCATTCGTCTTCAGTTCGAGACATTTCTCAGCTTTGTATACAGTAAAGGCTTAAATGCGAGTACATGTTCTAAAATATAAGAAAAAAGTTACGAATTTTAAAATATTTGAAATGGCCGCAATTTTGAAACTGCTGAACGAATTTTTCTGATTAATAAGCTTGTTCGAGCTGTTAATAAAATCGATTTTTGTGCCAAGTTTGAATCAAATCGAACAAAAACTGCGAATGTGAACGTGCTAAAACACTGGCGCGCGCGCGCGTGTGTACCTTCGCAGATGGAAAAATTTGAATCACATTGAAAACTCTTGATACAACTGTTTTTAGAAGAAACATTGTTCCGACGTTTCGCTGAAATCGTATCTCGTATATCGTATATCGTATATATCGAAAAAGTTTCGATCTGTTAATATTGTAATTGCACCTCCTAATACATGTAATGAAAGTAATAATAGAATGGCTGTAATTAATACTGCTAAAAAAAATAAAGGAGTTCTGTCTGGAGGTAGTTCGACTTCACACTTGAAGCGAGTATAGGCCTAATCTCGAAGTTGCCAGATATGATTTTGGCGAAACTTGGGAACAAGGTTTATTCCAATTGTATCGAAAGAATGTACACAGATTGTTTTCAATGTGGTGACACACACACACACACACACACACACACACACACACACACACACACACACACACACACACACACACACACACAAATTTAAAGTGATCCTTAAAAATTATCTATTTACTGTATCAGGATCGATCAAAGTCTCGGATTTAGGTCTTGCCATGATGGCAGTTCCAATAGTTCATTTTTCAAATAAAAATTCGCTAAATGGAAAAGAAATAGGAATTTACAGGTAGATTTATGACTGCAGGCTTGACAAAAAAGCGTTCTGCAATTTTTCTCCGGAACTTTTGTCGGATAAAAAGAATTTCTTTAATTTTTTTAGTATAAATTAATATTTATACATTAAACGAATTCTTTATCAAAACTAAAAAAAATACTTTAAAATGTTCGATAGCGAATAATTTTACAAATGTCTCGGCGTCAAAATTATCAACTATAAAGAATTTTTAAAATAAACAAATAAAGAAACAGTCTGACACACTACTGTATATAAAATTACAAACAGTTCAACGTAAATTACGTCAAACGAGGAAAACATTTACTAAATGTGGTTCGCTACTACTGTCTCATCTGTGATTCACTATTTAATTAAATGCCCCAGCTGAATCCCGGACACAGCTGGTGTCCCAACACAAGATTCGGTGTTCGCTGCTCGGAATCTCCGCCTGTTGACGCATTTAATCCTTCGTATATCCCTAAAGGTCATTCACACGTTGCCAGTGGCTGGCATGCCAGTTGAGAAACGACTGGAAGGTCACTGGCATGCTGCTACTGATTCTAGTAGGTCTACGGTATGAATCATAGAAGCACACCATTGCAAACGACAACAACATAAAACAACTTTGATGGTTTGGTCATGTCCAAAGAATGGATGAAAATCGACTTCCCAAACAGATTCTAAAATGGAAGCCAATGGTCGCAAAAAAGAGGAAGACCGAAACGTAGTTGGAGATAAGGAATTGATAAGGAAGTGAGAGAGGGAACTGGATCAAGATTTGTGGAATGACAGGGGAAAATGGAAGCTAGAAATCAGATGTCCGAGAACATTTTAGAAGAAAAAAACCAAATAAAAAGGAAAAACATAAGCCAGTAGGACTAATACTGGAACTACACTATAATATAGAATATTACCTGTACACATAGAAGAACCAAAGTAGATTTTGAAGCAGCATTAAGTCAGATTTGAAAGACGGTGTGGAAAGGTGTCGACACACACACACACACACACATACAGGAGAAAGATGCTCGGTTGGAAGGTCCCAGAGAATGAAATCCCAAAGAGAGCAGGGGTAAAATGGACGGAGAAGCGGAAGAGGATCCATGGGGACAGGATGAGGGAGGTGTGGAGGATTAGAAGGAACAAGATATGAGTCGGAGTGCTTTGCGTGATCCAACAGGGTCTATACGCAAATAATATATATATATATATATATATATATATATATATATATATATATATATATATATATATATGAAAAGGTGTCTGAAGAAGACACATATTACACGGAAAATTCAGAAATATCCGTCGACCCTATGAAGCTGTTTATTTTATTGGTCGCTTATTCGCGACACTGGTGAATCCAGCAGGTGGCGCGCCCTTCCCCTCAACCACAAAACAAGTGACAAAAGGAGACATTTTTTTAATACACTAAAATTCATTCCCGTATATCTATTTTATTCATTAAGGAAAGCACGAGTGCTCGGTTTAAGTGCTTTTACTACCAATTTTCGAATGGAAAACAAGGGTAACACATTTTTCAATATATTAAAACAAAATCAATTGTATAGTCTACATAAATTGTACAGCACAACAATACGTTACACTCCTTTGTATTCACGGAGCCGTGCAAGACGAGAAGTTATTGTATTAAAAACGTCACACGCGTTTGCAAACCTCAATTTACAGCTTCAGTATTCAAGCGGCGTACGTGCAAGTACGTGCGCGGCATACAGCTACGTACCAAGGCCGTGGATAGCAATCTACGTGCTACGTGATCAATAGGTATTGGCAACCATGATTGTGTACGTGCCGCTTTGGTGACAAGGGACCTTCTCGGAGGAACGGGAATTCAGACGTGTCTGCAATATTGCGAATTACCCGGCTTCAGACTTGGCAAATTTATAGATAAATGGTACCAAGAAACTGGCACAGACAACAATTACGTACTAGTACGGTATGACCAAGAGTTGAACATTAACTGCTGGCGTTTCAGTACTACGGCTGGTCCTGACAAGCTTTTCTGACTTTTCTGGTAAAGTCACCATGGCGGTGAGTAGATTTGACGTCCAACGGCGGCCCAATAGCTAACAGTCATCGATTTCTGATGTCAGTAACAAACTCCATGTTAGGTTAGGTACTAGATTCAAACTAGAGGAAGGGATAATACTACCCTAGGCAATGAGGTCAGTTTGAATCTAATCTTTTTTTTTGTTATTTTAAGGCGAAAAGCATTATTATCGCTTATCGCCGTCCGGCTAAAAGTGTAAGTGTAAGTGTATACATTATAATGTGTGTATAATGTACTCGTGGTACCGCGTACCGGAGGACGTCTAAATCCTCTTAATACGTGCATCTAGTCTGCACCCCCATGCGGGGTTGAATCTAATCTAGGATAGTACTAACGCAGAAGTAGGAATAAATTGTTCATTACTACCATTTTTTTTTTTTTTTTTTTTTTTTTTTTTTTTTTTAACGTCTGACTATTGTGCACTTGGGTTAATGCAGACGATCTCCATTAAGAGACTTGAGGTTTCTTAAAAGGAGAACATAAAGCTACAATGAGACATCGCTCGGAAGTACAAGTGGTCCTAGAATGGATTGATGCTGAAGAAGGTTTTAGTCGGTAACCCTACTGGATTTTTATTTTATTTATTTTTTTTGTGTTTAACGTCCGACTATTGTGCACACTTGGGCTAATGCAGACGATGGGATGATTTATAGCATATGAAAATGCCAAGCCCTGGCCGGGAATCGAACCCGGGTCCTCGGGATGAAAGCCCAGCACGCTATCAACTAGGCCACCGAGGCGGCTCAACCCTACTGGAAGTCCGACATATACGTCCCTCTAGGAACGAGTGCGTAAACGGCACTTTTACCTATAAAAAAGATAACAGAACGATCCTGAAACCGTTTTAAGAAAATCAGTGGAAATGGAAAAAAACGAATGGCAAAAAATCAATATATATATATATATATATATATATATATATATATATATATATATATATATATATATGTTGTGTTGTTCGGTTTGTTGGAAGCTTTTTTTAGTTTTAGAAAAACTAAATGTTGATTTACATGGACTAGTTCGTCCAGCTTTTAGTATTTCGTTACATCGTGAAAACGACACATTCAGTCTCTCAAAACTAATTAACTTCGGTTAAAACTTCATCGCGTTCCGGACCAAAATTCAAAGATCAAATTCCTCAGCAGTTGAACCAATAAAAACATCAGATAGTCTGCCATAATATTTATCTTCGACCATTCACAAACAGATCAAAATGTTGTCCACATCTTGACGTATTGACTAACAATTTGACAGATATAATCTGTCAGTCCGATAAACTTTGGAGGCCAAATGTTAAGCCCTTATCAATAACGCTGGTATCTATGAAATATTTAATCACAGCTAAATTAGTTTATCGCGGATGATGCAATTTCAATAAAAGCAATAATCGATACTCGAAGTGAACTTATCAGTTATCGGTAGTTTGTTGAATATTATAAAGATACGTCTTAATTTGTGCTGTAGATGGGACTGGTTGTATTGAATGAAGTAAACTGGAACATCCCACTAATAGCCCAAACAGCTGGTATGCCATCATTCTTGAGAACAACGAATGACGAACCTTTTAAATTTTTCGTGATACAAAATATAAAGAAAGTACGGTGAAAAATCGATTTGATATTTTGATGGTTCTATCGACACTCACGTTCCCCGAGTCGAAAATGTTTACTTGATCTGTCAGTGCACATCGCTGGTAACTAAACTAATAGCCAAATTTGATGTAATCTGAAATTCAGATCTGGTTACTCATGCCTCAGATTTAGCGAATTTCAATTGAAGCGCCATCTTAATAAGTCCCAGACCCAGGTATCACTCTCTGAGAGGTAGTTAAAATTCGTTTTTATTAATGTATGCTTGTGTGATAGCATTCTCACGATCGCAATTTTGGTCCGAACTGAATCTTAGTACAAAAATCGATTTAGGTAATTGCTGGAACACGTACGTTAACCAGCAGAATCCTTTCAAAATTTTAAAAATGGCGGCCATTTCATATCTTTAAAAAAATGCATAAATTGAAATTTTGAGTTTGTCGGTGGACAGGGTTCATTTTTGTAATTTTAATATAATTTGAAACATTAAAACTCCTATATATGCAGATTTAAAGCCGACTATAATGGTGAAATCAGAATTTAAAAAAGAGTATACATATTTTTTTGAAAAATCGCTTCCATCACGTCAGCGAGACATCTACGTTTCACAAGTATTTTTAATTTTTAGTAAGATATATACCATAATCAGGTTAGGGCTATTTATTGTTTCAAAAATCTGCAAAACCTGTCGGCCATATTGAATCTATTTCTCATAAGACTAATGTAATTAACGGTACAGATTATTCAGTTATTTGTTAAAATAAAATTATTTTTGATATGTAATTTTAAAGGTTTTCTTTATGGAAATATAGTCAGCGTTTTATTTTTTGTATACATTTTTGCTTCTGTACCTTTAAACAAGTAATGTAAAAATGTTTTTTTGAAGTCGATTCCTACTTAGGTCAACAATTTCTTCCTAAATTTATGTCCTGCTAAATATCTTTTATAACGGAATTTTATTCCTCCCATATAAAACTAAAATTAATTAAATTTAATTAATGACATTCTTTTTATATTTTTCTTCTTTTCTGCTAGGATTATTGTATAATGATCTGCCTTCCCTAGCTTCGTCAATTCTACTTTCGTTGACGCGTTTCGGAGAACCTCCATCTTCAAAAACTATATCTATACTGAGTATAGATATAGTTTTTGAAGATGGCAGATCATTATACTGAACATAGTTAATTAATGAATTAATATTTGAAAAAACTGTACTAACATTAAGTGTCATCCACCACAAGTTTAAAAAAATGTATTTGAACTTGAGTGGACGATTAAAAAGTATTTTATTAACGATTGAAAATTTGAACAAGGTACATAAATAAGTATATAGGGAGAGTGTGAACTAACAGTAGGAATTGAAAAACGCATTTAAAATTACATATTAAACATAATTTGTCTTAACGAATAGCGGACTGATCGCAATCGTTAATTAACATTAGTCTAGTACATAATTAATTAAGTATATATGGCCGACAAGACTCATAAGATCTCATTTCGTGTGGCATAATTAAAACGAGACCAGTCGAAATTAGCCGAAATAAATGTTCTTTTAATTTTTAACATTACTGAAGTGAATACTTCTTATGGCGGGGTATGGATGTATGTTTTGCACGTGAAAAATATTCAGTCACGCATCACGCAACAGATATATCAATCGTTATATATATATATATATATATATACATATATATATTTACGATATATGATTTATAGCGTATGAAAATGCTAAGCCCTCGCCGGGATATATATATATATATATATATATATATATATATATATATATATATATATATATTTACGATGGGATGATTTATAGCGTATGAAAATGCCAAGCCCTCGCCGGGATATATATATATATATATATATATATATATATATATATATATAGAGAGAGAGAGAGAGAGAGAGAGAGAGAGAGCATATACTTATATACTACTTCTTATGGCGGGGTATGGATGTAGGATGTATGTTTTGTACGGGAAAAAATTCAGTTTGCCATCACGCATCACGCTCTTATATATATTTTTGTTTTAAAATGTATTTTTGAAGTGAAAACTTGTATGTTGGCGCCATTATATTACTTACCCAGTCCAACTTAATTATTTAGTTTTGTGTCAAGTGTTAACTGTGTAACAGCAATGAATACAGAATCTATTCATTGCTTTAGAAAAGTTGACCTGGGACGTAAACATGAACAATTTTCGCTCAACCACTCAGTTGTTGGTAGGAAGAACGAGACAGAGAATGCCATAACCCCTATTTCTATCTTTCTCTGAGCTACAAGTTCAGAAAAAAACATGCAGCGCTGTCTGTCGGCGGGGAATCCAAATAGCGTTCTCGGACGAAAAAATGTGCTGACTTTTACAGGCAAGAAGTGTTCTTATAGATTCTGTATTCATTGGTAACAGTGACGTTTTATACGTTCATTATATATTGGTAGGTGTGAATAATAAATATTTAAATGCTATTATACTACTTATCCAGTGCAACTGAATTATTTAGTATTCAGTTTTGTGATATGTGTTAACTGTAGGCTACAACAGTGACGTTTTAATAATATTTTATACTTCTTAATAAAATATTTTAAATTTGAAAGTTTATGTGTGTGTTTTTGTTTGTTATTCAATCACAAATTAACTACTGGACCGATTGAGATGAAATTTAAAATGAACATGGTTTAGGTACCTGAGATGGACATAGATGTATTCATGTTTTAAAAATCTGAATCCTGTTATTATTTATTATAAAATTATTGTTTATAAGCTTACATTTGCAATGATTTTAATTGAAACAATCTTATAATTTCAAACAACCTGCCTTTCCAAATTAAAATATTGCAGTTTCCATTGAAGTTGACATTTACAATGACAATAAGTCACAGGGTCAGATATTAAGAGTAGCAGGAATACATTTGGGACTCCGTGCTTCTCCCATGCCTATTCTAGTGTCGAGTAGCAAAAATCTATGTCTTGGCAAAAAATCATATAATATTGTATTTAGAAATATATTAAACTGAAATGAACGTACTCAAGATTTTGAAAATCGACTATAAATTTTATTTTGTGGTGTAAAATATATAGCCATAACCCGTGATAAGAAGTAGTCACTTCTGTCGGCAGTCATGCGACTGCTACCTTTTTTTAGTTAAAAGAAGGGAAGTATTGCGGGGAAATACTATACAGATCCCTAACTGATTCCTAGTTGTTTCTGAATCTTTTGACTGATTTTCAGAAAAATATTCTTATTCTTTGACTAATTGTTTTAGATATATTGTTATATGATTAAAAAGGAATATGTTCTTCCATAGTCGTCATCGCATTTGTTGATTACCGAACTATGCCTGATTATGACTACAACAAGATCGCCATTTTTAAGTGGTTCAATGGGTATTCCTCATCTCAAACACGACCATTCAGCTGTTAAAATCACAGATCAAGCAACGATTTATTCGTGACTAATTGTGATTACAGGAATTCAAGGTTTTTACGTTGTAGCCTTCGTTTCGCGTAGGTAATTATGGTTTGAACAGTATCGTGTCTATTTCGTTGTGATTTATTCGTAAGCGTTAAGTGTTCTAAAATAAATTCAGTAGAATGTTTTATACTTTTTCATACCCAATTACAGTATATTAATTAAAAGCGGCTTAAATATAACCCTTGTGCATGCAAATAAAATGTACGTTTGTTACATCGCTAAAACCCCTCAGGGGTGCAGACCAGTTGCACCCATTGAGAGGAATTAGACGTCCCTCGCGGTACCCGAGTCTAACACACACTTACACTTACAACACTACAATTACGTCTTAACACTTTACACTCACACTTACATTTAGGGAGGCGATAAGTGCTTTCCGCCTTAAAAAAAAAAAAACAATACATCGCTAAAAATTGCAGTTCAAGATATACTGACAAAAAAATCGGCCAGCCAGATTTTGTTCAAGCGTCCAAAGCAGTAGCTACAATATTTTAAATTGAACATATTCCCTGTTATTGACTTTATCGAAAAACCGAAACGAATCTAACGGGCAATGTTTATTTTTGGTTTTGTATTTACTCCTGAACTGTAAAATCTCTTTCATTTCTAACTCACTCCAACAGTCCAGGGACACAGACGTCGGCCAATCTGAATCTACAAACTGTTACCACTCAGCGATAGTGAAGGAAAATAAGGAAAGTAATAAGTGTGGGGACCCGACTTACCGCATATTTTTTCCTGACCCACTGGTATTCTTAGTGGGCAGTTTTCTAAGCGGCTGACCTATAACACCGAAAAACATCCACGCTAAATTCCCGAACTTCTCTCCCGGCTTTCAAACAGCCTACGACGCCGCGTTTCTTGGATCTAATATACGCTACAATATCACATTTCTGCCCAAGCATTACTGCCGGCGCACCACCTCGCATCTCCCGTACACAGTTGCTTAGTTTCATCCTGATTGGTAGGTTCTTTCTCTGATTTTCTAAAAAAATTACGGTAAATTGTTGTTCGGCAGAACATGGATGAGGATCACCCGCTACACAACAACCTGCCAACACCACTTAACAAGACATTAAGGCGCGGGTAGAAATAGGAGGAACCAGATAACTTTAAAGAAAAACAAACGGACTTCTTACATTCACCTCACCATTCCGAACCGGAAGAATTGTCTTACCATTGCCTCACCAGCTTGCGGCCAACCTGGTAAACGTCCGGACTTCCATTATTTCTCCCGAAGAATACGTCTTACCACGGAGGTCATTCCAACAGCTTATTTACTGATCGAAATTCGCAGTGTTTTTACAGAAACAACTTAAATCAATGTACGAAATTGGAAAAACAAATTTACGGTTTGCGAAAAACGATAAAACGAACGAACCCTGACCGTCATCGAGATGGCATACTGCATTTTTAAAAACACTGTCAGTTCCATATTTTAAAGTCAACTCCATCGTTTTTTTATAAATTGGACGTGAGAAAGTTTGTGCATCGTTTATTTTCGCCATCATGACCGGTTCCCAATTAAAATTGTCGCCGACCGGCAGCGGTCACGTAGAATATTGAGTGTACCATGCAAGGGTTATATATTCAGCCCACGGATCGGGATCTTGCAGGAATACTGAACACTACAAGGCGACGTGTCGTGCATAGTAAGTGTACAAGTAGCTGGAAGTCGGGCTGCATCCCACAGTAGCTCACATTCCCGTTGTGGAATTCCAACTCTGCCCATCCAGAATACATTAAACATGAGCTTTATCGCGGCAGTTTAGTCTTAAAATTGTTGTAAAATCAAACTTTGCTCTAAACTGATCATTCGTTTCTCGATCTAGCTATTATTATTAGTTCAATCAACACGTTTCTGCCTCTCTTGGTCATCGTTGGCCTCCATGTTCTTCCATTATGTTGAGAATTACAACCCAGTAGGCCTAACTGTTTCGCAATGTTTCTTGCAGTTGTCCAGCACAGTTTGTTCCTCCCGCGTATAAGCTACCAGATCTTCAAACAAGCTACTGAACTTCAGGGTTGTTAAACTTAAGCTTCTAGATTACAATTTTATTCTTCAAGGTACCAAATTTCACAGTTCTTGTGTTTCCGACCACATTTCTTTATAAGTTATCAAAATTCGCAGTTACATAATTGAAACCACTATATGTCACATTTCTTTATACATTATCAAAATTCACAGTTACACAATTGAAACCACTATATGTCACGTTTCTTTATGGGTTATAAAAATTCACAGTTACATAATTAAAACCACTATATGTCACATTTATTTATACGTTATCAAAATTCACTAATACACAATTTAAACTATTAAATGCCACATTTCTTTATACGTTATCAAAATTCGCAGTTACACAATTGAAACTAATAAATGTCACATTTCTTTATAAATTATCAAAATTCGCAGTTACACAATTGAAACTACTAGATGTCACATTTCTTTATATGTTATCAAAATTCGCAGTTACACAATTGAAACTAATATATGTCACGTTTCTTTATGCGTTATCAAAATTCACAGTTACATAATTAAAACCACTATATGTCACATTTATTTATACGTTATAAAAATTCACAGTTACACAATTTAAACTACTAGATGTCACATTTCTTTATATGTTATCAAAATTCGCAGTTACACAATTGAAACTACTAGATGTCACATTTCTTTATACGTTATCAAAATTCACAGTTACACAATTGAAACTACTAGATGTCACATTTCTTTATACGTTATCAAAATTCGCAGTTACACAATTGAAACTACTAGATGTCACATTTCTTTATATGTTATCAAAATTTGCAGTTACACAATTGAAACTACTAGATGTTACATTCCTTTATAAGTTATCAAAATTCACAGTTACACAATTGAAACTACTATATATCACATTTATTTTTTAACTTAAATAATCAGAAAGTTAACAGGATTGTTAACTTTCTTTTTCTTGATCTTCTTCTTGAAGATCTTGATCTTGAACTTCTTGATCTTGAACTTGATTAACTTCAAGAAACCAAAAATACAGTTCTTCTACTGAATCTACCAGTCTTCACAGTTCTTAAACTTAAACTATCAAACTATCAGAATTCAACATAAGCTAACATATTCTAGAATGCTTTAACTTAAACCACCAGGTTTTACAGTCTAAATTGAGCAACCGGATTTTATACTTCTGCAAATTAAACCTCCAAACAAACTTTTAAAAGTTCTTTAAAATAACCTAACAATTAAACCAATGACTGAAATCTAGTTAGAAGAATTCATTAACTTAATATTTGTAATTCTTCAAGCTGCCAAAATTAAGAGTTCTTTTCAGCAGTTTTACCAGCAAAATTACGCTACCAAACGTCACCTTCAACTTAGTCTAGCAGAATTCAACCTAAGCTAGCAGATTCCAGAATTTTATAACTTAAGATAAAATCTTTTGCGTGAGCTACTAGACCTCTGAGTTCTACGAAATTTAACCTTCAACCAACCAATCTTTTACAAGTTCGCTAATGAGGTACAGTTTGAAGAGTTTTTCAACGCTAAGGTACCAGACTTCATACGGCTTACTCTATTCTAGATTACGTGAGCTTTGCAAGCAAAGTGAGATACTAGACTTCAGGAAGTTTCAACTTAAGCTCACTGATTTTACAGTTATCAGACTCTTGAACGTACAGTTACCAAATATACAATAAGGAAGAAATTATCTAAAAAGATCTAAATAACTGAAAATCGACTCGAATTTTCAGCATAAAATCGCATTAATACAAAACAGCTTTTACCGTCACAAATTGACAATGAACAAATATATACTGTACCTGTAAAATCTCAGTATACACATAATAGTTAATGGCAAGTAATACTAATTAACATTTCTATTATTAATTACGCTTATTACGTCATACACGTTGAAGTTAATTATTAATTACTATTATTATCAATTTATCAAATTATTATTAATTATTATTAATAATTTAAAATTTGCAAAGAAATTCTAAATGGACTCATATGCTTACCATTTAACATATTTTCGCTCCTTAAATCCAGTTTTTGATACAATATTTTCACAATGGTTTAAACGATTGAAATTCGATAAATGCCAAGTAGTAGTGTGCACTATCACAGAATAGTTTTGAAATAATTTCATATCCATGATTCTGTATATTATTTCTGTAAAAAAGAAAAAGTCATATTTAATGGATATATTTTTCAGAATTCGGATGGAATCTGCATATTCAGAGCTAAGGACATGAAAGCTGGAGTGCCTCAAGGTGGTGTACTTGGACCTATTCTGTATTTGCTTTATACTTATGATCTTTCTCAAGACAGTAAAGTCATGATGCCACTTTTGCTGGTGACACGGCTGTTTTGCATGTTGGGAAAGATGTTTGTAAATGCCAAAAATAAATTACACAAAAGCGGCTGACCACTTCTTGGACTAAAAAAGCGCACCAAGCGTAATGAGACCACATTTTTTCATGTAAATTTTACAAATAGGAAATATGATTATAAGCCAATTTATATTAATCGACATGCTACTGTTGTATTGCATGTTAATAGTACAAAATATCTTGGTATAACCCTTGAAACCAAGTTGCGCTGGAACGAACACGATAAGAAAAACGCGAACTACACAACTACCTGAACAAAAGGCATTGATTGATTGTATGAAGGTCAGAATTGTCAATACATAACCAACTGCTGTTATACAAGCAACTGCTAAAACCAATATGCAAGTACCAATATGGTATACAGTTTTGAGGCTGCACCAAGAAATGTAATATTAAAATTATTCAGACTTTTCAAAATAAAGTACTAAGGGCTCCTTGGTACGTCAGTAACGGTACCGTTCACGGATTTGAAAAATGAACCAGTAGATGTAGAAATACAAAAGCAAGCAAAAAAAAAACATGAGTTTCGACTCCATCAACACCAAAATATTGAAATACTTCAGCTGCTTGACAACGCAGAACTAGTGAGACTGAAGCCTTTTGAGATGGTTTATCGTGTTGCACTCGATGTGTGTTATTGGCATAGGACAATAACCTGTTATAATTATTTATTAGATAATAAACTGCTAGTTAACCAATAAAGCTAGATGTAGAGTATGTAATAATATATATTTTCTGAACTGAAATTTTAGCAAAATTCACATATTAGTGTACTAATTAATTTAGTTATATACAGGAGAAACAAAAACTGCATAAAAAATTGTTCAAAAAAAGCTTATTTGCCACAAGACTGTCCAAAATCACCCCCCATCTAAATGTATACGAAAAAAATGGTGATTGTGAAAAAAATGATCTTGAAATTTTCATGAACTTATTTCTTTTCACGACTTATTTTGAGTTTGATGACATTTGGCATATAGTCCTTATTTGACATTTGACATCTAGTTCTGCCCACATTTCGATGACATTTAGCATCTAGTTCTTACTTGCCCATATTTCGGTGACACTTGGCATCTAGTTCTTACTTTCCCATATTTCGGTGGCACTTGGCATCTAGTTCTTAATTGTCCTTATTTCGGTGACATTTGGCATTTAGTTCTTACTTGTCCATATTTCGGTGACACTTGGCATCTAGTTCTTACTTGCCCATATTTCGGTGACATATGACATCTAGTTCTTACTTGCCCATATTTCGGTGACACTTGGCATCTAGTTGTCAAATTGTCCATATTTCGATGACATTTGACATCTAGTTCTGCACACATTTCGATGACATTTGGCATCTAGTTCTTACTTTATTCCTTAAAAATCCGATTTTGGAGTCTCCCTTTCTGAAGATTTTTAATGGTTTAAAGTCGTGATTTCATTACACTAATGAAGACGTAACACATGGAAAAAACCAACTGCAGTATCTAGACTCGCACCTATACATAGGTCCGAGTTCTAGCTAACTGCCTACAGACCACATGAGCACTACACAAATATTCAATTTTGGAGTAAATGAAAAGGTTATCTGATTAAATCTCGAACCATAAATTAGTTTTATACACTGTAAATGGATAAACAATTCGTGTACAGAGGGTTTTAAGCAAGTAATTGTACATTAATAACGTGAAGAGGTTCGGCTAAACGCAAACGGCTCCATTTGTCACTTCCCTTATTACACAGCCTGTCGGTCTTGAACGCTGTAACTATATTATTAAACAAGTATATTTAGCTTTGAGACTTGACAGCTCTGTCATTCAACACTTGTCAAGTTCCCCCTTGTAGTCTTTATTGCATCCAGCCAAGCTTTATTAGTAAATCGAATATAAATAGATAAAGTTACGTACCAGTCCGGATATCAAGATCTGTCGGATATCAAGCTTTATTAATAAATCGAATATAAATATATAAAGTTACCTACCAGTCCGGATATCAAGATCTGTCGGATATCAAGCTTTTTTTAAAACCGAATATAAATAGATAGTAAATCGAATATAAATAGATAAAGTTACCTACCAGTCCGGATATCAAGCTTTATTAATAAATCGAATATAAATATATAAAGTTACGTACCAGTCCGGATATCAAGATCTGTCGGATATCAAGTTTTATTAATAAATCGAATATAAATATATAAAGTTACCTACCAGACCGGATATCAAGATCTGTCGGATATCAAGTTTTATTAATAAATCGAATATAAATAGATAAAGTTACCTACCAGTCCGGATATCAAGATCTGTCGGATATCAAGCTTTATTAGTAAACCGAATATAAATAGATAAAGTTACGTACCAGTCCGGATATCAAGATCTGTCGGATATCAAGCTTTATTAGTAAACCGAATATAAATAGATAAAGTTACGTACCAGTCCGGATATCACCTACCAAACCGAATATAAATAGATTAAGTTACCTACCAGTCCGGATATCAAGCTTTATTAATAAATCGAATATAAATATATAAAGTTACCTACCAGTCCGGATATCAAGATCTGTCGGATATCAAGCTTTATTAGTAAACCGAATATAAATAGATAAAGTTACCTACCAGTCCGGATATCAAGCTTTATTAGTAAACCGAATATAAATAGATTAAGTTACCTACCAGTCCGGATATCAAGCTTTATTAGTAAACCGAATATAAATAGATAAAGTTACCTACCAGTCCGGATATCAAGATCTGTCGGATATCAAGCTTTATTAGTAAACCGAATATAAATAGATAAAGTTACCTACCAGTCCGGATATCAAGCTTTATTAGTAAACCGAATATAAATAGATAAAGTTACCTACCAGTCCGGATATCAAGCTTTATTAGTAAACCGAATATAAATAGATTAAGTTACCTACCAGTCCGGATATCAAGCTTTTCGTATATAAATAGATTAAGTTACCTACCAGTCCGGATATCAAATTAGTAAACCGAATATAAATAGATAAAGTTACCTACCAGTCCGGATATCAAGATCTGTCGGATATCAAGCTTTATTAGTAAACCGAATATAAATAGATTAAGTTACCTACCAGTCCGGATATCAAGCTTTATTAATAAATCGAATATAAATATATAAACTTACCTACCAGTCCGGATATCAAGCTTTATTAATAAATCGAATATAAATATATAAACTTACCTACCAGTCCGGATATCAAATCTGTCGGATATCAAGTTTTATTAATAAATCAAATATAAATATATAAAGTTACCTACCAGACCGGATATCAAGATCTGTCGGATATCAAGTTTTATTAATAAATCGAATATAAATATATAAAGTTACCTACCAGACCGGATTTCCGGATCTGTCGGATATCAAGTTTTATTAGTAAATCGAATATAAATAGATAAAATTACCTACCAGACCGGATATCAAGCTATGTTAGTAAATCGAATATAAATAGATAAATTTACGTACCAGTCCGGATGTCAAGATCTGTCGGATATCAAGCTTTATTAGTAAATCGAATATAAATAGATAAATTTACGTACCAGTCCGGATGTCAAGATCTGTCGGATATCAAGCTTTATTAGTTGATCGAATATAAATAGATAAAGTTACCTACCAGATCGGATATCAAGGTAATATTTTGACCGAAAGGATTTGTTATAATTTAAGAAAACCGTTTTTTTAGAATTTTTTGTGGGAAGTTACAAAGAAATAATAAATATTTTAATTTACAGCAAAGAATGAAAAGTTAAAACATCTTGAATTAATATTTAGGTAATTGTGTAGGAACAAGCAAACTCCAGTTTTAATCTAGCCTTATCTCTCTGTATGGGTAGACTTTTTATTTTCCTAGCTATTTGTGGGACTTTGATGGCTGGGAACAAACGGTCAAAATTCATTCAAACCCTGAAGAACTGGAGAAAGTGGCCCTAGAAGTGAAAATAGCATGGAGGTCCTAACTCTATAGCCCATGGAACCCAGAAACAGTGAATTGCAGCAGGCTGTGTGGGCAGACCTAACCAACCTGCAATGGAAGTGAAAGATGGGGTCGAACATCCCAAAACAGCAAGGCGACTGCCTATCTCAAATTAGATAGACATTTGTAGACAAACTTAGAAGAGAGGAAGCTGGAGCAAAGAGGTTTCTAATTAAACTTAAAGGAGGCCACGCAGGGATCAAACCTTAGGTGTAAGAAACACAACCCTTACAAAACTGCATGACAGGGCTGACAGGAAACCGTACTCCAAATCTGAAGAGCTGTCAACCAAGAACATCTGTCTTAAGAGGTGTCTTTAGGCCTTAGACATACTTAGGACAGAAGAGACCTTGTGTAAAGGGCAACTCAAAAGAACTATGTATTAATTACGGAGCGCTGTGGTTTGAGAGTATGTCTGAACAGGTTAGGAATTTATACCACGGAGAAACTGCGGGTCACATTAATCTATGATTGTAAAGCTCTTGCTAACAGGAGACGAAGGTTGCTTTGTCTTCCAGGACAGTGAGAATCACGAGATAGATTACTGCTCAACCTCAGCGAGGGACCCAATCTACGGACTTAGTACTTAAGAGACAACAGACAATTTGGTCGCGCTGCCAGGGGTTATCAATTTTTTTTTACCGTATGAAAATGCCAAGCCCTGGCCGGGAATCGAACCCGGGTCCTCGGGGTGAAAGCCCAGTACGCTATCAACTAGGCCACCGAGGCGGCAGGGGTTATCAAATTTCGTGTCTTCTAAATATCTGTATACTTATCTAAAAAACAAGCAAAGTTATATTGATTTGTATGTTTTAACTAGTTTACTTTAAAACTGTTTGTTTAGTCCATCTGTTTATATACGTCACTCGTCTCGAATCGAAGGTTTTTCACAATGAGGTAGCTCCGTGAACAGCCGAAGTGCATGCTAGCACAGATAGATAACTGAATGTATCCAAAATACTCACCGGTATTTGGGAGTTGATAACTGGGTTTACAGTTCAAATTTAAAACAGCTGATTGCGCAGTGTACTTCATATTCCGATTTGTTATCAGTAAGTGAATCCTATCATTGCATTCGTACTATTCCACTATAAAGCGACTTACGCAATATAAGCTAGCGCTGGAATACAGGCTTAAGGTTTAAGCTACTATTCTGAAAACAGAGGTAGGGAACAGTATTTGAGAGTCCTTAACTGCTTATAGTTCAGATTAGATTGCGCAGTGTATCTCATACGTCGGTTTTTTGTAACGGAGTTGTAACCTCTTCCAAAAAAATGTTCGGGATTTGAGTGCAGAAATTACTGTAAGCCTACGAATAAGCGATTTGGCAACACTGCTCAATGTGTAACTACAATAGCGCAACCTCGTGCTGGAAGTGCAAAGCTTTGTAGATCTAATTAAAATCATTAACTATTGACGTCAGCGTTATGAACATATTCATTTTTCTGTGATGTTTCTATTCAATGATCGCGTTGCATATGGCTGACGCTACCTCTCAGGTTAGAAAGAACCTCAAGACACCGGCTTCAGGTCCACGTGTAGTACAAGCCGCCGACAATAGAAAGTTAAGGCAAGGACACTGCATCATGCACCGTGCACCGCGGCCACGCTCTATAAACAAGCAACAAAGACATTATTCAGACCATGGAACGCGTGCTACGTGAGACGTGTGACGTCTGATAGGCGGCCAACTTAGAACCATATTTTAATAAACGGTACAGCAAACCGAACTAACTTTCTCAGATCCAATCACACAAAATTCCTAATCTGAAGCTATATGTAATGGTGACAATGTACGAAATGATTTCTCAAAATGGGCTTGACAGATTTTGTTCAACTTTTCGATACGTCTAGAATTATGGCAAATCATTGGGTACAATGTGAAAAATCAAATTACAGTTTATAAAAAAGCCCCTGACGGGTATTTAAGCACTGTAATAAAATTCCCGTCTCCTCAAAATGTATTGTTGAAGAGCTTCCAACAATAACAAAACTAAAACAATCCCCAAACCAGCTGTAAGCGTTGAATTTCGTTTCCCCTATTTTCCTCCAACCACGAAGTAGTTTTTTCTTTTTTTTATCTCGTACAGCGATCTGAAATAAATATGAGTGGTTTTGGGAACCCATAAGATTTATTTTTATACATTTTATTTGCAACATTAGAAAAACACTATTTAAAATTAAATTAACACCCTTTGTGGTTCTCCTAGAAAGAAATACACGTTTAAGTAGCACTACTAAAAAGATGTTTTTTTAATTAAGTATGTCATTAACAGCGTTTTAATGGTGATGCAATTATTAGATATAAAAGGGGGTTTGGTTTATTGTACCATTTTGTACAAAATAAAATGCAATTGTAGTACGTAAATGCCGCGCTGACCTGATGGAAGCAAATTCCCAAACATAACAAATTTAGTAACACAAACGATTATTTTTATATCTTTAGTCAAATTTTAACACCGATTACAATGGCGAAATCGGATTTTCAAAATGATATAGGTAATAGGTTGGGCCTATATATTTTATAACTTTGAATGGCTGCCATTTTGAAACGGTTGAAGTGATTTTATTTGACAACGCATTTGTCCAAGCTTATTACTGATTACCAGAATCAATTTTAAACCAAGCTTGAATCAAGCCGGATCAAACCAAGAACTTCAGGGTGCTAACACAAATAGGCCTGTAGTGATATTACTGTAATCACCCCTCAATTGTTAAGTTCAGGATCGTAGCTCATTACATAGTCCCTGTGAGGGTCTTACAATGATGGCCATTCCAAAACGTCATTTACCAAACGATCTGTTATCGAAGAACACATTTCCCGCTCTTACAAAGCCCGACTTACTAACGTTGACCACTAATTTTTACGATAAATTTTTATGTTCCTACATCCCGTTATTTAGTAGGGCAGAGCCGAGATATTTCGAGCTGGATGTGTATGTGCAGGAATGCGTGATGGGGCAACCTTCTACACCCTAAGTCAGGTGCACCGAGAGGAGCGGTTTGAGGAGGGCGTGAAACTATGTCCAATACGTGAGAATATGAAAGTATGATCAAGGGAGGAGGAGGTTGTACCTTGCATCTCTCTCTCTCTCTCTCTCACACACACACACACACACACACGCGTGTATCAGTTTTATACCTTACACTTTACACCTGTACTCAGGCAAACAGTTTGTATTTAGGTTCATATCTTACACCTTACGATTGTATTCGGACCAGTGCCTTACCCCCTACACCATAACTCAGGCTAGAAGCTTACACTCTACGTCTGTATTCAGGATTGAAGCTTACACTCTACGTCTGTATTTAGGATAGAAGCTTACACTCTACGTCTGTATTCAGGATAGAAGCTTACAATCTACGTCTTTATTTAGGATAGAAGCTTACACTCTACGTCTGTATTTAGGATAGAAGCTTACAATCTACGTCTGTATTCATGATAGAAGCTTAAACTTTACGCCTGTATTCAGAATAGAAGCTTACAATCTTCGTCTCCATTCAGACATGTAGCTCACACTCTATATTGCTCTATTTAGGATAGTAGCTTACATTACAAATCTGTATTCAAGTTAATAGTTTACACACATCGCCTCAATTTAGGGTAGCAGCTTACATCCCACGTCTGTAATCAGACTTGTAATCTACTTATAAGCTTACAATAAAACTGAAGATATTCACAAAGAAGAAATATTTTTGTGATAAGTGGAAAACACACGGAAGACTTGAATTTTAACAAAATTTTACTTGAATTATGAAAAATGTAAAAAAAAATCATCTATTCAGTATCTAATTATTTAGTTGGTAAAATTTAGTTAGGAAAATTATTTATTATAGTACTATCTTATATTAACATAATATTAATTTGTTAAAAATTTGTTTCCTGAACAAAGGTTTCCTAGAAAGATTGTTTTATTTAAAAATTCAAGATTCGCTAAAATACGCAGAAATCCAATCAATAACAAAGACAAGCGAGCTCACGCTTGATATTCTATCAGCTGGCAGCTGATACACGATGCACTGATAATCGCTACTAGGCAATACTGAATGATAGAAGGAGGGAGTTGTGGTGAGAGAGTGGGGACTCAACGTCTCACTCGCACATCTTTTCTCTTTGTCTCATGTCCCTGTTTCTTTCTCCCATGTCTGTATTCAAATCAGTAGTTTATATCCCGTTCCTGTATTTAGACTAGTAACTTACATTCCACATCTGTATTTAGTCAAAGAGCTTATATTCCAAGACTGTATTCAGGTTAACAGCTTACACACTACGTAAGTGTTCAAGCCACTAGTTCGCATGTCACGTGGTTTATTCAGGCTAATAGCTTACATTCCCCTCTGTATGCACACTACCAGCTTCATACCTGTTTGTAAATCGATATCAGGTGCGTCAAAATAAACAATACACAAAACACGTTCCCACGCACGTGTGCCAGCACTTCGTATGTACAATAAACAGCTGATAAAATTTCAGACAGATAACAAGTCACGTGACCGACTATCCAAGGTCACGCAGATTGATAGCAAGGGCAATATAGGCGGCCAGCTGTTGGCAACATGGGCCGGTCATGCACTGCCGTACTTTGAACTGCTCTTATCTGTGAGGGATTTTTTTATAGCCCAAAAGACGGAGACAGAAGACGCCTTATCATTGAAGAACATTGCAACTGGCAATAACAAGTTTATTTATTATATTTAATTATGTAAATCTACTGATATATTTATACTGTGCATGTTGACCTTTTAGAAAAAATATCGCATTTTTCGAATAGTTCTGTTTACGAAACGCTTTTTTAACGTTCATTTGCTTTCGTACTATACAGTGTATATAGTACGTGATTGTGGTCGTGGACTAATTGATTTGAAATATTTATGGATAATCTTTACTGGTTTTTAGATTATCTTCACATCAATCATACTGCGTAGTGAATCCATCCAAATGGCTTTTACGTTTTCCTCTGTGTTTACGAGGGCTGTCTAAAGTATCCAAACTTTGGCTGAGAAAAATATATTACGTACATGACGGAACTGGAACCATAATCCCCATCAAAGTAGTCTCCTTGCGCCTCCACACACCAATACTTCCACTTCCGAAAGCACGTCTGGAAGTCTTCTTTTGAAATGGCGTTCGTCTTTCCATTGCGTCAACTGTGCTTTTGTTTCCGGTTCGTATCCGTACACCCATGACTCACTTCCAGTAATCACGGAGTTCAGAAACTCAGAATAAGTTTTGTTAGTATCTAACAGGTCTTGTGCAACGTCAAGACGGAGTTTTTCTGTTCCGCCGACAGCAGCATGGGCACAAATTTTGCAGCCACTCTGCGCATATTCAATTTTTTTTTTTTTTTTTTAACGTCCGACTATTGTGCACACTTGGGCTAATGCAGACGATGGGATGATTTATAGCGTATGAAAATGCCAAGCCCTGGCCGTGAATCGAACCCGGGTCCTCGGGGTGAAAGCCCAGTACGCTATCAATTAGGCCACCGAGGCGGCGCGCATGTTGCATCACGCAAAATTGCATGTGCAGAATTTGTTTTGATCCCAACTTCTTGGGCAATCTTTCGTACAATCAAACGATAATCTCCCTGTATCAGATTTTCAACCCTCTCACACAACAACTCCATTCTGAACGTTTTGTGGCCTACTAGAACGTTGTTCGGTCACTCTCCACCGAAGTGCGGGTATTTCTGAATCGCTGAACCACTTAATCTGTGTTATTCACCCCCATAGCACGTCTCCAAACAGCTGTTGAATCTTACAAATTGTTTCGTTTTGAGAATCACCAAGCTTTGTCAAAATTTGATGCAGTTTCTTTGCTCAACTCGTTCAGTTATATTGAAAGAAATCAAAAATCCTACGAACACTTACAACACGTTACTATACGGCCAGCAGGCAGCGACTGGTACACTCAAAAGCGGTGAACACACTCAAGCATGCGCATTAGGGTGTCTCCCTCCACTGTGCACAGTGGAATCACCTTAGCATCACTAATGTGCGCGGGAAAATACAAGGTCTGGATACTTTTTAGACAGGCCTCGTATATTTTTCAAGTATTTTAATTTTTTGTTCATTTACTAAAAAAATTGTCAACATATGTTTCTTAAAAAAAACTCAAAAGGAATTCGTATTGGTCACATCTTTAAAATGGTATTTCGACCATAATTCTATGACACAGTATCAAAGAAATACAATAGTTTGAAATATAACATTAATCTTATGGGGGTGTCGTCAATCCAATTGCCGCTAGGTACAACAAGCGGACAATTTTTCACAAGAGTGCTGAAGCCGGTACTTTCAGTCCACAATATAGGACAAAATCAATTTTTCTTAAGTATCATGTCAGTTAGAACGAATTTGACTCTAATTATATTAACGGGCCTAAAAATAACTGGAAACTTAACAACCGTAAGCGTTTAGACGATTAATTTACCAGTAATGATTTCGCGATTAAGGCCTGCATGAGAACGTTAGAACTGGCATGAATGGCCCAAGCCACAAACACTTTTAGGCTTTATTTATCAATAAATCGATAATGTGTTTTTAATCGACAGAGCCCGTGAATGTTGTTTATAACGGGTAAGTTTCATCAAAACAGTTTAGGAAAAGTTTCCTCATTCTTGAAGGCTGAATCACGAGGTGATTTGAAACGTCAATAAGTTGTACAAAGTAGGCTTTGACAGATTTATGGCTACACGAAGTACATATGGTAGAAAATATGGCGATCGTAAGAAATCGATTATTTAAATTTCAATAATTTAATTTGCAAATACTGTTCGCCATTTGAAATTAATTACCATGTATTTAATCGAAAGTAATTGTAAAGATTTTGATCAAAATTAATCTTTTAACGTCAAAACAGAAGTAAAGGTTTTAACTATTCTCCCGTATTAAATAGTCAGTATTTAAGCGAACGAGCAAAGCGAGGTCTCTTTCAATTCGACCGTTCGGCACTGGATTTGTGTTTGTTACGCAGTTTTGGCCAAACGCATTGACCGATTGTTTTCAAATTGGTACGAAGATACCTTGTATGAAGCCCGAAAGAAATATGTGTAAAATGTTTCCCATTCGCTTCCTTTTCAATATGGCGGCCTCTGATTCATAATGACGAGTGTACGTAGTTTTGCCAAATGCACTGACTGATTGTTTTCAAATTTGGCACGGAGATACATACCTTCTAGAAAGCCCGAATGACTATGTGTAAGATTTTTCCCATTCGCTTCCGTTTCAATATGGCAGCCTCTGATTTATAATGACGAGTGCAGTTTTTGGCCAAATGCATTGATCGAATGTTTTGAAATTTGGTACGAAGATATCTCGTACAAAACCCAAACGACTACGTGTAAGATTTTTCCCATTCTCTTCTGTTTCAAGATGGCGGCCTGTGATATAACGATGACGATTGTAGTTACTGACTGTTGTAATTCTGGCTAAACGGCAAGGCCAATCATAATTTCAACCGCTTTTTGGAAAAAGAACATACAATTCTTAATAAAGGCGGTCCAGTAACATTTTTTCCTAATTACAGTTACTGGTTAAATTGGCGGAAAATGTTACGAGCGCGTCAGAGCGCTGTCGTAGAGCGGTGGCCAAAGCAATTAATTAAGAATACACTGCGAGGTCTACTGTTCTTTGAACTTCTTGTTTAGCTCGTAGTTTTATAGCTCATAAAAAACTAAAACCCGATGGCGAACATTTTTTATTTTAGAGATTTCACGAACAGTAAGTATAGGTAAGAGTCTCTAAACATTTCAGATTTACTATACTGACTTCAGTTCTAAATTTTCATAATTTACCAAAAGCGATATTCATAAATCAGATTTCTGTCGTTAGCACCTAAACAGTTTTTGTGTTTTTTATGTGATGGAAACTCACACATTTTGTTTGGGGAACAACAGCCAAGCAACGCTTATGTAAATCGTTTAGTTTATTCTTACAAATACTAGTTTTTTCATAATTTTTTTCAAAGCTAAAGAACCATACAAATTCGAACGAGTGTTTGTCTGTCTGTCAGCTACACACTTGTTACTCTTAAACGATGTGACGGACCGGTATAAAGTTGGCGAAATGGCCTTTGTAGCGGCCTGAACCCAGGAAAATATAGCAGTTTATGACAAAACATTTAGAGGTAAGGTGTAAAATTTCAATGGGAAAATATTTTTATTTGTCTATTGTAGGGTATACTTCAAAACTAGAAGTGATGCTGATTCCGAATATATAAAGTTTTGGTACGAGCCGCTAAAAGACCTCTTCAAAAGTTTCAAGGGGAAATATAAAATTTCAAGGGGGAAATGTTTTTATTTGTCTATTGTAGGGTATGCTTCAAAACAAGAAATTATGCTGATTCCAAATATATAAAGTTTTGGTACGAGCCGCTAAAAGACCTCTTCAAAAGTTTCAAGGGGAAATATAAAATTTTAAGAGGATAATATTATTTATTTGTCTACTGTAGAGTATGCTTCTAAACTAGAAGTTATGTTGATATATATAGAGTTTTGGTACGAGCGAAACGATAGAAGACCTCTTCAAAAGTTTCAAGGGGAAATATAAAATTTTAAGAAGATAATATTATTTATTTGTCTATTGTAGGGTATGCTTCAAAACTAGAAATTATGCTGATTCCGAATATATAAAGTTTTGGTACGAGCCGCTAAAAGACCTCTTCAAAAGTTTCAAGGGGAAATATAAAATTTTAAGACGATAATATTATTTATTTGTCTATTGTAGGGTATGCTTCAAAACTAGAAATTATGCTGATTCCGAATATATAAAGTTTTGGTACGAGCCGCTAAAAGACCTCTTCAAAAGTTTCAAGGGGAAATATAAAATTTTAAGAGGATAATATTATTTATTTGTCTATTGTAGGGTATGCTTCAAAACTAGAAGTGATGTTGATATATAAAAAGTTTTGGTACGAGCCGCTAAAAGACCTCTTCAAAAGTTTCAAGGGGAAATATAAAATTTTAAGAGGATAATATTATTTATTTGTCTATTGTAGGGTATGCTTCAAAACTAGAAGTGATGTTGATATATAAAAAGTTTTGGTACGAGCCGCTAGAAGACCTCTTCAAAAGTTTCAAGGGGAAATATAAAATTTCAAGAGGATAATATTATTTATTTGTCTACTGTATGGTATGCTTCAAAACTAGAAGTGATGATATATATAAAGTTTTGGTACGAGCGAAACGATAGAAGACCTCTTCAAAAGCTTCAAGGGGAAATATAAATTTCAAGAGGATAATATTATTTATTTGTTTACTGTAGGGTATGCTTCAAAACTAGAAGCGATGTCGATTCCGAATATATAAAGTTTTGGTACGAGCCGATAGAAGACCTCTTAAAAAGTTTGTTTTTCATGTTCCCTCTTCTAATTTCGAAATTAGGTCAGAAAAAATGCAGGAAGAGGAAACTGCAGGTCACTCACTTAATGTATGATTGTGAGGCTGTTATAATCCTCGCACAAGATGTTCTACTTGTAAGATCCTGAAGACCTCCAGCAGATAACCTAGTCAGCCTACTGCTAAGACTCATTGACGGCACTTGTCCAGTGAATTAGAATTCAAGAGGTTTAGTTGCTCAATCGCAGGTCCTTTAATCGCAGTGCCACCAAACCCCATAACCTCAATAGTAAATCTAATGTAATGTATATGCCAAATTTCATCAAAATCATTCAATTCGTTTAGTATCAAGCGGTGTACACAAACAAAACCGTTATTTTTATTCAGGAAACCTAAAAACGAATGTTATCATCAAAATCTCAACAACGATTTTTTACTTCTCCGATACTTTCTATATACCGAAATACAGTGACAAAGTAAAAAGTGGTTTTTCAAAAGCTCTTGAAGTGTAATTTTATAGCGATAAAGAAAGCGTATTTGTTTGTATGTTTCAGAACTTCATTTGAGCCTTTTTGGGGGTCCATAGCCAAAATCAAGGGTCTTAGTGAATTCGTGCGAGTGTCCGTTTTGTCTGTCGGTAACGCATCTTTAGAACTCGTAAACGAGTAACATAATGTGGCTCGAACGCAGCGAAAATATTGGGGTTGACGAGAAAAATATATTTTCTGAGTAGTTAACAAGTAAAATCTTAAAAGGGTTTTTTATTTATCTGGTGTAGGATATCATTTGAAACTAAAATTTAAAAAAGTTTTTTTTAATTAAAAAAAGTTTAGTAGCCAGAGCTCTTCAAAATGCCCCCTCTCTAATTTCGGAAAAATCTCGACACAGTTTAGTTTACATCAAAGCAAAAAGGGTTTTCTGAATTTTTCAAAATGTTACATGTTTTCTTATTTACAAACATCAATAAAAGCGTATTTTGAAAAATTCATCAACAACAACTTTGAACGTTTTTTTCTACTCCGATTAAAATTTTGCAGTGTGCATAAAAGTAAGTAGATCCGATTCTAAAGAACTTTTTTTGACAAGAAAACTTAACTCGTACGCTACAAGCAGTACAGTCCGCGTAGCGGCATCGCAGACGACACGGAAATCAGCTGATCCATTACAGTTTATATTTGAAACAAGGTACCTAAAAATCCTCAGTACATACTTGACCGTTTTATAAATGGTCTTCTGACGAAAACGGGTTCGAAATCCATTTTTTAAATTAAAAATTATCTACATACAGCCGGACATAATAAGCATACAATTTTCCCCTTCTGCAGTCGTGAAAAGTGAAATTCTGTTAAAATTGGACATATCGAATATTCGAACCGCATTACTTTCACCGCACACAGCACCGAGAAAGTAATGACACACGGGAAATTCCAAAATGCTGGCAAGTTTCCTCCTACTGTATTCACAGCTGATGTAATGTACTGGTGACAAATTACATTCCAAGATAATTGCAACGAGAAATAGATCAAAATAGAACACGCTAAAATTAAAGTGCGTGGTGTAACAGTCACATCGTTGAAATTGAAACTAATCCCTGCCCGCTTCGTGGACCAACCCCGCATGCACAAACATTTTTTGAACTGCCTTATGTAATGGTATTACCAGGAGGCCCGTGCGAAATTTCGCACTATGAAAGTTTTGAAGTAAACACAGACTTTTGAATTAAAGTAGCCGTTGGGGTGAGGGCGGTAGTTGGAAGGAGGGAAACATGTTTAAAAAATAAATCGAAAAACGATCGGTTTGAAATAATAATCACAAATTTATGAGTCATTGTAGTATATTACATATCAACACAGATAATTGTTTTTTTAACAGCAATTTTTACAGGGCATTACAATACATCGTTATAAACGATATTTGATGTAAGAATGTAATCTTCTTGTACTTTTTGTATTTCATTTTTTTTAATGGTACCAACATGTTAATTGATTTAGTTACACTTAAAAAAGGCTACATAAAATTGTCCGTGAGTAAAGACGGCATTTGGTAAATACAATCCTGCTCTTTGAAGTGTTTGTCCCTGCGACTTGTTTATAGTAATAGCAAACGCAATTTTAATAGGTAACTGTCTTCTAGTCAATTGAAAAGGCATGTTTGATAACCTCTAACTGTATTTTGACATTTTTATTGTACTTCGTATTTCATGATGTCCGTATTAACAATAGATAAATGCACGATGGAAGGAGAAATCACAAATATATTTGTGTAAAAACAGTGTCCAAAACATGTGTTTGGTATTCGAAATGTTTGTCCCGGCTTGTACGACAGGCAGGGATAGGGGACTGTCAGTCCCACATAACCTATAAGTTTAATGACTTTTAAGTAAATATTGAAGTTGTTCTAAGCACGTTATGCAAAAAAAGTGGTATTTGCAATGGAATTGTCTATTCGTGATTAATAAGATAGCTTCGTAAAATATACAAAATATTGTCTGATTTAAAATGCCACGCATGCGCATCCAAAATGCCGTTTTGCCTATGACAGTTAAAAGTGTCTTGTAAGTTAAAATTTTCCACAAACATTAAGTTTTAGCGCCAAATCGTTTTGCAATGTAAGAAACCGGTTAAACAATCTTTCTAAAAATACCTCATTTATGTCTGTACGAATAGTATGTGCTTAGAAAAATGGATGTTGATTCGAGAAATAATATATATAATCCGAATAGTGATTTCCGAAATGTTTAGCAACATACAGATATCGAACACCCATGAACCAAATCGTCTTGGTGAGCTATTGTCAAATTAACAAAACTTTAACTTTTACCGTACACGGTAAGTCGGAAATGGTGTCCGAATAAGAAAACGCTTGTGTACTTCTTGTTTTTCTACACATACCGGTTAAAAAAGGTTTCTCCGATCGACGTTTTTATGAAATTACGTCGGCAATTACGTTTTCTCCTGTCGTTTTTACGTAAAATGTAAAAAACGTTTGCACCGTACTAAAGTAATCAGGTAGTTACGCAATATTACTTATACTTAAGACCGTTGGTATTCCGTGGAAATCCATTATATTAATTAAATAACAACACGTTTATGTATGTTTTACTTGTTTCCACAACTTTTTTATTTGAGTCTTGCCAACCAAGGTTTCACTCGTTAGAGCATTGTCAATGCCACACTTAGCAAACCCGTCAAGGTGTCAGTCTGTTAAGTGGCCTTGAAATTCTCTAACGAGTGGAACCTTGGTTGACAAGACACAAATAAAAAAGGGTTATTATTTACTTAGTTATGTGATATATTATAGGTATATTTAAAACATTAATAGTTAAACAAAAGATAACCTCAACACCCAGCTATCTTGCTGACGTGATGGAAGTAAATTTCCAAAAATTAACATCGAACATCGAACCAACGAACACGCGTACAAATTTATTTTCAACTTGAAAATAAACCCTGACCGCTGTAACTTTATAAATTGTTTTATCGTACACTTTTTTTGGAAATCTGCGTTCATAACCATAAGCAGCGTAGATCGGATTTGCCCAAATCTCAGGACTATTTTTAATTAAACAAAATTAAAGCTTGGTTAAAAAAAAATCAAAATTTTCCTCAAATGTACTTAAAACAATTTTTCAAAATCGGTGCTTGGGATTTTTGTTTATATATAAGATTTTGTTACAAATTTGAAAAGTTCGGTGATAAATCGAAAAACCCAAGTGAACCCTTACCGCCGTCGGTGTTTTGTATTCTCTACTACCTCTCGAACTGTAGATTTTATTCATTTTGATACACTGTCTTCAGTTATTAATCTTCATATACAGTACGGTCAAAATTCAAGCAAAATCTAATGAAAGATTTTTGAAAAAAATATAACGGTTTTTGATTTTTTCAAGTAGCATCCGACCGAATTGTTTGAAGAAAAATATCGAACGAGAGAAAGTTTGTGTAATGTTTCGATATAATTAATTATTTACAAAATAATATAGTAATAATAATCAATTTTTGTCCTTACAACAGAAACAATACGATGGTGTCGACTCGTGTGTCCTTTTAGACGATCCTGACAATTCGAATCCTTTTAAAGACCTAGGAAGCCTTAAAAATATAAATAGCGCCAAAGATTTTAAGAATCCTTAAATATAACCTGAGAAGTAACTTATGTGAACAGCTATGAAAACTGTGTATCGAAAATAATTTCAATTACGTAATAATGTACTGTATTTTTAACGCTGTACCACTTCAAAGCGGAACTGTCCCGGTACAATCGGGACTATCAACCAGGTGTCAGACTGTTATTGCTTCGGGCAGAATTACTTTGAACCACTTCAAGACGAAACTTAAAATTGGTACACCAGCTAGGTCAGATTGGTATTGTTGCTGGTGAAACCACTTCAAAACGGGACTGTCCCGGTAAATTAGGGACATCAAGCTTGTACAGCTAGTGTCAGAGTGGTATTACTGTTGGTCGAAGCACTTCAAAACTGGACTTATAATTGGAATAAAAGCTAGGTATCAGACTGATATCACTTCGGATCGAAAGACTTCAAAACGGGACTGTTCAGGTAAAATAAGGTATCAGCAAAGCGGTATTGCTGTGATTCGAACAACTTCAAAACAGGACTGTCCAGATAAAACCGGCCATTAGCCAGGTGTCAAGAATGTTACTGCGTCAGGCCGAATGACTTCGAAGCATTTCAAAACTGGACTTATAATTAGGACAAGAGCTAAGTGTCAGACTGATATCACTACGGATCGAAAGACTTTAAAACGAGACTGTCCCGGTAAATTCGGGACAACAGCGAGGTGTCAGGCTGGTATTTCTGCTGGTCGAACCGCTTCAAACCGGGACTCTTCTGGTAAAATAAGGTATCAGCAAGGCGGTATTGCTGTGGATCGAACAACTTCAAAACGGGACTGTCCCTGTAAAATCGGACTTCAGCCATGTCAGACTGGAATTACTACAGATTAAACCACTTCATAACGGGGTTGTCCCATTTAAATCGGGACAGTTAGCAACCCCTCCCTACTTAGATTCAAGCAGCATTTGTTCTATTTTTCTTTCACTAAATAGGCTTAAGTATTAATAATTACCAAAGTGCCTTGTGACCGCAACGTGGTCATTCTTCCAATATTTTATGACTGCTCTGCCAATGCCACTTACCCATTAATCATTCAACAGCTGTCACGCATTCCTGATTTCATTATCGTAAAGTAAAGATCAAATTAATTATGACTTGAGAATGCCGTAAAATAGGTTAAACTGTGCCCGGTCAAATATTTACAAGTAAAGTGTTAGACTATAATGGGACAACAGATTTTTACGAAACTAATTCTGATGTAATTTAATCAGCCGTTTTGACCCTGATGAATAGTTTGTTCTTAGTGGTTTAAACTTTAAAAATCAGGGCAAGCAGATGTCACGCTGACGCGATGGAGTTTTACCATCAATTATACGAATTTCAATATCAATTATACGAATTTCAATATCAAATATACGAATATCAATATCAATTATACGAATATCAATATCAATTATACGAATTTCAATATCAATTATAGGAATTTCAATATCAAATATACGAATATCAATATCAATTATACGAATATCAATATCAATTATACGAATTTCAATATCAATTATAGGAATTTCAATATCAATTATACGAATATCAATATCAATTATACGAATATCAATATCAATTATACGAATTTCAATATCAATTATAGGAATTTCAATATCAAATTATACGAATATCAATATCACTTATACGAATATCAATATCAATTATACGAATTTCAATATCAAATATACGAATATCAATATCAATTATACGAATATCAATATCAATTATACGAATTTCAATATCAATTATACGAATTTCAATATCAATTATAGGAATTTCAATATCAATTATACGAATTTCAATATCAATTATACGAATTTCAATATCAATTATACGAATTTCAATATCAATTATAGGAATTTCAATATCAATTATACGAATTTCAATATCAATTATACGAATTTCAATATCAATTATACGAATTTCAATATCAATTATACGAATTTCAATATCAATTATACGAATTTCAATATCAATTATAGGAATTTCAATATCAAATTATACGAATATCAATATCAATTATACGAATTTCAATATCAAATTATACGAATTTCAATATCAATTATACGAATTTCAATATCAATTATAGGAATTTCAGTATCAATTATACGAATTTCAATATCAATTATACGAATTTCAATATCAAATTATACGAATTTCAATATCAATTATAGGAATTTCAGTATCAATTATAAGAATTTCAATATCAATTATAGAATTTCAATATCAAATATACGAATATCAATATCAATTATACGAATTTCAATATCAAATTATACGAATTTCAATATCAATTATAGGAATTTCAGTATCAATTATAAGAATTTCTATATCAATTATACGAATTTCAATATCAATTATAGGAATTTCAGTATCAATTATAAGAATTTCAATATTAATTATACGAATTTCAATATCAATTATAGGAATTTCAGTATCAATTATAAGAATTTCAATATTAATTATATGAATTTCCATATCAACTATACGAATTTCAATATCAATTATACGAATTTCAATATCAATTATACAAATTTCAATATCAATTATACGAATTTCAATATCAATTATACGAATTTCAATATCAATTATACGAATTTCAATATCAATTATAGGAATTTCAGTATCAATTATAGGAATTTCAATATCAAATATACGAATATCAATATCAATTATACGAATTTCAATATCAAATTATACGAATTTCAATGTCAATTATACGAATTTCAATATCAATTATAGGAATTTCAGTATCAATTATAAGAATTTCAATATCAATTATACGAATTTCAATATCAAATTATACGAATTTCAATATCAATTATAGGAATTTCAGTATCAATTATGGGAATTTCAATATCAATTATAGGAATTTCAATGTCAAATATACGAATATCAATATCAATTATACGAATTTCAATATCAAATTATACGAATTTCAATATCAATTATAGGAATTTCAGTATCAATTATAAGAATTTCTATATCAATTATACGAATTTCAATATCAATTATAGGAATTTCAGTATCAATTATAAGAATTTCAATATTAATTATATGAATTTCAATATCAATTATAGGAATTTCAATATCAATTATAAGAATTTCAATATCTAATTATACAAATTTCAGTATCAATTATACGAATTTCAATATCAATTATACAAATATTTCGATACGCGAAAATCAAAAAGGTCTAACTGATTTTAATAATAACTTCAAGTTCGACACCAGCAAAATCCGTTTATCCGTTTAAACTCGGCGGCGATTCAAATATCAAAGAAAAGCATAACTGTCAAACATTAACAATTATTTATCGACCCGTTGTAATTAATTCCAGAAATGGTCAATTAATAGAAGTGAAAGTTAATATTTCATGGTCTATAGTTTGTTTTTAAGCTTTAGTATTGATGAGCGCCTCACTACCCTAAGGCCCGCTCTACCTCAATACTAAAGCAGTTAGAAACATAGTGTAGAACTTTGGTTCCCAAAAGGTCCGCTAGTCGATGTTAGGAGGGGTCACAAAGAAAAAAATACTGTACAAATTATAATTGTTAAAATACCCGAAATGGTACGCAGACCGAAATGTAATAGGTATTTTCAAAATGAGAAACTAATCCAAAAGTAACTTTTTTTGCTTAATTTTATGTCAGTTAGACTAATGAGGACGAGAGATCAGTGCTAACGATAAGGGAAAAGCAACGGAAGCAACTGCTGCTCGAACTGATTTAAGTGCGTAGTTGGCTGACCGATGCTTTTGCCACTTCGACCACCGAGCCCCAAACAACTGGCCGAGAAAGCTTTAAACATTGATTTCTTTTTGCACGAGTTACAGATGTGAACAAGCCTTTAATCACTATACAGTGTAAGCATGAAAAATAAGCATGTGTTTCCCTATGATTCACCACAGTGAAACACGCAAACCGCTGGTGTTTGTGTGTGGTGGTAGCCTCGAATCGTCCATCGTGCACTAATGTGGTTGGATATCGGTAGCTGATACGGTAGCATATCAGTGTGGGAGATCTGGTGGCTGAAAGTGGTTGACCTAGGGAAAGTTTATATTTCGACTGTGAACGAGCGAGTTTAGCTACAAAGACTGATGTAATGCATCGAATAAATGAGCAGATACATAATAAGATAACGGGGGGAGAGAGAAGAAAAATAAATAAATCAATAGATGGATCAAAATGAAGGCATAAACTCGCCAAAATTCATTAAATCTGCCAGATATCGCATTTTTTCTTGATTGAATAGCCAGTTATACTGTTACGAAACCTTAATTCGCCAAAATTATGTAATGCCACAAGATTATGCGTGAAACAGCTATTTAAGAGTATAATCGAGACAGATATCCTAATCGGCAAAAAAAAAATCGATTTTCATACAAAAAATTCCACTAATTTCAAATGATTCGCCATTTTATTTCAAACTGTTACAATACCCAGAGATTAACTTATAGAATGCCCATCAATAAGGCGCAGTGTCAGACGATCGCGAAGTTTCTCACGTGGTTGCTTTTTCACGTGTCGGGCAAACAGAAAATCTACTTGTGTATGCGCCGGACAACAAAACGTCAGATGCAGTGTATAAGAATGTATTTTAATAAGCAAGAAATTTATCTATTTAATGTCGAAGATATTTATGTACAATAAAGAAAAAAAGTCTTTTAATCCATGTCTTCTGTATTAGATGTAGAAAAAAATACGGTCATTGGAACTGTCGACAGAAGCGTTAGCTTCCTAAAAAATATAATTAAAAACACTGATTTTCATATTAAGAAATGTTATATTGCAAATAATAAAATCAAACGCACGTGTTATTATTGAATATATACCGTATAACATTGAACTGTTGCTGCTGGCAATATACACAATGTACACATCATTACATGAGCGCGCGACGAGAACATGAGAAGAAAAAAAGTGGAGAAAAAGAGAGAGAAAAGAAAGAGATAGAGAGAAGCATGCACGTTGTACGTACATACAGGCACAAAACATACTTACGCGCGCGACCAACTCAGTCGGAACCGGCAGACGAAAGAAAGGAGAAGAGCAGAGAACTGGAGGGGGTCTGTGTAATACTTCCCCTACTAGCGTTACTTACGCTTCGTAAACCTACTCGATGAAACCGAATCACTCCATGGTGACAGAAACAAAGTGCACAACGTGGTATAAGAAGCTAACGCTTCAAAAAACTGCACAGATGTACCAAAAAGTAACGTAACGTAGAGGGTTGTCCTCAGCTAGTATTACATAAAAAACAAATATCGTATCAGATTAAATAATCACGCTGATTTAATAAGATCGACAATACGAAGCTTGCAGCCAAAGTTGGTAGACAGGGCTGTTAAGCTCAAATTTAGTTTTTTCATTACAATATCAGCACGAAAATTAATGCAAAAATATAAATTATGTTGTACATTTTATTTCAATATATGAACAATCAAACATTAATTAATTCATGAATAAAAAGTTAAATACAAAAAAGACATGGTTTTAAATATTCATTAAAAAAGTCGGGGTTTAAAATATTCATTTAAACTTTTTTAGTCTTTAACTATTTTGAAAGTCCAATTTTTACCACCGTAATCAGCGTTAACAATTAGCATTTAAATTTTCAAAAATTGTTTTGAAAATGAAGAAAGGAATGATACAGTGGCCTGGAGTACATTTTCGTTTTTCCAATTTAATTTTGAAAACTTGAAATGCTAATGCACAGATTGTAACGCTTATTATGACGGTGAAATCAGATTTCTAAAAAGGTTTCAGATAACAAAATCCATTGCGATACGGTATTTTTTTAAATCGCTTTTCTACGCCAGCAAAATATTATAGTGATTTATGTTTCAAGTTACCGTTTATACTACTGGTATATTAGGATCCTTGGAGTATACACAGGTACTCTAATAACTATTTATGTTTTCACAAAAATACAGTGTTTGTAAAGTTTTTGGAACTAAAAAAAGAAAACGGTTTGGATTCGTTTTAATTAATTCGATTTTGGAACTAAAAATTGTATTTTTCTACTGATTTCTCTGGTTTGCAGCTTGAATGCGTATAAGAGAAAATTGTAACTAACTAAGCTATAATAACAATGTTTTTTAATGAAGGTGTTATTTAAACATGCTCAAAAACGAACTAGTCCAAGTAGGTTTAATGGCACTTTCCACACAAAAATTGTTTTCTTCCCACATCAACATCACATACTTCGTGGCAGCACATCTAGTAATTCTGGCAGCGAATCGATGCTTTTGAATAACATTTACGATTACACAAGGTGCATTGACAGAATCAAAGTTACAACTATCAGCACAGAAGTCAACGCCATCGCTTAAACAAGATAGGAACTGAATTACACAACCTAGTACCGCTTACTAACATCTACGCGAAAATTCCCAACTTCTCTCTCCCGCTTTCAAACAGCCTACGCCTGCGAAACCTAGTTCACTTCTGTCAACCAATATTTGCTTCTGATTCGTCCGCAGTGTTCGCGTATCTCGCGTCTATAGTACGCTAAATTACTACACTTCTGCCCAGGTATTACTACCGGGGTCCTGACTGGAGCGTTCTTTTTCTAGTTTTAACAATGGAATTTTGAGAAGTTATGGTTCCAGCCGGTATAAATACAGGTCGAAAATCGTTTGGCAGAACATCGATGAGAATCCACTATACAACTACAAGAACAACTATATCAACACCCGGAACAACTGTAAAAGTGCCTCGCCAGCCAGCCGCCAACCTGATAAACGCCTGGATTTCGCTATTTCTTCCGGAGGCTACGACATGAATATGGTCTGAGAATTCAATGTCTTTTCTTCTTTTTTTTAATTTTTAAAATTATTTTTGGTCTTTGCAGATCTGCTTTTCTCTGTACAAGCAATTGTCTTTTCTTTTGCTAGTATTTACCGGGTTCTGTAAGTTTTAATATTCTCTTGGCTTTACTCTCTTCTATGTTTCCGGGTTTTTTTTCATAGAGATGTTTTCAGAGAACTTGATTGTCGCGGCAATGATGTAGTGTTGTCATTTTGTTGGTTACACAAACCTGTCTCTTATGTAGGATTTAAACTTGTATTTTGTATCCCTTCAGTAAATTTTGAAGTGTCTGAGGTTTTTACGAGAACTGGCTTTGAATTGGAAGGAATTTGAACGCTGACTGTACTTGCAGCGTTAGATGTAGATTGTGATGACAGGATAATGATGCAGCAAATTTAGAACAACGGAAATAATTCTCATTATACGAGCCTCGTTTTCACACGTAAAAGTTTTTCTCACTTCCGCCAAAACCAGCGCTGACTACATACAGATTACACTGAAATACCTAACGCAGTAGTTCCAATATAATCCGTTGTTTGGTTCCGGCGCTACAGTCGCTTTACCGACCTACTGTACCGAGATAAAATGGCGTAACCAACGACTTAAAAAACGAGAATCGTTAACAAAACATAAATCTAACTAGTTATTTCTAATTCGACTACATAAAATTGAAATATTAAAGTAATAAAAACTAATGGTATACTTAAATAATAAAAACGAACAAACAACAAAAAAACAATTTGTAATTAGATACAGTATTTTACGATATCTGATTTATAACCAAAAAAAAGTAAACAGGCGTCGTTAGCTCGAAGGCATTCCGTATTATTCGACTATAATTAGATAATTCGGAGCATAGGTCAGCATTCCAGTGACGACCTTACGTCATCAACCGAGGCCGAGGGCATGCGACTGGCCACTACAATATACATATCGGACCGTCAATCATCTTTGCCCTTTTAGATTTGATTATTGGATCATTAGGGATAAATAATATAACATACGCAATAGTTTCATTACAGAAATTCCAAAGGGCCTATGTAATTGTTGAATTAAAAGTCAGTGTTGTCACCGCTTGACTTAGTTTTGAAAAAAAATCGGGATAGGTCTGCACACATTAATATATATATATATATATATATATATATATATATATATATATATATATATATATATATATATATATATATATATATAGAGATAGATAGATAGAGAGAGAGAGAGAGAGAGAGAGAGAGAGAGAGAGAGCGCCATGACACTTCTAAAGTATGAAATTTGCAAGAATTATTACCATTTAAACTGGGGGCAAAGTACTTAAGAATAGGAACTGAGTTACACAACCTAGTTCTGCTAACACCGAAAAACATTCACGCAAAATTCCTGAACTTTCTCCTCTATTCCTAGATTGGCAACAGTGGCGTACGCAGGATTTTCAATTTGTAGGTGCCAAAAATGGCGCCTTTTTTGTTTCCCTAGATAACCCTCCCATCCAAATCCCACAAAAGTAGGCAGTGCGTAATCAGCATTTCTAGACTTATGCTTCAAGTTCGCGCGCTTTTTCGATCAGACCTATATTTTCATTAATACCTTGTAAAGTACTGACACCTAGTGAATATTTAAGAAAAGAGAATGGTTTGCATTATAAAATACTCTCAGACAGTATTAATCTTTATTAAGATACAAGATAATTTAAAATCTCCTGTATTATATTAAAAGAAGAAAATCTAACCTCTATTTGTACGTCTTTGGGTTCAGGGGTATTTGGATGCGCTCTTTAAGATTGGATGGTTATTATCGCCGGCCAACTACCCCCTGGTGGTGAAAACAGTAGTTGAGGGTGAAATTTTAAATTATTGCTCAATTAATTTCAAAATTTGAGTTCGGGGTTTTTTTTGGGGCGCTTTTTGAGATTAGATGGTTATTATCGCCATCCAACCACCCCCTAGAGGTGAAATTAGTGGACAAAATTCATGAGTTAGCCTTTATATAGAGTAGGTCTGGTTGAAATTTTAGACCGATCGGGCAAAACCTCATGGTTATAGAAAAAAAAACGTTGTCCCTATCTACTAAAAAGTACTCAAAATATATTTTGTCACCCAAACAAGTATCCTTTAGATGGCTCGGAAAATTCTGAAAAAATTTACGGATTTTGGTTTTTGTGTAGAATTGGTTCGGTATTAATTTCAGATTTATCTACGCGCGAGTATATTCGTTGAGAGAGCGCGATGCGCGAAAATGAGTGTCTTGCATTGCTACTGCGCATGGCGAGCTAGTTTTTTCTTTTCTCTTTTTGTCTGGCATTCCGGTGCCCCTTTCGGGACATTTGGGGATGCCACGGCACCCACGCTGCGCACGCCACTGATTGGCAGTGCACGCGTATCTCGGGTCTGATATAGGCTAAATTATCACATTTCTCCTCAGGCATTACTGCCGGCGCACCACTTCGCATCTCCCGTACTTAGTAGCTTCATCCTGATTGGTGCGTTCTTTCTCTTGATTTAAAGAAGGATATCTGAAAAATTATGGTTCCCGCCATAATACAGGTCGAAAATCGTTGTTCGGCAGAACATCGAGGAGGACCACCCACTACACAACAACTCTACCAACACCCGGTACAGTTATTTTTTTGTTGTATCTTTCCTAAACCTTTAAAATGGAAAAATGCATACAAAATGTCAAAAGTCAACCCCACTCAATAACTTTAAAATGAGATACTTAACATAATTTTATTCTAACAAACAACGGTGTTACATGAATCGATAAATAAAGTTAGACTTATAAAGAACAGATTCAATATGACCGGCAGTGTCCATAGTGAAAACTTTCCATTTAAACATTGTAATGCAACTCATTGTTCCCGCTGTCTACAACAATGAATGACAATTTGGCAACATTGTGCCTGCGCGTAATGTGAGTCACTATTTGCATCGGCAACCACGTACGCATTGTTCAAATAGGTTAACTTCCTGCCTGCGCATGCGTCAAGGCCACAGTGTTGCCGAACTATCAATAGGATATCCGCTGATAGGTGAGCGGTGAGCATCCTGCATTTATAATTTGTGTGATAGTGTGTAATGCTGTACTTGACCTTGAAACATTCAAACGTATAACGTCCGAAAGGGTACTAAACGTTTTTTTTTATATTGGTTACTGAAAATGTTATCACTAGTAATTCAAAGAACAGTAGACCTCGCACTATATTCTTGTTATACGGAGCGCCCCATAATAGCGTTTGTAACTTTTCCCGTCAGTTTCAACGTTTCACGGGACCAACTTTTCTAGAAATTTTTTGCTATTTCTCCACAAAGCTGTCAAAAATATGAAAGGAAAAATCTTACACATTCGTCTTGCGGGCTTTATAAAAGGTATATTCGTACCAAATTTCAAAACAATCAGTCAATGCGTTTGATTAAAATTGCGTACATTTCGTCATCGTTAAATCAAAGGAAACCACCTTGAAATGGAAGTAAATACGAAAAAGTTACAAATACGTCATTTGGAATTGACACAAGATAAGATCTATCAAATTTTAAAACAAACAGTTTGGCTAAAACTGCGTACACACGTTTGTAGATCAGAGACAGCCATCTTGAAACGGAAGTGAAGGGGCACTCATACATCTTTCGAGTTTTACACAAGGTATCTTTGTACCAAATTTCAAAACAATCGCCCAATGCGTTTGATAAAAATTGCGTACGATCGTCATAGTTAAATCAGAGGGTCCCATCTTAAAACGGAAGTTACTATGAAAAACATGATATAATACTTAATACTTTTTTCGAGCCTTATATTATTATTATTATATCTTCGTACCAAATTTTCAAACAATCGGTTTAAGCGTTTGGCCAAAACTGTGTACACTCGTCATCGTTGCATTAGAGGCCGCCATCTTGAAATAGAAATAAATAGCAAAAATCTTATATATATATATATATATATATATATATATATATATAATGTGTGTGTGTGTGTTTTGGACTTTATACAAGCTACCATCGTATCAAATTTCAAAGCAATCGGTCAATGCGTTTGGTAAAAACTCAGTACAATCATCATTGTAAACCAAATGCCGCCATCTTGAAACGGAAGTGAATAACAAAATCTTACAAATTCATCGTTCGGGCTTTACGTAAGGTAACTTCGTACCAAATTTCAAAACAATCGGTCAATGCGTTTGGCCAAACACAAAAACCAAATGCCGACCAATCGAGTTAAAATCTGTGTTTCTAACCTCGCTTCGATAGGTCAATGGAAAAAATCGATTTTGAGATTTTAATGCATGAATTCGTTTTTTGGTCAAATAAAAAAAATTAAAAAAGTGATCTGATTTGAATATTTCAGTCTACGTCTGCACATTATTGAAGACAAAACAATTGACCACTATAATAATTAAAAAAATTGGAGCTTCTTTTGGCAACAAAAAAATTCTTTTTACCCACTATTTGATGCTAACTGAAGTTAAGATACGGACCACAAATCACTGTGACAAATTTGAAATAAAAGAAATTTACAATTCGAGAGTAAATCAAAAATAAAAACACAAAATAAATTCTGTCCGTAGAGGATTTTTTAAATTTACTTTTAAATCGTAAATACCTTTTATTTCAAATCAGTTACACCGACTCAAATTGTAATTTTTCACATTATACTGCCACTTGAGCCTATCCTGATACAGGATTTTGAAAAAATTAGGTCGATTTTTCAGTTTTTCGTTGGTAGCTTGCGAACAAGATTTTTACATTTTGAAAGTGAAAAAGTCTGTGTAATTTCTATCAGTGACCGGAATTACCGTTAAATTCGGTCGAGCTATTTCAGCCCTTACTTAAAACGCATTAATGACTGAACGTTAATGAGTTTGTGCTGTATTTGTACATTTTAAAATTTAGGTTAGGTCAACGCTATTGAAACCCCAGATACTGTTTGTTAATTCACAGCATATATACACGTCCGGTATTAATTCAGCCGGCAGTCCTCAGTGCGCATGCGCGTCTCCAAAATCGTATTTTACCATTCGAAAACCATTTGTCAGGTCGTGCGGTGACGTCCGACTTGATTAACCACAGCCGCGGACCTTGGATCGCTCAGCTCCAACTAATGGCCTGTTTATACTTTGACTTCAAAATCTTGTCGGTGTCGCCCCCTTTGGAGGAAAGAAATGCACAAACGTCGAACAAACTTTCTTACATTCATTTAGACTACGTGTGCGAAAAGACGTGGATACGCATCTTAAGGCTAAATAAACACATTCCCGTCCAAAAAATTTCGCCGGTGCACCACTTTCCGTAAATACTAGCTTTACAGGTAGTCAGGTCGATAATCGATTGAGGAAAAACCGAAACCATCGAGGGAGGACGTCTACATAACACACCACCTTGTATGGAAAGGAAGGAAATGTGACAGGAATTGATCACGTCTGACAAGTTTGTCGCCCGCGCCGGAAAAAAATATTACAACCACCTTTTTTGTTTATCAACTAGGCTTGTATGTGTTAGGATGTAATTACTATAAGTAAATTAAGATCTACTGAGATACACTGTAGATCTTTGAGTCTGTGACCTTGCCCGCCATATTGAATCTATTCCCTACAAGACTAGTGTTAATTAATGATACAGATCACTGCACTACTTTTCTTTGCTGCACCTTTAAAAGCAAAAAATATACACAAAATGTCAAAAATGGACCACATTCCCACATATAAAACCTTTAAAATGAAATTATAAACATAATTTTAAATCTGCTTTATTAAATATATTTTTTCTCGAGTCAACATCACCTTTCCTCAGCACATACTATTCGTGCAAGTATAAATGAGATATCTTTAGAAAGATTTTTTAACCGGCTTCTGACATTGCAAAACGATTTTGAGCTACAACTTACTGTTTGTGGAAAATTTAACATAAAATATACTTTTAACTGTCATAGGCAAAACGGCATCATGGATGCGCATGCGCGGCATCACAAATCAGACAATATTTTACGAAGCTAACTTATTAATCACGAATAGACAATCCCATTACAAATACCACTTTATTGCATAACGTGCTTAGAACAATTACAATATTTAATTAAACTTATAGGTTATATGGCCCTACTGACAGTCCCCTATCCCTGCCGGGACAAACATTTCGAATACCAAACACATGTTTTGGGCACTGTTTTTACACAAATATATTTGTGACTTCAAACAGCAGGATTGTATTTTACCAAATGCTGCTTTTACTGACGGACAATTGTATGTAGCCTTTCCAAGGTTAACTAAACAACTAACGTGTGTATCCATTAAAGAAAATGAAATACAAAAAGTACAAGAAGATTACATTTTTACGTCAAATATAGTTTACAACGAGGTATTGTAATGCTCTGTAAAAAATTCTATTAAAAAAACAATTATCTGTATTGAAATGTATACACTACAATGACTAATAAATTTGTGATTATTATTTCAAACTGATCGCTTTTCGATTTATTTTTAAACATGTTTTCCTTTCTTTCGAACTACCCCTACGCCCTCACCCCAACGACTACTTTTTTTCAAAAGGCTGTGTTTACTTAAAGCTTTCATAGTGCGAAATTTCGCATGGGCCTCCTGGTAAAATCTGTCTGTATTACTAGCCTAGCTATCATACATCATACTAGCCTGTGTAGTATCAATCTACTGCACATATTTAATTTTGTTGTAATTTTAAATATGTAATAACAACGATTTATTAGTACAAAACAGTGATGTGGTCGGAAATATTTCCAGTAAAACTTATGCAATAGAAATTTTCACGGGTGTTTTCCCACAGCGCTGGAAAGTCCCACAAAAATGGCATATTTAGAAAAACGTTAGATATTACTAGGTTTTAAGTATTCCGTCAGTTTTTACTGCTTCTAAATTACACTTGCACGATAAAAAATTAATAAAATTACTGTAGTTTATATGTTTTATTATAAAGGAGTTAAATTAGTTACAGCCGAGGTCAAAGATGATATTATAACAACACTACACAAATTCAGGGAAACTTTTGAAAATTTTTTTTAAAAGCGAAAAGCACATTGAGCTATTATCGCCTCCCAAAATGTAAGTGTGAGTGTAAAGTGTTAAAGTTGTAAGTGTAAGTGTGTATTAGACTCGGGTACCGCTAGGGACATCTAAATCCTCTCAATAGGTGCAGCTAGTCTGCACCTCCTGCGGGTTGAAACAATAAAAGGCAGTTATAATGAAATATTACTAGGCTTAAATTCGGCACCTGCAAATTTTAATTTGAATATTATAGGCACTGTTCCTAAAGATATCCAGACAGCCGCAGGACCAAAATCTCCTGAGACTATTCCTGGTTCATCCTTACTACCCACATCCTTTAACAGTGAAGTGTTAACTAAGGAACAACTACTAACAAACAAAACTAATTTGGTAGCCGAAAATTTTCAAAATATACAGTCAACTTAACATCCAGTGGCTAAACTGATCGAAACTCTTCCCAAAACCGATGGTATCGAGAGCGTGGTTTTTAAGGGCTATAAACTTGGTATCAATTTAATTTAACCAAATTAAAAATTGTGATTTATAATTTCCAGAATTAGCTAGTAAGACACAATTGACAATGAATTAGTGTAGTGTGTAGTCTTCCTTACTGAAAAAATATTAACTTTTAAGGTAGGCCTACGTTTTTACCTAATTATTCTAATTTAAGTTGTAGGTAAATACGACAGTCTCACATTAAACAAAAAAATTTAAAAGCATAAAATTTAAAAGCCATAAAAATTTAAAGCAGACCGGCCAAGGCCTAAAATAACAAAATTTAAGCAACGAATCAAACAGTATTGTTAAGTTAAATATAAGATGAGAAATTACAAGTTCGTTTATTGCATTTTCATGATGATTTCTGCATAAAATTTTAAACATCTGTTTTGTTTTTTTTTATCTGGCATTGTAGAAGGCCTCGGATCCTACAGTCTGTAATAAAATAAAATGCTATGGTAACTGTAATTACCAACTTATGCACGTATCAGTTCCAAATATGATACGTTTTTATTATTAAATCGTCAAGAATTAAAAGTTAAGTAAGTAATTTCAGGCTTAAGTTTGTGTAATTTTAATTCTAGACTTGGTAAAGACAGTTCTCACAATTACAAAACGTTTACTACTAGTTTGTTTTACAATAAATAATGTTAGATATATTTTGTCAACCTAAATGCCACAATAAACTTAAAACCCTGGGAATTTATGGGAAATTTCCCCGAGTTTTACATTTCCGGGAATTTTACATCACAAGTACAAATCATATCTAGTATCTTTTTTCAAACAGATACACTTTTATTTGCTCTTATTTTTCTACTATGCCTCACGTTTAAGTTACGTAAACCGAACGTTAATCTTTCCCTTTCATGTACACAGTACAGACTTACAAGGGAATTTTCCTCGGATCGAGGGAATTTTTTCTCTAAATTTAAGAAGCCTAAGGTGAAAGACACTTGCCTTGTTTGGTAACGGTCTTGGACGAGTGGAAAATTTTTTGAAATTTATCTTCCGCGTAGAATTACGCTGCGCCCCTAGGCAAGCCGTTACGTCACGCCAATTATAATTCCGTTTAACTCGATCTTTTCCGTGAAATTTTATCTCTCACGATTATTTGAAAAGCGTTATACAGATACAGCATGGCATAGTAGTTTACATGTTAAGGGGGTCAATGCGCCCTTACGTCAATGTTAACGTACGTCTCCTTTTCTCAGGAACTAATAAACATATCTTACTTCTGTGTTTTTCTTCTGAAAATATTTGCCTTTATGTGTGTATATATATATATATATATATATATATATATATATATATATATATATACTATATAAAAAAAATATGTCTGTTGCAAAAAAAACATGTTTCAAATTAGAAAAACATCTACATTTTATTTATTTATTGAAATAAACTATGGAGCCGCCTCGGTGGCCTAGTTGATAGCGTACTTAGGCTTTCACCCCGAGGACCCGGGTTCGATTCCCGGCCAGGGCTTGGCATTTTCATACGCTATAACTCATCCCATCGTCTGCATTAGCCCAGGTGTGCACAATAGTCGGACGTTAAACACCAAAAAAAAAAAAAATTATAATATTTGAGTTTCCAGTTATGTAGGTAAGAGTGATAAATGCACACAAAAAAGTTCAGACAGATCCCTCTGATAGTTCCTGAGAAAACGAAGCATTTGTATTAAAAATTCAGCTTTAGGGAAACGCCAAAAAACTTTTATTACATACAAAATACAGTTATTACCTTAAATCTAACTGGTGAATAGGAAGGTTTTTTCACTCTTCTTCTTCAAAGTTATCTTCTAATTTTCTTTTTAACTACAGTGTATTCAGTATTCATCATTATTGAATTCACCATAACGGTCTAAGGGTAAACCCAGGGGGAACTGACAGCCTAGGTCTAGATTCAGAACTTGAAGTTATGTTTATAACCCTACTAACAGCTATTATTTTGCCGTGGTATTTCAGTTTTGAATATTTTGGTGCTTCTAGTCATGATACACTAAATTATACACAATTATAGCTTTACACGCTGTAAAACAAAAATTAAAACAACGCAAGCAACAACTGTATAAACACAAACCAAAACAAAGCTAACAAAACAACAGCTGATTTAAAAAGCACTAAATGAACTATAGAAATGAGATAAGCTAACACTACAAATAGTAATAACATTACAAAATACAAATTGTGTGCACTATAATACGAGGTTTTATTGCAGGAGTAGTTAAGAAAGAGTACACGCCAGAGAGACCAGTTTTTAGCTGAAAAACCAAGAACACGGTCTCATTCAAATGTAAATAAAATGGTGTTTTTAGCGTATAAGTGTTATATATCACTGTAAACAGAAAGAATAAGCTATTATACAAGCAATAAGAAAAAATCATGAACACGGTCTCATTCAAATGTAAATAAAATGGTGTTTTTAATAAATATATATCGTACTGTAATATCAGAAACAGAATAAGCTATTATACAAGCAATAAGAAAAAATCATGAACACGGTCTCATTCAAATGTAAATAAAATGGTGTTTTTAGCGTATAAGTGTTATATATCACTGTAAACAGAAAAGAATAAGCTATTATACAAGCAATAAGAAAAAATCATGAACACGGTCTCATTCAAATGTAAATCAAGCTATTATACAAGCAATAAGAAAAAATCATGAACACGGTCTCATTCAAATGTAAATAAAATGGTGTTTTTAGCGTATGTTATATATCACTGTAAACAGAAAAGAATAAGCTATTATACAAGCAATAAGAAAAACCAAGAACACGGTCTCATTCAAATGTAAATAAAATGGTGTTTTTAGCGTATAAGTGTTATATATCACTGTAAACAGAAAAGAATAAGCTATTATACAAGCAATAAGAAAAATCACGGTCTCATTCAAATGTAAAAAAATAATATATCACTGTAAACAGAAAAGAATAAGCTATTATACAAGCAATAAGAAAAAATCGTGAAAAAATAATGTTTTTGTTCAGTGACCTCCTTAAGTACTAAAATGATATCTACGTGCGCAAGTTTTATTACACGAATAACTAACTGTTGCCACAATATTGCATAAACCTTTTTAACTATTTAAAAGAAATGGTCAGCACGTGCTTTAAAGCAAGCAATGATAGGTAGGGAGCCCTGATTCAAATATAAATTACTAGCGGTAAGCTTAAGAGCTTTTTCCTGTTACTAGTGAATACTCTGAGCAGTGAAAAGTAGCAGTGATTTAATCACAGTTTAAGAACTAATAACATGCTGTCGTGCGCTAACTGCTCACTGTTCGGTGCTGTTTATTACGCTAGTAAAATACTTATGAAAAATACTTATTACAAAATTTTTAAATTGTAAATACAATTATATTATAAAATTAGTAATTTTTTTTATCGCCTCCCTAAATGTAAATGTGAGTGTAAAGTGTTAAAGTCGTAAGTTTTTGTCTGTGTACACCGCTTGATACGAAACGAATTGAACGATTTCGATGAAATTTGGCACGTACATTACATTAGATTTACTATTGAGGTTGTGGGGTTTGGTGGCACCGTGAGCAAAGGACCTATTGAGCAACTAAGCCTCTTGAATTCTAATTCACTAGACAAGTGCCGTCAATGAGTCTTAGCAGTACGATGACCAGGTTATCTGCTGGAGGTCTTCAGGATCTTACAAGTAGAACATCTTGTGCGAGGATTATAACAGCCTCACAATCATGCATTAAGTGAGTGACCTGCAGATTTTAATGCTGACTACTATCGTGAAATCAGATTTCCAGATAATTGTAAGATACAATTATTTTAGAAATTCGCCACCATCACGTCAACGCGACAGCTCCGTGATGCGATTGTGTTTATTATTCATTTAAACAAGGAAAGGACATACGTACTGCAGAAGACGGGAAAACCTGTTACTGTAACGGAAACATGACGGTAGCCTAGCAACCACCGCGCATGTTCACACATCGATCCTGCTTCACTCCACTCAATGCACCTCTCAATTTGAAGTTCAAAACTGTGACGTCATAAACGCAAGATTGGAATTTTGGGTAATTGTCAACAACAGCGATTTGTGTGTTTTTAAATGTAATTAAAGTTATAAATAAATAGGTCTACGCCTGAAATAATAAAACCTAAATCACCGAAATTTGCAAACAATCTGTATGACGTCACGATTAGCACAACATCAGGACCTTCTATATATAAGTAACATATAGAATATAGAAGATCCAAGAAATCTCTAAATCAAGAAGTAAACTACTTTTTATTTACTCACTAATCGAAGTTTGTAAAAAGATTGATGAATGTGAAAAAAATCGATAGGGGCCTAACTCCCATTTTCTGGGCTATAATGACCCATATTTCTTTTTTTTTAATGGGACCAAATTTGAGGGAAGTTTTATAAAAATCGTTAAAAGCGATTTCAAGAAGATCAGATTTTAAATGGTTTTACCTAAAAAATATGTAATTAAAGTTATAAATAAATAGGTCTGCGCCTGAATAAAAAGAACAAATTACAAAACCTAAATCACAGCAATTTCTAAAAAATCTGTGTGACGTCATGATTAGCACACTATCAGGACCTTATATATGTAAGTAACATATAGAATATAGAAGGTTCAAGAAATCTCTAAATAAATAAAAAAATACTTTTTATTTCCGCACTAATCGCAATTTGTAAAAATATTGATGAATGTGAAAAAAAACTCCCATTTTCTGGGCTACAGTGACCCATATTTTTTTATACATGCGGACTATATTTGAGGGAAGTTTTATAAAAATCGTTAAAAGCGATTTCAAGAAGATAACAATAACACTTTCTTTGAAAAACTAAAAAATGGTCCCGAGATATAAACAAACCGGATATGGTCTTACATTTCAAATTTCATCAAAATCGGTCAATTGGTTTAATCATCAGCTATGACGTCACATAGGCATCCACGTAAAAGCCAATCTTTGGATTCACAGAAAATGAAAACAAAGATTCGTCCAAAATCTCAAATCGATTATTTTTGCAATCATATGGTACGCTCGCAATGGGAACGGTAAGTAAAAGAATTGGGAACCTAAGTCAGTGAACCACGTGATCTGAAAATGCGGTCCATTTCAGTGATCCGTTCTGAGATGACTCATTCAAAAGATCTGTTTGAACAGGTCTGCTAGCCTCGTCACCGTGTCGACAACCAGTGTTCATATTGGACTACTGATTAGTGACCAGTTGCCAATAAACAGCCCCCCTCATGACCTGCCGATCCGAAGGTTAATCTATGACAAGAGCACAAGACACTACACGCCTCACAGCCACAGATAAGATACGTTAGCTATGCCTATCACGAAGTAGTTTTCCACCCACTTCGATCACAGAGTGGTCACGTGGTACGTTGGTTCTCTCTCTTTCTCTCGCAGATAACACCGTGCTATTGTATTTTTAAATCTGTTTGTTTCCGATAAAATTTTATGATTCGTTATAAAACATTTACAACTATCAAATGTGTCCTTTGGAACTGCTTTATCGAATCGCAGCGATAAAGCTACGTCTACTATAACATTTATTACTAGGTTGTAGCCTATTACATAATTGTAATTACGAGAATAGTTGATTTTTTGCACCAACAGTAAATTCTTTACGTTTCAAATTAGGTTTGTATTATGAATCTTCTTAAATGGCCAGCATCTGAGTACCTGTTTAGCCGACTTTTAATGAAAACTAACCACTAAGAAGCCCAGCGCGAGAGAGGTTTACTGGAGGAAAAAGTGTGCTGACGTGCCTTAAGTGAAGATCCAGTTTTCCAAAAGATTTTTTTTTAACGTCCGACTATTGTGCACACTTGGGCTAATGCAGACGATGGGATGATTTATAGCGTATGAAAATGCCAAGCCCTCGCCGGGAATCGAACCCGGGTCCTCGGGGTAAAAGCCTAGTACGCTATCCACTAGGCCACCGAGGCGGCATTTTCCAAAAGATCCACGATAAACACACCAATAAGAGGATTTATCTATTAATAGTGTTCTTTTATTAGAAAAGTTAAAAGGAATTCGCAGAAAGGATTCTAGTAGCATCTGCAGAATTTGTAAAAACATAGACACTCTAAAAACCATTGCTGAAGATCTTCAATCGTGGCTTCAGTTTGACACAAGATAAGTTCATCCAAACGGCCGAAGAGTAGTTGCTATGAATATATTTTAAGGATTGTGTCTTTACTGGGGGACCGGAGGACTGAAGGGGATAAAAAGACGGAAGAAATTGTCTTTGGGGAAAAAAATCACGATACTTACAGTCTAGCTGACGAAAGGGAAGCGAATTTCTTAAAATATTTTTCATCAGCATTAATTTTTTTTAAGGCGAAAAGCACATTGACGTGTGTGTTAGACTCGGGTACCGCGAGGGACGTCTAAATCCTTTCATTAGGTGCAGCTACTCCTGTACCCTCCTGTGAAGCATCAGCATTAAAATCTGCATATATGTAGCATTTTTTTTCCGGCGAAAAACCGTTAAGGTTATCATCGCCGAGGCACGATAATAATAAAATAAAATTTAGGTATATCACAAAATAAAAATTATAAAATACATAAAAATAAAACTAATTTAAAACAATATACAATAACAGCTATAAATACTATTCCTAAAATTAGTTAACAATAAAATATAACAACAAATAAATAAATAAATAAAACTAAACAACAAGGAAAATATATATGTAGCATTCGGAACTTTCAAATTACATGCATTTAAAATATAAAAATTAACCCTGACAGCATCAAATTATTTTTTTTAATTCCAATGGACTCTGAAAATTAAAAGTGCTAATTTATGTAAATTTTAAAACTGATTACAACTATGAAATCGTATTTTCAAGAAAGTTTATGAAAAAAGTTAGGAATATTTTAAGATTTGAAATCGTCGCTATTTCGACCCTGTTAAACGGATTGTACCAAAATCGATTTCTGTGCCAACTTTGAATCAAATTGCAATCGTGAGCGTGCTAACATATATAAATAAAAATGTTAACGACTTCTCAAACAGTTATCTAGAAGTCAGGATCAACGCTCATTTCAAAATTCCGGGTCTGGGTCTTACCATGATGGCAGCATCAGCGTGAAGCTATTTAAAGCGCCGAAGTAAGTCTTTCCACATTCTGCAAAAAAGATCTTCATTGCAAAACGCCCTAAAGCTATATCCTGACCTCCTTTAAGACCCCTATACTCTAGAGTTATACTGTGTCCTAGCAGATACTTATTTCCAATGCAATGATTTCATAATAATGTCTGTGAAGAGTAGGCCTAACGGTCAATAGCAGCCTCTCCCGTGTGAACTGCTTTACCAGACCTAAAGGTCCCAAACGCTTCGTCACTAACGTGTCAACTCTTGAAGTGGTTCACTGTGTACTATTATTGTGAACTTCATTCCTTCATCTAAGTAGGGTCAAATTAAATACTGAACCAGAATTCTTGATCGTTACACTTGGGTCAGTAATCTTTATGACTAAATTTATTTCAGTATTATTAATGGCTACATTTGTCTATATTAGGCATGACGGCTACATTTGGGCTAATAATATAAATGGCTACATGTGTCCCAGTATTACACTTTTTTTTTTTTTTACGTCCGTCTGTTGTGCACACTTGGGCTAATGCAGACGATGGGATGATTTATAGCGTATGAAAATGCCAAGCCCTGGCCGGGAATCGAACCAGGGTCCTCGGGGTGAAAGCCCAGTACGCTATCAACTAGGTCACCGAGGCGGCTCAGTATTACACATGATGGCTTCATTTTCCCTTGTATTATTTTTAACTGCTATACTTGTCCCAGTACTCTTGATGGCTACAACTGTACCAGTATTATAAATTATGGATTCATTCATCCCAGTATTATTTTTTAACGGCTATATTTGTCCCCGTAGTCTTAATTACAATATATGTCCCAGTATTATAAATGAAAGCTTCATTTATCCCATTATTATTATTATTTCTACAGTTGGGCCAGTAGTCTTGATGGTTACATTTGTCCCAGAATTATACATGGTGGTTTCATTTATCCCAGTATTATTTTTTGATGGCTACATTTGGGCCAGTAAACTAAACGACTATATTTTTCCCCAGTATTCTTGATGGCCAGTAATTGCCTATACATGATGGTTTCATTTATTAAGTTTTTTTTTTTTATTACTACATTTGGGCCAGCAGTCTTGATGGCTATATTTATCCCAATACTGTATTCTTGATAGCTACATTTGTCCCAGTAATATAAGTGATGGCTACATTTGGGCCAGTATTCTTGATGGCTGCATTTGGGCCAGTAGTCTTAATGGCTACATTTGTTCCAATATGCTTGAGCTACATTTGTCCCAGTAATATAAGTGATTGTTGCAATTATCCCAGTATTATTTTGTCATGGCTAAATTTGGGCCAGCAGTCTTGATGGCTACATTTGTCCCATGGCTACATTCAAACTTGGTAAAAAAAATACTTTAGTACTACTTGGACAAGTTAGTTACCAAGCAATATTCTTTCAACCATTTTTAAAACGCGGCAATTCGAAACAGAAACTTTTATTGTACCCAGTTTCAAATATATGACGCTACCAACGTGACGGCATCAAAATCTTTATAACTTAGCATTTTATACGTTCAAATTTCACTGAAAATTAAAAATATTAATTTAGACTATAAATCCGATAACGATAGGGAATTGGTTCTTAAAGAACCACAAAATCATATACAGTTGGAACAAATGAGGGTTTTTCCAAGCACTGGCGTAGTGGCCTGTTTAGCATCTTCATGAAGTGGACGCGACGCGGCGGGACAGGAACGATAACCTCGGCATCACAGCTCCACGGGCAGGTTCCCACATTACCCATTCAAGGTAAATAGGCCTAAATGAGGAAACGAGAGTGAGAGCCAATCTGTTCAGGAAGTGACGTCATCACCCTCCATTGTGACGCGCGGACAGCCTTCAATTATTGTAGCTTCTTACATGTCGTACACTATACGAAGTATAAAGAAATTACAGTAACTATGAAAACATAGATCTTGATGAGCATGTTCCTTTATTCTGTTTTTAGAACTGTTTCTTAATAGTACAATGAACTATTGGAGCACAATCATGATAATATCCATGACCTTGAAATGAGCGCCAATCCTGACCTCTAAATCATTTTATGAGGGGGCGTTTGTGCGTGTTCGTGCGCTCGCTCGCGTGCGTGCGTGTGTGATAGAACGCATACGTTTGTAACTTTAGTACGATGTGATTTAAACTTGGTACAAAAATCGATTTTGGTAATAACGATTTTTAACCAGCAACAATTAATTCAACAGTTTCAAAATGGCGGTAATTAAAATTTTTCAAAAAATTCGCAACTTTTTTGTCTTAAATTTTAAAAAAATCTGATATCACGATCGTTAAAAACTATACAAATTAGCGTCCTGAATTTTCAAAGCAAAAATGAAATTTAATTTGATGCCTGTCGGGGTTCATTTTCGAACAATGAAAGTGTAGTTTAAAATGCTAATATATGAAGATTTTAATGCTGATTATAATGGTGAAATCAGTATCTCAAAAAACGTTAAAATAAAGAAAAATAATTTTGAAAATTCACTTCAATCACGTGAACGAGACAGCTGATACTCTACGTGGTGAAAAATGAGTATTTTTTTAACACATTGGTGGGTTTTTTACCACATAAAGTACTATCGGCCTTGAGTCATCTTAAATTATTCCTAACTTATTTTGTTGTATACCTTATGATGAAAAAACAATTCTGTAAACCCTTGAAAAACAGCTTGAATGTAGTACACACTATTTTACATTTTTTTCTTAAAGTGATATGACTAATAAAAATGTCCATACTTTAAGCTACAAGATAATCACAATAAACATTTTCAATAGCCCAATCGTACGATAAAATCATCTTCCCCAGTCTCAAAGATGTTTTTTGTGGGTATGAGCCGCCTCGGTGGCCTAGTTGATAGCATACTGGGCTTTCACCCCGAGGTCCCGGGTTCGATTCCCGGCCAGGGCTTGGCATTTTCATACGCTATAAATCATCCCATCGTCTGCATTAGAGCCCAAGTGTGCACAATAGTCGGACGTTAAAAAAAAAAAAAAAATGGATATGGAATGTTAGAAAGGCCATTTTGAACATTATTATCCTCTCTAATGACGAAAAATAAGTAAATACCTTAAAATTAACGTTTTCGTTAAAAAATTACATTTTTAAAAAAGATGGAAGCTTATGAAGTTTTTTTTTAACATGAACAGTTGTTACACGTGGCTTTTTCACGACTCCGTATATTTAAAGATATCTTTGTGTTGAAGTTTCATACGGGTGATGATCACGTCATAACATCCCAACATTGTTTTTAAAGTTTTGTGAAATTAATTACAAAAAAAGGAGGAAATACTGTATGTAACGTTAATATCATTTGCAATAATTTTAATTTTGTTGCTATTTTTTACAATAAAATATTTATTTTTACTTTTTTCACATGAAGAGTAAAACGTGGCTTTTTCTCGAATCCGAAAATTTAAAGATATCTTTGTGTTGAAGTTTCATACGGGTGATGATCACGTTATAACCTCCCAACATTGTTTTTAAAGTTTTGTGAAATTAATTACAAAAAAAGGGGGAAAATACTGTATGTAACGTTAATATCATTTGCAATAATTTTAATTTTGTTGCTATTTTTTACAATAAAATATTTATTTTTACTTTTTTCACATGAAGAGTAAAACGTGGCTTTTTCTCGAATCCGAAAATTTAAAGATATCTTTGTGTTGAAGTTTCATACGGGTGATGATCACGTTATAACCCAACATTGTTTTTAAAGTTTTGTGAAATTAATTACAAAAAAAGGAGGAAATACTGTATGTAACGTTAATATCATTTGCAATAATTTTAATTTTGTTGCTATTTTTTACAATAAAATATTTATTTTTACTTTTTTCACATGAAGAGTAAAACGTGGCTTTTTCTCGAATCCGAAAATTTAAAGATATCTTTGTGTTGAAGTTTCATACGGGTGATGATCACGTTATAACCTCCCAACATTGTTTTTAAAGTTTTGTGAAATTAATTACAAAAAAAGGAGGAAATACTGTATGTAACGTTAATATCATTTGCAATAATTTTAATTTTGTTGCTATTTTTTACAATAAAATATTTATTTTACTTTTTCACATGAAGAGTAAAACGTGGCTTTTTCTCGAATCCGAAAATTTAAAGATATCTTTGTGATTTTTACTTTTTCACATGAAGAGTAAAACGTGGCTTTTTCTCGAATCCGAAAATTTAAAGATATCTTTGTGTTGAAGTTTCATGCGGGCAAAAAGTTGTACGATATGTCCGTTGTCCAGGTCGACCGTAGCCGGGGTATCACTGTATAAGCAAAGAATTCACCAATTCTACAAAGCAGCGGCTGTGTATATCCGCCACAATAACATTTATTACAAGGTTAGTAACTACTTTAATAAAACAAGGTTTTCACCCATCATCCGTGTCAGGTTCACCACGCAACCGTGTCAGTTAGGTTATGGAGTATTCTTAAAAAAAAATAAAGGTTTTTTCACCCAACACCGTGTGAGGCCTAACAACCGTGTCAGTTAGGTTATGGAGTATTATTTTAAAAAAATAAAGATTTTTTCACCCAACACCGTGTTAGGCCTAACAACCGTGTCTGTTAGGTTATGGAAAAAATATTCGTTTCACCCAACACAGGCCTCAGTTGTTAGGTTATAATATAATAGGCTTTTTTCACCCAACACCGTGTTAGACCGTGTCAGGGTTATGGAGTCGATTCCCAGTTGATAACGTAATAGGCTTTCACCCCGAGGACCCGGGTTCGATTCCCGGCCAGGGCTTGGCATTTTCATACGCTATAAATCATCCCATCGTCTGCATTAGCCCAAGTGTGCACAATAGTTGGACGTAAAAAAAAAAAATTAAAAATTAAGTTTTTTATCACCCAAAAACCATGTTAGACTATTTTTATCGTTTTACCGATCTACAACACGTTACCGACTTTCGCTATTTTGAGGTTGTGTTGGTCACTTTTATTTTCGATTTTTATCGTACTTCTCGTGGTTTCCGCGCTTTTATATTTTCGATTATTGCTTTTGAGCTTGTAATAAAGCGTTTTAGTAAAACAAATATCGAAAAATCCAGGACAGGCTACACTACATAATTACCCAATAATTTTAATTTTCTTACTATTTGTTATAATAAAATATTCTGAATTGACAAATGTTTATATTTACTTACTTCCATTTTATTATATTGCGTAACTGACCACTAACAGTGCGAAGTATTCGGACATGTAACCTAGTAATACATATTACAAATAGCATTCAAAACAGCGTAGTACAAAAATATGTTTCAACGATCGAACACCATAATTACATAGATTTTTTGTTCGAATACTTCGTGGGTAAAAAAGGACATTTCTCCGTCAGTGAGTCCGCGGTGTGCTAAAATTTTATATAAAGTATGGTGCACAAAGTGTCAAAGTACAGTGCTCACGAAGTGATCACGGTCTGGTCGCATGGTTCATAGTCCAAGATAGGTTAGTCATCCTGATAATCTATTGCTTCACAATGTTTGACTGATGACGCTATGGTCAGCGCCAGATAACCCGATCATAGTATCACGTAAACAGTACTGAACACACGACCGTTTATATGTACATGCTGTTTGCGCAAACTTTGTACAATCTAATTTACACAAAAGAACTGAATGAAATGTTGTAACTCTGTGGCCAGCGTCAGACAACCCGACCATACCAAGTAAACAATATTCCATAAATGAATGTTTATATGTTCGTGTAATTTGCACAAAAGAACTGAATGAAATGTCGTAACTCTGTGACCAGCGTCAGACAACCCGACCATACCAAGTAAACAATATTCCATAAATGAATGTTTATATGTTCATGTAATTTGCACAAAAGAACTGAATGAAATGTCGTAACTCTGTGACCAGCGTCAGACAACCCGACCATACCAAGTAAACAATATTCCATAAATGAATGTTTATATGTTCATGTAATTTGCACAAAAGAACTGAATGAAATGTCGTAACTCTGTGACCAGCGTCAGACAACCCGACCATACCAAGTAAACAATATTCCATAAATGAATGTTTATATGTTCATGTAATTTGCACAAAAGAACTGAATGAAATGTCGTAACTCTGTGACCAGCGTCAGAAAACCCGACCATACCAAGTAAACAATATTCCATAAATGAATGTTTATATGTTCATGTAATTTGCACAAAAGAACTGAATGAAATGTCGTAACTCTGTGACCAGCGTCAGACAACCCGACCATACCAAGTAAACAATATTCCATAAATGAATGTTTATATGTTCATGTAATTTGCACAAAAGAACTGAATGAAATGTCGTAACTCTGTGACCAGCGTCAGACAACCCGACCATACCAAGTAAACAATATTCCATAAATGAATGTTTATATGTTCATGTAATTTGCACAAAAGAACTGAATGAAATGTCGTAACTCTGTGACCAGCGTCAGAAAACCCGACCATACCAAGTAAACAATATTCCATAAATGAATGTTTGTATGTTCATGTAATCTGAACAAAAGAACTGAATGAAATGTCGTAACTCTGTGACCAGCGTCAGACAACCCGACCATACCAAGTAAACAATATTCCATAAATGAATGTTTATATGTTCATGTAATTTGCACAAAAGAACTGAATGAAATGTCGTAACTCTGTGACCAGCGTCAGACAACCCGACCATACCAAGTAAACAATATTCCATAAATGAATGTTTATATGTTCATGTAATTTGCACAAAAGAACTGAATGAAATGTCGTAACTCTGTGACCAGCGTCAGACAACCCGACCATACCAAGTAAACAATATTCCATAAATGAATGTTTATATGTTCATGTAATTTGCACAAAAGAACTGAATGAAATGTCGTAACTCTGTGACCAGCGTCAGACAACCCGACCATACCAAGTAAACAATATTCCATAAATGAATGTTTGTATGTTCATGTAATTTGCACAAAAGAACTGAATGAAATGTCGTAACTCTGTGACCAGCGTCAGACAACCCGACCATACCAAGTAAACAATATTCCATAAATGAATGTTTATATGTTCATGTAATTTGCACAAAAGAACTGAATGAAATGTCGTAACTCTGTGACCAGCGTCAGACAACCCGGCTTTTCCAAGTAAACAATATTCCATAAATGAATGATTATATATTCATGTAATTTGCACAAAAGAACTGAATAAAATGTCGTAACTCTGTGACCAGCGTCAGACAACCCGACCATACCAAGTAAACAATATTCCATAAATGAATGTTTGTATGTTCATGTAATTTGAACAAAAGAACTGAATGAAATGTCGTAACTCTGTGACCAGCGTCAGACAACCTGACCATACCAAGTAAACAATATTCCATAAATGAATGTTTGTATGTTCATGTAATTTGTACAAAAGAACTAAATAAAATGTAACTCTGTGGCCAGCGTCAGACAACTTGACCATACCAAGTAAACAATATTCCATAAATGAATGATTATATGTTCATGTAATTTGCACAAAAGAACTGAATGAAGTTTAACTCTGTGGCCAGCGTCAGACAACCCGGCTTTTCCAAGTAAACAATATTCCATAAATGAATGATTAGGCCTATATGTTCATGTAATTTGCACAAAAGAACTGAATGAAGTTTAACTCTGTGGCCAGCGTCAGACAACCCGGCTTTTCCAAGTAAACAATATTCCAAATTTGCACTATATGTTCATGACAATTTGCAATATTCATAAATGAACTGAAACTGAAGTTTAACTGAATGATTAGGCTGTTCATGCAATTTGCCAAAAGAACTGAATGAAGTTTAACTCTGTGGCCAGCGTCAGATAACCCGGCTTTTCCAAGTAAACAACATTCCATAAATGAATGTTTGTATGCCATTTAAACTTCATGCCGAAATGTTAAACTTCGCAAAAAAAGAACTGACGAAAGTTTAGTGTTGCTGATTTGTTGAGTATTTTTTTTAAAATGTCGACGAAAACTGAAACCATTTAAATCGCCGCCATTTTGAAACTGTGAAACGAAATTTGCTGAGTAACGAATTTCGCCGTGCGCGTTCACCATAATTTCCGTTTTCGCGCTAAGATGTGTGCCCATATAAAGGAACGATGCAGCGTTCCGCCCCGCCTAGTCACCTTCTGGAGCTGCCGCAGTGTACATGTTATTCGTAATTGTCGAAATCGGACGTTACCTGAAATTTTTACACACTGCTCGAATTGCGTATTCAGGTTTTACTCAACCGCCAAAAAGACAGTTCCCACAAAACAGCTAACACGTTTTTTCATCGTGAAAACGATTAAATGCGTGTAATGAACAATAAAAACAAACGAAACTTAGTTCTAAAATAACCTTAAGAAAGAACTAACACGGTTTTGTATGAGAGTAGTATTGTGTGAAAAATCGATTTTTCGTTACGGCAATTAAGTGAAACCAGTATACGCAATTGGCTGGGTGAGGAAAGATGCTCACTCCGCGGAGTGGGTACTTAAGTTTACTCAACAGCCGAAATAAACGTTTGTTTCGAGGTATTGCGAAAGTGGAAATATCACATTGCGAAGCGAGCAATACCACATTCGCAAACCGCAGTGTGTGTGTAAACATTTTGGGCAATGTCAGAGTTCGGCAATTACGAATAGCGTTCGCGCGCGCGTGTGTGTGTGTGTGTATATGTTTATAACTGACCATAACTAGTTCCGGTTTTCAGGTATCAATAATTAAAAAAAAACTCCTATCACCTTAAAGAGCAGGACGAAGCGGTAAGAATGAAAGACAAAAATATGAAAATCGGTAGAGTCAAAGCTGAGAAAACAGACTTGAAAATGACACTATTAACAAATTTCCGGTTTCTTCTTCTCCTTATTCAACATTGACGCGTCTACAGCCTAAACTACTGAACCGATTTTGATCAACGATGACTCATTTTATACGTCTTGCTTGCAGTATGCGATTTGTACATAAAAGTGAAAAAAAAATGTTTAAAAACTACTGAACCAATTATCATCAATGCTAGCTTATTCTATTTATCATAACAATAGTGTTTATCTTTTGTAAAAATATTCTAAAAATAGTCATTAACTTGCATCTAGGCATTAACCATTAAAATATTATCTTGTTTTAAATTCTCTAAAACCTAAAAACATCAGTTCTCACAGCTATTGTAATTACTGCAATAGTGATACTATAGAAGGCACCACGTTTTTGTTGGTATAGGCAGTAGACAGTTTATACGAGGGTTGATCAAATATAAACGAGACTGATTTTTAAAAAATGTATTGCTTACTTACAAATTATTTTTGATACAACTTATTTTTCTACATAGTCTCCCTTTGAGTAACACATTTTTCCCACCGGATTGAAGTTTTTAATTCCATCTTCATAAAAGTTCTCGGCGTTCATTGAGCCATTGGAGCACGAAGGTCTCCACCGCAGAATCGTCTTCGAAACGCTGGCCTTCAAGCGCCTCTTTGAGTGGCCCAAACAGGTGATAGTCGCAGGGTGATAAGTCTGGACTGTATGGGGGATGTTCCATTGGTTCCCAGCCAATTTGGTCGAGTTTAAGCCTCGTAGCGTTCGCCGAATGTGGTCAGGCATTATCGTGAAGAAGAATGACGTTTCTCGCCGGTTTAGATTTCCTTTTCCTACGAAAAGACTGTTTTGCGGCCTCTAAAACATCACAATAATATTGTGCATTTATTGTGCGTCGTTGATGGAGAAAATTGACGTGAAAGGCGCCTTGATTGTCGAAAAATACAGTGGCCATTACCTTCCCGGCCGACGATCGTGATTTGGCCTTCAGGTTTTCTACTGCTTCCCGTCCTTCGGCGAATTCCTTGTGCCAAGCAAAAACGCGAGCTCTTGACAGGGTCCTGTCCCCGTATTGAGCCGTCAATCTACGAAAGTTTTCAGTCGGATTGACCCCCTCCTTGGCCAAAAACTTAATAATAATTCTCTGCTCCACGGAAACATGCACTTCACTCTCACTTATTGTATAGTTTTATACTGAAGGGTCCGAACGGAAATGTTGCCCATCTACGCCCGTCCCAAACCTCCCAGGCTACCTGAAACCCCACCCTTTAGAGTTCAATGTCCAACGGAAAAGTTTTTAGAAAGTCAGTCTCGTTTATATTTGATCAACCCTCGTAGTAGCAAAGAATATAAACGTTGTAGATGGCATCTTGCGGCAGTGTTCAACTACAGTTAAATAAACAATAGCACTATCTATTTTCTCAAACGTCCTTGCATCTTGCAGCATTTGTAGCGGCAGACAGTCTAATTACTTGGACTTTAGCCGCTGTTATCGAACACGCTTTTCACAATTTTGGTCCGTTTATATTCAATGAAAGCAGTCACCTTTTGACAACAGTAATAAAAACACCAATCTAAAAACAGATGAACCAATCGTGCAACAAGAACTCTAAAACCACTTTGTTCACTGTAGCAAATCAACCTGAAACGGATTAATCAAAGAGCTGTAAAACCACTTCGACTACAGCAATTACCAACGTAAAATGTATCAACTGAATTGTTCATTAAGACTCTAAAACCACTTTCATCACTTTAATAAGCAAATCAATTTAAAACGGATCAATCAATTTTTCATCGTCTCTAAAACCACTTTGATCACCGTAGTAAACAAATCCACCTAAAAACGTAATAATCAATATTGTTTATAAAAAAAATCTCAAAAACCACATTAATCACCGTAGTAAACGAATCAATCTAAAACGGATTAACCAATGCCAATTACAGATAAGGTAGAGTATGTACTCTATCTTAATACGGTATATTTAGCTTCGACCTTAGCTTGACCTCTAACTAACTGATAACAGATGGCGTGGCAGAGTGTCCCCCGCCAAACCTCGCTATCGCCGGATAGGTTAGGTAGCTGTTGCTGTTACATAACCTAAAAGACGAATTTTAATTTCAAATAAACATCTTCAGAGTTATCAGTAGAGGTCACATTGACATGACGAAACAGTTCACGCTGTGTGCATTGCTTTGGCGAGTGTCACATCCACTCGATTCCCCCCCCCCAGTACATTTGTGTACATCGAAATGAAATGATCAAGCGAGTCTTTTAAACGTTCCGTAGGCGCCTTGTCCTATCTTTGTAAACTACGTACGCAATAATCAGGTGCCTTAAATGCTGCAACATAAACTGGAAGGGGATGGGATTGAATGGGAGTTGTCCCCGTCGAATAAAATTGTTTTATGTTTATAAGACGTGATCCGCTTGGCCTGATCTGATATTACGCGCAATCATTGCACAAAATTACGTAAATCCACTTCTAGTAATATCTATCCAGTATCACAAATCAATACCTTTTTGGAAATCCTGGTTACATTTAACAATACAATGTTAATAGGATACAAAAAACCGTACAGAATTTTTATAATCGATCCTAGAGTTCTTAATCGATTTTCGCGGGCGCGATCATATATATTACTTCTCCAGTCAACATCCCTTTTTCTCATATTCGTACAGATATAAATGAGGTATCTTTAGAAAGATTTTTTAACCGGCTTCTCAACACTGCAAAACGATTTTGCGCTAACACTTGAACTGTTTATGGAAAATTTTAACATAAGACACTTTTAACTGTCATAGGCAAAACGGAATTATGAATGCGCATGCGCGGTATCACAAATCAGACAATCCCATTACAAATGCCGTGCTTAGAACGATTTCAATATTTACTTAAGTAATTAAACTTATGGGTTATGTGGTCCTACTGACAGTCCCCTATCCCTGCCCGTCGTACAAGCCGGGACAAGCATTTCGAATACCAAACACATGTTTCGGACACTGTTTTCACACAAATATATTTGTGATTTCTCCTTCCATCGTACATTTACAGTTTTATAAACTTTGTTAATTAGAACAATAATGGTGTATTTGTTTTATAAAATGTGTTAATTAGAACAATAATGGTGTATGATTTCATATAATAATTTAAAAAATTATATAATAATTTTAAATACGCTAATCAATATAATGATGTATAACTTTAAAAAATACGCCAATTAGAACAAAAATGGTGTATTTGTTATATAAAATATCCTAATTAGAACGCATATGGTATAAAGTACTACTTGGTTTATACAAAAAATGCTAATTATAACAAGAATAATGGATTTATTTCACAACTAGGATGGTGTATTTGTTTTAAGAAATGTGCTCCTTAGAACTGAAATGGTGTATATGTTTTATAAAAAGTGATAGTGTGTGTTAGACTCGGGATACCGCGAGGGACGTTAAATCCTCTCAATACGTGCAGCTAGTCTGCACTTCCCTGCAGGACATTAGAACTGGAATAGTGTATATGTTTTATAAAAAGTGTTAATTAGATAGCGTATTGTTTTATAAAGTGCTAATTAGAATAAGAATCGTGTAGCTGTATATTTTATAAGATATGTTAATTGGAAAAAAGACAACTGGCCAAGCAGGTCTGGAAAGCAAGGATCGATGCTTGTGACGTAACTGAGCATCGCACTGTCTGTGACGTCATCACTTTGTTGTGGGCGTTACGTAACTCTGTACAAAACTTAACGTCTCGACGTCTCTTTGCACGCTGTATTTCAAAAGAACGCGAACTTACGGTACATGGCTATCGGCGAACCGATAAAAACCCGGCAGAAGTATTTTCCGATCTGCACCCGACCAGTAAGTTTCCGAGCGCTTGTATTGTTCGCGGATATAAAGACGACACGCAGCTGTCTGGCGTACGCAACAGAAGCGAATTTAAAAAAAAAAACTTAGGCAGTGCGGGACTGGACGACAGAAGTGACTACTTCTTTTGACATGCCTGACTGTATACTTTTTCACTCACTCTCTCTCTCTCTCTCTCTCTCTCTCTCTCTCTCTCTTCTCTCTCTTTCTCTCTTTATTTGTTTCACCCAACTTTGGGGTACACTAAATCAATCACTTTTTAATGTTCTGTTGTGCCTTCCTCGTAGCCCAGTATTGCTTCATTCTTTGTGATCTTGCTTTTCTTTCTTCGTCAGAGATTTGGATCGTTCGCTTTGATTTGACTTTGCCTTAGAACCGTTGTTTCTTGTCCTTGGTTATGTTTTGGCTGTTTTGTCCATGAGCATAGTGTCAGTGATTTGTAGTTCTGTTATGTCTTTCTCTGTTTTTTTCACTACTATGATTTAATTATTTTTATAAAAATTTAGATGCATCCAGGACTCTTGAAAACTCTTGAAAATTATTCTCTTATTAAATTCCGCATGTGTTTAGGTCACAATTAAAAATCAACTGAAACTGTCACAGATTATGAATTTGAGAGCCGCCTCTTTGATAGCGTACTGGGCTATAGGACCCGGGTTCGATTCCCGGCGAGGGCTTGGCACTTTATAAATCATCCCATCGTCTGCATTAGCCCAAGTGTGCACAATAATTAATCACAAAAAAAAAAAAAAAAAAAAAAAAAAATGAATTTGAGTATCTTAGGCTATATAAGGGACTTTAATAATTAATCAGTTTATAACCCTACTTTTGACAATTATACTGTCTAAGTATACAAATAAATGTAATATTTGTGATTCTGATATTCAAAAATTGCTATAGGTCATATACATTAAATAATTTAACTACACAAATTTAAAAAATATACATTTTTAAATTAACAAGAACAATAAACATAACCTCAACTGAAATGATATTGAAGCTATTGTGCGAAATCAGCTGTTTAGAAGTAGTCACTCCCAGTCTAGATATATACAAGAACAATATATGCTGTGAGGTGTGCATTACGGATTCAAGCGTGATGCGAAAGCAAATGTTTATACCCGTGTTTTGTCAATCGCAACCATACAAGTTTTCACTTCACAAATACATTTTATTAATCAATAAAAAAAAATAGTGCGTTCAGGGACGGTAGAGAGTTCCGTGACGGCAAATTGAATTTTCCCTCCGTGCAAAACATACACCCATGCCCCGAGATAAGACGCAGTCACTTCAACACTTCAATTATAGCGTTCCGTGACGGCAAACTGAATTTTTCTCCGTACAAAACATACACTCATACTCCGAGATAAGACAGTCACACTCAACACTTCAATTAGAGTTTTCCGTGACGGCAAACTGAAAACTTTTTCTCCGTACAAAACATACACTCATACTCCGAGATAAGAAGCAGTCACTTCAACACTTCAATTAGAGTGTTCCGTGACGGCAAACTGAATTTTTCTCCGTACAAAACATACACTCATACTCCGAGATAAGAAGCAGTCACGTCAACACTTCAATTAGAGTGTTCCGTGACGGCAAACTGAATTTTTCTCCGTACAAAACATACACTCATACTCCGAGATAAGAAGCAGTCACTTCAACACTTCAATTAGAGTGTTCCGTGACGGCAAACTGAATTTTTCTCCGTACAAAACATACACTCATACTCCGAGATAAGAAGCAGTCACGTCAACACTTCAATTAGAGTGTTAAGTGACGGCAAACTGAATTTTTCTCCGTGCAAAACATACACTCATACTCTGAGATAAGAAGCAGTCACGTCAACACTTCAATTAGAGTGTTAAGTGACGGCAAACTGAATTTTTCTCCGTACAAAACATGCGATAAGAAGCAGTAACTTCAATAAATTCATAAAAACATAACAACTCTGCAAAATGGACAAATGCATAAAGAAAAAAACAATTTTAATTGAACAAAAAATGTTTTCTAACGATAACCATACTTGCTTTAACCTTCGTATAGTGAGAAAATAAAAAATCGCAGCACGCAGCTGTCTCGCTGACGTGATCGAAGCGAATTTCCGAATGTATTTTATCTTTTTTGTACCATCATAATCAGCATTAAAATCTACATAAACATCAAATACGGTTTGAAACAAAAGTTTTAAACTTTCAATTTAAATTGAAAATACTAAAATGAACCTTGACCGCTGATAAAAAAAAATTTCAATGGATTTTGAAAATTCAAAATGCTAATTTATGCAGTTTTTAACACTGATTGCTATGGGGAAATCGGATTTTCAAAAAAAGAATTTATGACAAAAAAGTTACGAATTTTTAAATATTCAAAATAGCCACCACGAATTTTTAAATATTCAAAATGGCCGCCATTCTGTAACTGTTGAACGAATTTGGCTAGTTAACGAACGTGTCCAAGCTATTGACTTTTGTGCCAAGTTTGAATCAAATCGAACCAAAATTGTGAAAGTGAGCGTGCTAAACACACACACACACACACGCGCGCGCGCGCACACACAATTTTTAATGACTCCACAAAAAGTGATCGGTGCTTATTTCAATGTTCCGTGTCTGGGTCTTACCGTGATGGCCATTGCAATAGAAAATCACTAAAAATACGCAGACAGTATTAATATTACGTTTCTAATTCAACACGATATTCAATTATATAATAACTTATTATATAATACAAAACTGTAATGTAGGCCTAATGTCATCAGTGTAACCTTGAAGTCAATTCAAGCCATGTTTTTTTTAAAGATTGCTTTTCTGAGATAGAGTTTTTAAGAAAGAAAAAGAAAATAGAGGTTGTCCTTACAAAATCACATTGAAATCAAATAAGTAAAAAAACTTGTAGAACTCGGGGCGTTGCTGACAGAAGCAGTGCTTTTTTTAATTATACCTGGTTTTGTTTAAATAAATAAATACAGTACAACTTCTATAGCATTTACTGTAGTTATAGTAAAAGATCAGTTGTTTTATATTAATTCGTAACAATCAGCTGATAGGATAAAATAAGTTTAAGGTTATGTTGTTAAAAACTAGCAATATTAACAATAATTATTATAAACTTTTATATTAATTTCGAATGTATTATAAACGGTTGCGCAACGTGCACGTGTTCTTTAACTAAAGAAAAATACCGAAACCAAAGCAACACAACGTTTTCATATAATACTGTTATCGAAAAGAAGGAAAAAAGAAAGAGAAATAGAGAAACGAAATTCGTTTGCCCATTCGTTCCATATTTCCGTTACATTCTCTCGTTCGGGACACTTTTTTATTCATTCTCTCGCCACAGCTAACATTAAAAGCTTTGATTCAAAAATAATACTTAATATTGACTTGAAAGACAAAATTGTTCAAAATTTGAATGCCACGTGAAAAAATGCATTTTTCAATATCAAAAAAGGCTCAATGAATACAATGACTTACTAATTACTAGTCTGAACTGCAAAACAATTACAAATTGTATAAATATCCGTTTCACCACTTAAATTGGGACTTTAATATATTTACTTCAACGTTATTATCAGTTTATTTAACATTCAGTTTAATGTTTAATTAACATAAAAGTTAATTCAAACAAGTCTTGTATGGACTTTTACGAGGAAATTAAAACCGATGATGTGTTAATTGGAAAATTACTATTATCTGAAGAATATCACACCCGTCCAACTACAAGGGAAAAGCAAGAACTGGATGGTACAGAAGTTGTAATCGCACGATCCAGTTCTAAGTAACTGTTTGCAAGTTTTTGTGCCTACGTTTAGTTAACATTTTTATTCAAAAAATAACAATTTATAAAATAATTACATTACTTGTAAACCAATGTATACAAGTGGAAAAAAATGATAAATACACGTGTGGAACCCGGGGAGTTCCGACAGAAGCGAAGATTTTGTTAATGCTATCTTTGCTGAATATATAATTAGTTTGAAGATATGTTTACAAATATCTTGTTTTGTTTATATAAATAAATACGTGAACCTAACTCAGATATTATTTAATGTAGTTATAGTAAAATATCAGTTGTTTTATTATTAATTCTTAACGATCAGCTGATAGGCTATAAATTTCATGTTATGTTGTTAAAAACTAGCAATATTAACAACAATTATTATAAACTTCTGTATCAATTTCGAATGTATTATAAACGGTTACAACGTGCGCGTGTTCTTCAACTAAGGTTTTTTTTGTTATTTTAAGGCGAAAAGCACATTGAGGCTGTTATCGCCTCCCTAAATGTAGTGTGAGTGTTTGTTAGACTCGGGTACCTCGAGAGACGTCTAAATTCTCTATATAGGTATCACGAACCTTTTTGATGAAACGGAAATATGTAACAGAAACGAGCAAACGAATTTCGCTCTCTATTTCTTTTCTTCCTCCTTTTCGATAACAGTACACTCGTATTATGTAAAAACCTTGTGTCGTTTTGCTTTTGGTATTTTTTCCGTATTTTTCAACTAAGGAAAAATACCGAAACCAAAACGACACAACGTTTTCATATAATACGAGTGTACTGTAATCGAAAAGGAGAAAGAAAAAAAGAGATAAAAATAGAGTCACGAAATTTGTTTGCTCGTTTCTGTTACATATTTACGTTTCATCAAAAAGGTTCGGGATACTTTTTTCCATTCACTCTTCTCGCCAAAGCTAACATTAACAGCTTTAACAAATGAAGAAAACGTATTTTTAATGTTATTTACTATAAAACAAACCCTTAGAAAAACATATCCAAGATTTTGGTCCAGAAATTATAGCAAGCCTAATTAAAAAAGCCTTGGTAGAAATTATAAGCGTAGAAAGAAACCAGCCAGCCACAAGTCTATGATGTGTTTAGTCCGCTGTCAAATAATATGAAATGGTCTGCAGATACTTGTAAGTCACTGGAACACCGCCCACGGTAAGACTTAGAGCTAGTATGAAATGTAAAACGATCCTGATCTTTAAAATTGTATTTATAATTAGCGCGGATTCCGACAAAAAAAAGACGCGGTCGAACAGCTGATGCAAACAGCTGACCTAGAAGTGGTTTCAGATCCATTACCATCAACGCGACACGCAACGGTCACGTGACCGACGTGACATGAGAGCAAATCGCGCAGATATGACGTCTGTGTCCGCAGTGTACAAACATCTTCAGATTTAGTCCAGACTCTGATAACGGGTTGACGTAAAAACTGAGATGCAGACTTTTTTTGTAGCCAGTGTCGAACTTGGCAAGTTAATACCGAATAATCTCCGTCAGATAAGATACGAGATGATGCAACTACGTGACTTTGGGAAAGGACAAACGGTGCTGATAGAATTACTGTAATCTCATACTTAATTACAAGGTGTTTCAAAAGTAGTTTAACTTAAACTTATAAATGTACAGATTATAACTAACAGGACGAAGAGAGGTCTCTGTTTCAACCAAAGATCTATAGTTGATTGCTGGCGTAGTGTTGGAAAACGGTCCGTCACTGCTGTCAATCCCCCACCACTACTTGGGCAACCCGAGCATCTTTATATACTAGCAGCGCACCCCTAAAAAGATGCACGAAAAAATCCAGTCGACCCCTCATCACCACCGAATGAGACCTGTCGGGATCGATTCTTTATATTTTTCCTAATAAAAACCTAAACAACAATTTTTTATTCGAGTGGCAAGTAATTTGTTAACGAATATATTGCAAAAGTAGAAAATATTTTAAAATGGGTCTGCAAATAATTTTTAAGGTTAATTGGGCAAAAATAAAACATTTTTGTATCTTGGCATTTTTTTCGAAAAACGCATCCTTTTTGAATTATGGGTGATTTAAGGGCAAAAAGGTAAAAAATAGTCAACTTTAAAAATTCATATCTCAGAATCTACTGAACCGATTTAAGCTAACAACCTCGCAAAATGTTAATCGGGGGGGCTAGGAATGCCTCGATGCCTTGAATGTGCCAAATTTTACAGTGAAAGACGTGCAAAAAAATTAAAGCTCTACATATTACTTAGAGTGGGTAAAGTTGAGAAATGTAAATCAAGTGGTGCGGGAACAGATTTTATGTATAAACCATCAGTGCCATGGTTCAGTGATACGCTACGGACCACATACTTGTAATAAAGTGAGCTGGCGTTCCTATGCCGCATGCCAGTGACCTTCCAGTCGTTTCTCAACTGGCATGCCAGCCACTGCCAACGTGTACATGGGCCTTTAATTACGCAGTTTTGGCCAAACACATGAACCCATTGTTTTGAAATATAGTACGGAGGTACCTTGTATTTTTTCCCATTCGATTCCGTTTCAATGGCGGCCTCTGAATTACAATTCAGTAGGTAAGCAATTAGTCAGGCGAGTAGGTAGGTGAGTAGGTAGGCGGGTAAGTAGGCGAGTAGGTAGGCGAGTAAGTAGGCGAGTAGGTAGGCGAGTAGGTAGGCGAGTAGGTAGGCGATTAGGTGAGCGAATAAGTAGGCGAGTAGGTAGGCGATTAGGTGGTAAGTAGGTGGTAGGTAGGCGTAAGTAAGCGAGTAGGCGATTAAGTAGGCGAGTAGGTAGGCGAGTAGGTAGGCGGGTAAGTAGGCGAGTAGGTAGGCGAGTATAGTGAGCGAGTAGGTGGGCGATTAGGTAGGCGAGTAGGTGGCGAGTAGGTAGGCGAATAAGTAGGCGAGTAGGTAGGCGAGCGATAGGGCGGCGTGTAGGTAGGCGAGTAAGTAGGCGAGTAGGTAGGCGAATAAGTAGGCGAGTAGGTAGGCGATAGGTAGGCGAGTAGGTAGGCGGGTAAGTAGGCGAGTAGGTAGGCGAATAAGTAGGCGAGTAGGTAGGCGAATAAGTAGGCGAGTAGGTAAGCGATTAGGTAGGTAAGTAGGTAGGCGGGTAAGTAGGCGAGTAGGTAGGCGAATAAGTAGGCGAGTAGGTAGGCGAGTAGGTAGGCGATTAGGTAGGCGAGTAGGTAGGCGAGTAGGTAGGCGATTAGGTAGGCGAATAAGTAGGCGAGTAGGTAGGCGATTAGGTAGGCGAGTAGGTAGGCGAGTAGGTAGGCGAGTAGGTAGGCGAGTAGGTAGGCGAATAAGTAGGCGAGTAAGTAGGCGAGTAGGTAAGCGATTAGGTAGGTAAGTAGGTAGGCGATTAGGTAGGCAGGTAAGTAGGCGAGTAAGTAGGCGAGTAGGTAGGCGATTAGGTAGGTGGGTAGGTAGGCGAGTAGGTAGGCGATTAGGTAGGCGAGTAGGTGGCGAGTAGGTGGGCGAGTAGGTAGGCGATTAGGTAGGCGAGTAGGTGGGCGGGCGATAGGTAGGCGGTAGGTAGGCGAGTAAGTAGGCGAGTAGGTAGGCGAGTAGGTAGGCGAGTAAGTAGGCGAGTAGGTAGGCGAGTAAGTAGGCGAGTAGGTAGGCGAGTAAGTAGGCGAGTAGGTAGGCGAGTAGGTAGGCGATTAGGTAGGCGAGTAGGTAGGCGATTAGGTAGGTAAGAAGGTATGCGATTAGGTAAACGAGTAGGTAGGTGGGTAAGTAGGCGAGTAGGTAGGCGATTAGGTAGGTAAGTAGGGAGGCGATTAGGTAGGTAAGAAGGTATGCGATTAGGTAGGCGAATAAGTAGGCGAGTAGGTAGGCGATTAGGTAGGTAAGAAGTATGCGATTAGGTAAACGAGTAGGTAGGTGGGTAAGTAGGCGAGTAGGTAGGCGGGTAAGTAGGCGAGTAGGTAGGCGATTAGGTAGGCGAATAAGTAGGCGAGTAGGTAGGCGATTAGGTAGGCGATTAGGTAAGTAAGAAGTATGCGATTAGGTAAACGAGTAGGTAGGCGAGTAAGTAGGCGAGTAGGTAGGCGATTAGGTAGGCGGGTAAGTAGGCGAGTAAGTAGACTAGTAGGTAGGCGATTAGGTAGGTAAGTAGGTAGGCGAGTAGGTAGACGAGAAGCTAGGCGAGTAGGTAGGCGAGTTGGATTTAAGAAAATTCGATTTTTTTAAAAAAGATTTTAAAATTATGTTTTAATTAAGAAACGCTATCGATATATTATGGACGAAACACGCAAACATTTCAAAATAGGTCCAACTAATTTAGTCTACAGCGTTGTCAAAAAAACATGTATTTATAAATAACTTTTTCTTTGGAAAATGAGACATTGGAATAGTACTTGTAGTAGGTAAGACTCAAATCGTAACCTTGAAATGAGTATGATCCGCGCGCGCGCATGTGTGTGTTTAGCTCTCTTTTAGTCTGATTTGATACAGAATTGGTAAAATTAATCGATTTTAGTAACAGGTTTGACAGATTCGTGCCCAACAAAATCCGTTCAACCGTTTATAAAAAGACGGCCGTTCCAAATTTTCAAAATATCATAACATTTTAACTGTTACCTCTTTTTGAAAATCTGACGGCGGGATTTTCGCATTTTCAACACGCAGGTACTCGTAATATGTGCGGATTTTAAAGCTTCTTGTAATAATAAAATCAGATTTTTAAAAAAATGATAAAAGATGCAATCGATGTGATGTTACATTTTTTTTCAAAAATTAAATTCCTTTTTGCATGCAATTAGTTTCACAATTTCTACAGTTTTAGTCGATAAAATTTAGGGAAAATAAAAAAAAGTATAAGGGCAAACGCCTCCGACAATCGCCGTCACCGAATTTCGAAAAAAACAAAATGGCCTGTTCTACAACATATTATAACAGCTAAGGAAACCATACGGTCTAGGCAGATCCCGTTGTACGCACGCGCACGGCCTACGATCATGGATCAGCTGACATCAAAGGCCAAACTACCGTTAATCCGTTTATTGTTTTCATTTCATCCGTGGCTTAAACGGTTCGTTTAGTCCGTACAGCGTTCACGGTATCTTGCAGCTTACCTCAACACTGGCCACTCGAATTGTAGTCACAAACGTTACTTCACTCATTGTATCGTTCGTAAAACGTTTCTTACGACCCCCAAATAGTCGCGGTACGCAAAAGTCTCGCTGACATGATGGACGCGAATTTCCAAAATTAATTCTTTTACCTATCTTACTTCACCATCATTAGAAGCATTAAAATCTTCGAATACTATCATAATAAAACTAAAAATAATCGGTATTAAAAATATGAAAATGAACCCTGATCACCGTCAAATTCAACTTTTTAAAATTTCAACAGATTCTGAAAATTTTAAACGCTAATTTATGCGGTTATAACGATGATTATTACGACGGTGAAAGCGGATTTTCAAAACATGTTAAGATACAGAACTTACGATTTTTTTAAAGATTTGAAATGGCAGCCATTTTGAAACTGTTGAGCGGATTTCGCTGGTTAACGAACATGTCCAAGCTATTACCAAAACGTATTTTCATACCAAATTTGAATCAAATCGGACCATAATTGCGAACGCGAGCGTGCTAACACATACACACACACTCAAATAAATTCCTTTTTTTACTTACAAGGCCTGAAAACGGACATCAAAATATTAAAATCACGAATGAAATGAAATTTTTCATGATCTAGCATTTAGACGTTTTTCAATGTACTTCGTGTAATGAAAATGTAAAGAAAAAAAATACAAAAATTTGTCGAGTAATTTTCCACAGAGGCGTGTGTCAGGCCTATCTGTACAGCTGATAACTGAGTCATACGACCAAACACAGGTGTAAAATATCTGATGACGTCATCCAGTGTGCTATTTAACCTACATCTGTAAGCCTACATGAATTCAGAATAAACACTGCATTCTCGGATAGCCTACAACAGAAAAACATCACGGTATTTGTAAACCGGTTAAACTCTTGTCACCACGTTATACGGAAAAATTTTGTCCGTATTTGCTATAGTAATTCAAAGAACAGTATACCTCGCGGTTTATTCTAAATCAGGGGTTCTCCTTTTTTCTGCTTCGACCCCTAAATATTTTTTTATTCTGTAGACTCCCATGTTTTTTTCTTTTTGGGGATTAACAGCGGCTCTGTGGCCCCCGAAACTTCAGCTTAAAAGCTTTTTGTGTACCCCTATCACTTCACCTTAAACCGACCCCCATATGTTGCACAAAAATCACAGCAAATGAAGCTTTTATTAGGAGCAATTCAGTAATACAATTTTTTTTTATAATTAGTATTTTGTATTATTAGATATACATTAAAGATATAATTATGTTTATATAAGCAACAATTTTAACAAAATATAAATCACATAAATACATACATTTTAATGAGATTGTTGCGGTTGATGTCCTTCGATTATCTTATATCCGGGGAAATATTTGTTAATATTAATCGTAAATCACCACGTTCTGATATCTTAAGGGGTTAAAAATGGAATTTGTTTCATCGCCCCCCTCCAAGAGACACCCCCAATTCAATCGACCCCTTCAAAGTTCAATAGACCTCCGAGGGGGGTCTACCTGGACCCCTTTGAAAACCCCTGTTCTAAATTAATTGCCTGTCCACCGCTCCACGACGGCGCTCGTATCTTTTCCGTTAATTTAACCGTAATATTTCAGGAAAACGTTACTGGAACAACTTTACTGGAAATTTTATGCTCATCTTTTAAGAAGAAATTATTATACGTTTTGCCGTTCAGCCAGTGTTACATGAAATAACCAGCAAGTACACTCGACATCGTTAAATCAGAGGCCGCCATCTTGAAACGGAATTGAATGGGACAAATGTTAAGACATACGTAATTCGTGCTTCATACAAAGTAACTTACACACAAATGACGTATGTGTAACATATTTTTGCTGTTTATTTCTGTTTAGAGAAGGCATTTTCTTACTTAACGATGACGGTTGTTCTCAATTTTAAGCAAACACATTGGCACGATCGTTAATTTGTGCTTTATACGAGACACCTACACACAAATGACGTATGTGTAACATTTTTTGCTGTTTATTTCTGTTTAGAGAAGGCATTTTCTCACTTAACGATGACGATTGTACTCAATTTTAAGCAAACACATTGGCACGATCGTTAATTCGTGCTTTATACAAGACACCTACACACAAATGACGTATGTGTAACATTTTTTCTGTTTATTTCCGTTTAGAGAAGGCATTTTCTCACTTAACGATGACGGTTGTTCTCAATTTTAAGCAAACACATTGGCACGATCGTTAATTCGTGCTTTATACAAGACACCTACACACAAATGACGAATGTGTAACATTTTTTCTGTTTATTTCTGTTTAGAGAAGGCATTTTCTCACTTAACGATTACGATTGTACTCAATTTTAAGCAAACACATTGGCACGATCGTTAATTCGTGCTTTATACAAGGTACCTATACACAAATGACGAATGTGTAACATTTTTGAATTTCTGTTTTTCCGACATTTTCTCACTTAACGATGATTTATCAATTTTAAACAAACACATTGTCGTTAATTCGTGCTTTATACAAGACACCTACACACAAATGGCGTATGTGTAACATTTTTTGCTGTTTATTTCCGTTTAGAGAAGGCATTTTCTCACTTAACGATGACGATTGTACTCAATTTTAAGCAAACACATTGGCACGATCGTTAATTCGTGCTTTATACAAGACACCTACACACAAATGACGAATGTGTAACATTTTTGCTGTTTATTTCCGTTTAGAGAAGGCATTTTCTCACTTAACGATGACGATTGTACTCAATTTTAAGCAAACACATTGGCACGATCGTTAATTCGTGCTTTATACAAGGTACCTAAACACAAATGACGAATGTGTAACATTTTTTGCTGTTTATTTCCGTTTAGAGAAGGCATTTTTTTACTTAACGATTACGATTGTACTCAATTTTAAGCAAACACATTCGCACGATCGTTAATTCGTGTTTTACACAAGACACCTACACACAAATGACGAATGTGTAACATTTTTTGCTGTTTATTTCCGTTTAGAGAAGGCATTTTTTTACTTAACGATTACGATTGTACTCAATTTTAAGCAAACACATTCGCACGATCGTTAATTCGTGCTTTATACAAGGTACCTACACACAAATGACGAATGTGTAACATTTTTTGCTGTTTATTTCCGTTTAGAGAAGGCATTTTTTTACTTAATGATTAAGATTGTACTCAATTTTAAGCAAACACATTCGCACGATCGTTAATTCGTGCTTTATACAAGGTACCTACACACAAATGACGAATGTGTAACATTTTTTGCTGTTTATTTCCGTTTAGAGAAGGCATTTTTTTACTTAATGATTAAGATTGTACTCAATTTTAAGCAAACACATTCGCACGATCGTTAATTCGTGCTTTATACAAGGTACCTACACACAAATGACGAATGTGTAACATTTTTTGCTGTTTATTTCCGTTTAGAGAAGGCATTTTTACTTAATGATTACGATTGTACTCAATTTTAAGCAAACACATTCGCACGATCGTTAATTCGTGCTTTATACAAGGTACCTACACACAAATGACGAATGTGTAACATTTTTTGCTGTTTATTTCCGTTTAGAGAAGGCATTTTTTTACTTAATGATTACGATTGTACTAAATTTTAAGCAAACACATTGACACGATCGTTAATTCGTGCTTTATACAAGACACCTACACACAAATGGCGAATGTGTAACATTTTTTGCTGTTTATTTCTGTTTAGAGAAGGCATTTTCTTACTTAACGATTACGATTGTACTCAATTTTAAGCAAACACATTGACACGATCGTTAATTCGTGCTTTATACAAGACACCTACATACAAATGGCGAATGTGTAACATTTTTTGCTGTTTATTTCTGTTTAGAGAAGGCATTTTCTTACTTAACGATTACGATTGTACTCAATTTTAAACAAACACATTGGCACGATCGTTAATTCGTGCTTTACACAAGACACCTACACACAAATGGTGAATGTATAACATATTTTCCTGTTTAGAGAAGGCATTGGCCGATTGTTTTGAAAATTTGTACGAAGGTATCTTGTATAAAACAAGAAAGACGTAATAATATTCTTCCCTATTCAGTTACGTTTCAAGATGGGGGAGGGCTTTCATTCAACGTTGATAGGTATTCCCTGGAAATGGCAAAACCTGTCACAATTTTGTCCGCTTCATGGAGAAAAAACAATATTTCCAGTAATGTTGGTTCAGTAACATTTTTCGCAAATAATAGGTTAAGTGGTTAAATATCCGGAAAAGTAACTAGCGCTGTCGTGGAGCGCTCTGCGTATTAATTAAAGAACATACTGCGAGGTGTTCTGTTCTTCGACTCGCTGGTCGCTTAAAACGATTACATATTAACCATATGAAACGACCAGTTAAACACTCAAGTGCACAGAGACGGTGACCATTATATAATGTTTTGCAGCGATAATTGTTTTTCCTAGAAATGCCACCATAAAGTAAACAATAAATTTAATGAAATGGCGATTACGTGCGTAGGGTACGCGATTAGCATCACGTAAGGTGTGCCAGCCGTATTGTGTGCAGAACTGACTTTGTAAATACAATATGACTGTTTTGTAAACAATTCGGAGAACAAAACAGTAAACGTAATTTGTTGTAAAACTCTTTCCTATATTGTTACGCTAAACATTCCGATTGGTTTTGTGCCAAAAGTAAGGACCTGCGTTATTGAAACTGCTCATATGGGGTGCCTACAGCTTCGCCAGAACACCGTGGAACTGTCCACTTTAAGGCTTAACAAGAAAATAAAACCGACTTAAAACCGATTAAAGTTCTGTAAACAAAATTCCAGGAGCAAGTGACCCTATGAGAGTGCAGCACAATGCAGGCATTGGTGACAAATAATTAATTATATTAATTATGTGTGTGTGTGTGTGTGTGTGTGTGTGTGTGTGTGTGTGTGTGTGTGTGTGTGTGTGTGTGTGTGTGTGTGTGTGCGTGTGTGTGTGTGTGTGTGTGTGTGTGTGTGTGTGTGTGTGTGTGTGTGTGTGTGTGTGTGTGTGTGTGTGTGTGTGTGTGTGTGTGTGTGTGTGTGTGTGTGTGTGTGTGTGTGTGTGTGTGTGTATACCAGCGTGTGGTGTGTGTGTGTGTATACCAGCGTGGTGTGTGTGTGAATACCAGCGTGTGGTTTGTGTGTGTATGCGCGCGCGCACACAAAAAAAAGCTGAAAGCTAAGAACACTGTCGACAGTAATAATCAAATTATTATTATTATTGGATAATTACTATCCAAGACGTAAATATAAGACTAAATTACTGAGTGTTTAAACATCATCACTACCATTTTAAAATACACACGATTTCCAAAAATAAACAAATACTGCTTGAATAATTCGCCATTACTAACTTTTTTTGTACACTGAGATTGGTAACAGCTGATATAGTCTAAATTTTTTACGAAACACAATATTTTATTAACATTTCAATTCGTTTCAGAACCATAATTGCGACCTACGCATGCGCGGCGACGTGCGGCATACTTCGCATAACTTTGCCTCATAAATAACCGTAGCCAATACGTTAGACGTTAGATACTGAAGCCGGACTTGCCTGATTGGGCCGGTGCCAGCTGTTTTTGCATTCCAAACGTGGGTAAGCCCAAGGACCCTTGTAATTTCACACGTGTGGTGTGGAAGTGCTGACCACTCACTGGACCATAAAAAACCGAAAGCGCTAGTAATTTTCATTACATTTTATTGAAAAATTCAGTTTAGTAATAGCCCACGCTTGGACGAATTGACGTGAAACTGTTCATCCACTTCAAAAATGGCGGGCATTCACAATTTTAAACAGACTATAACTTTAACTTTCTTACTATACGAAATACTACCGATAGTTCAAAGAACAGTAAGTAGACCTCCACGACAGAGCTCTGACGCGCTCGTAACAAATTTCGCCAATTTAACCGATAAGCATAATGTTTAGAAAAAATGTTACTGGACCACCTTTATGCTGTTGGCAATTTTATGCTCTTTCTCTTGAAGCGGTTAAAATTATGATAGGTCTTGCCGTTCAGCCAGTATTACAGTATATCACATGCAACTACATCTCTTCATCGTTAAACCATAGGCCGCCATCTTGAAAAGAAAGTAAACGGTAAAAGATCTTAACACATACGTCGTTCGGGCTTAAATACACAAAATTGTACACAATTTCAAAACAATCGGTCAATGCGTTCTGCCAAAATGCGTAACAAACACACAAAACAAATGCTGAGGTCAAGTTGAAACAGAGGCCATTATATATCGGATTCGATTGGACGATCAGGAACACTCGATTTTAAAATTTTGATGATTCTATCCTTTTTCGGTTCACCTGAATCCAACAAAATAGGGTTTTATTTTCCATTATACGAAGTATATGAAAAAAATTAGGTGATTTTTGAATAAATCGATTTTAAAACTTTTACTGATCTCTTCGTTTTAGATTCGCTCAGTCCAAAACGTCGTCGTGTATCTGTGTACTGTATTGCTCAAAACTAACTAATCGATTTTGATTTGCCATTTTATATATCAATTTTTCAAAAATTTAGTTAGAACCTTTTGTTTCATTTTAATTTTCAAATCTGATATAAGCCTACTAAGTTAAACAATGAAACGTCGGAAGAATTTTAATATTGTAGGGCCTACCACTTTACCCAGGGTACCAGCGTTCCAGAGGGTAATGAGTAGGTGGACTGGTCAGCAGTAGAGGTTTCTGAGTGCCTGGCAGAGTCGGGTGGATCTGCAAGTAACACCAGATGGGATAACCTTAGAGGGTTATCACAGTAAACGTCTATTAAAGAGATTCCTGTAGGTGGACGGACTTTGGGAGTCAGTCCCTCAGTAGAGGGCAACTCAGAAGAACAACGGAACTCTGGTTTGAAGCTGCATATGAACAAGATAGGAATTTGCCTTGGAGAAACTGTGAAAGCTATGTTGTAGTCTATAGTCCAGCCACTCAGTAAACCGAATGCGCGAAAAGTTCTCGCGCGGTTGAAGAATTCCCCTCCAGCTCCCCCAACACTCCAGTGACACAGAGTCTGCCAATTTGAATTTACAAACTGTGATATTCACTACTCAACTGAGTTCACTATTCAGCGATAGTGAAGGGAAAGGATGAAGGTATGGTGGGAGAGTGGGGACTCTATTTTTCACTCGCACATTGTTTCTCTCTGTACTACTGGTGTTCTTAGCAGGCCGTTTTCTAAACGGCTGTCGTATAATGTTTTTTTTTTGTGTTTAACGTCTGACTATTGTGCACACTCGGGCTAACGATGCAGACGATGGGATGATTTATAGCGTATGAAAATGCCAAGCCCTGGCTGGGAATCAAACCCGGGTCCTCGGGGTGAAAGCCCAGTACGCTATCAACTAGGCCACCGAGGCGGCTTTGTCGTATAATGTAGTGGTATAACCACACAACTTGTGACGTCACGAAAGTGCTGTGATATACCTTGTATTAGAAAACGATTTATATACGAAAATGATTCCGTGTTCTCGACACTCGACACACACACACACACACACACATATATATATATATATATATATATATATATATATATATATAATTTTTACATATAACATTTTTACAAGTCTAATTAGTGTTGTTAAATACTTACCAAAATTGAAATGTTTGTTGTCATTGTGGCTTTTGCTGTTTTTATCCCTCACACTTCACTTTCAAAAGTTTCTTTTGCTCAACTGAAAATACTTTTCACTTTTTCACTGCAATAAATAATTGGTACAAAGGATCTACTTTTCAGGAATTACGTTTCGTCAAGAAATTTCAATATCATCTTCCAACGCTTTATTATCTAAAACAAACAACACGTTCAATATTTTATTATAACTGTAAATGAAAATAGTTTCACTTCTAAGAACATAAAAAATATCAAGAAGAAAATTGAACTCGGTGAATTTTCATTGCAAAGTGGGTTCTGATGTTTTCAGCGCATTTTATTTTGGTTTTTAATAGTTTTCTTTCAAAAACCATTAAAAATTAACAAAATTTGGCTTCAATAAAATCGGCTACATTTGTAGCAAATATTTGCCTAAGTACACAAAGTGCTCGCACCGACAAAATCGAAAAAAAGAAGAATTTGTCAAAATTATTTAAAATAAAATTTTGTCTAAATATACGAATATTTGTAGATCGAGAAAATTTACCAAAACAATTTACTGTAAAAGAATAATTCGAAAGACCAAACATTTTTTTGTGTTTAACGTCCGACTATTGTGCACACTTGGGCTAATGCAGACGATGGGATGATTTATAGCGTATGAAAATGCCAAACCCTGGCCGGGAATCGAACCCGGGTCCTCGGGGTGAAAGCCCAGTACGCTATCAACTAGGCCACCGAGGCGGCTAAAACCAAACAAAAATAAACCTTGACCGCTGTCGTATTTTTTCCGAATTACTCTGGAACAGTAATTTTCTTTTATTTCAAAACAATAGATCTTCGACTATCAAAATTTGAGCAAAATCTGTTTAAAAGATATTTAATGTAATCTTTTGTTAATTACCAGATATTTGGAGATATAATTAATAACTGGATATAAGAAAACATAATTTTTGTAACATTTATTATTTTTTTATTGAAAAATGAACTACTTGGTGCAGCCTTCATGGTAAGACCCGGTACCATTAAATGAGCACCGATCCTGAGCTCAAAAACACGTTTTGGCGAGTCGTTAAATTTTTTTTACCCAGCAATTTTGACTATTCCAAACACTGAAAAATTAACTTTTTTAAATTTAAATTCTTAATTCACTATTGTAATCAGCATTATAAAATGTATAAATTTACAGTAATTTTTTGTCAACTTAATTTCAAATGTTAATCTGTGCATTTTAACGCTGATTATTATGATGAATTCAGAATTTTAAAAACGTATAAGATAAATAAAATTATTGTAATATTACTTTAAAAAGGAAATTCGCTTCCATCACGTCATTTATTTATTTTTGTTCTTACGAGAAGTGATCACCTTTAAAAAGAATAAGGTACAAAAGTAATATTAAAAATTTCTAATGGTCTCCATTTTAAATTACTGGGTACCTAACAACGTTTTCAGCTTTTACAAACACCAATATTCTTCCTAAATTTGAATTGATCGGGCCAAAATTGCGACCACGGATAACACACTTAAAAAACGTGTTCCACATGTCAGGTTCGGTGCTCATTTAATGGACAGCTACGCTAAAATCTCATTTTCCTTAAATTCCCTAAAAAAATGTTTATTAATACACTAACGGACCCAAGAATTTAACTTTCGCTCTTACGAGAAGTGTGAATTTTCACAAACAGCCAATAAAGGTCAATTATCAGCAGTCGCCGAGTGACCCAGTTTGCCTGAAGGGCAGAACAAAGGTCAACATCTTAGTGCCCTTCGCCCTCGCACTGGCTGGAGGTCTTTTTACTCTTGCCAACTTTATTTTTAAACTAATTCCCTTGAAATCCTTCAACATTTTTAATAGTATTACAAGTCTTTCTAAAGTACGTTTCACGTTTAGTTGGCAGTAGTAAATAAACTTGAGCGTTATTTTCTGATTAATACGCTACTTTAGGATAACGCGTTATTTAAACTGCTAAGTAGAGGTTTTAACACAGTTACGCAAAAGAACTAAATTGATTATTTCTTTAAAAATTCAGTTTTTTGTTATTATTTAAGGCAAAAGCACATTGAGGCTATTATCGCCTCCCTAAATGTAAGTGTGAGTGTAAAGTGTTTAAAGTTGTAAGTGTAGTGTTGTAAGTGCAAGTGTGTGTTAGACTCGGGTACCGCGAGGGACGTTTAAATCCTCTCAATAGGTGCAGTTAGTCTCCACCCCCTGCGGGGAATTCAAAAATCTACAATTAATTAATATTAAATCACAAAACAAAAAATATTTTTTATATTCAAGTGTTTCAATAAAAATTATATCTATTATCTATTGTCATGAATTTAAACGATTGATGTTGGTAGTATAATATAAAATGTATTCATGCTTCATATGAAGTGGTCATATACTTCATAAAAAACTGAAACAAAAAGATCAAAAAAAGCAGTTTTTTATGAAGTATATGACCACTTCATATGAAGCATGAATACCTTTTATATTATATTATCAACACCAATCGTTTAAATTCATGACAATAGATAGGGCCTAATAGATATAATTTTTATTGAAACACTTAAATATAAAAAATATTTTTTGTTTTGTGATTTAATATCAATTAATTGTAGATTTTTAATGTAAAGAAAAAAAAATATTATTATTATTATTATTATTAGTTAAAACATTTAAAGTGGATAATCTATATAAATAAAAATATAAATGTTCGTTTGTTCAAAATCTTAAATCTCCCAAAATCGCTTCACCGATTGCTTTGAAATTTTGACACAACGTTGCACTCGAATTCGCGCATGTTTTGTATAAATATTATGTTTTTCTACACCTACTATTATATAGATATCACACCTGTGACAGGTAAAAATACGCTTTTCTTGAAAAACAGAGCCATCTATTGGACGTAAAAGCAACATAAGCTATACTAAATATTTGTTTCCGATTTCATTCCAATTTTTTCGATTTACGATCCATTTACGATTTCAAAATTTCCAATTTACCACGGTATTATATTTTAATGTTTCTGAATGCATTGTTAAATTGAACCAGACTGAGTCACAGCAACGCATGGCCGGGTACAGTTACTTATTACAATAAATAGGTAATATATGTTAAACAAAATCAAACTTTCTTTTAAATTATAAAATGTACAGTACAACATTAAAATGTCATTCTTTTTATATTCTTCTTCTTTTCTGCTAGGATTATTGTCACTATGTTCAGCATAATAAGCTGCCTTCCCTAGCTTCGTCAATTCTACTTTCGTTGACGCGTTACGGAGAACCTCCATCTTCAAAAACTATATCTATACTGGTCACCAATATTATAGCTCGTCCTATTTATAATTTTCTAGCTCCACCTCGTACCCCTCCTCTATTTACGTTTCTGTGTTCAACACGTGTACATTAAACGTGCTCGCTTCTGATTGGCTCTTCAAAATCATCTGATTGGTTTGATGTACACGTGTTGAACACAGGCACGTAAATAGAGGAGGGGTACGAGGTGGAGCTAGAAAATTATAAATAGGACGAGCCATAATATTGATGACCAGTATAGAAATAGTTTTTGAAGATGGAGGTTCTCCGAAACGAGTCAACGAAAATAGAATTGACGAAGCTAGGGAAGGTAGATTATTATGCTGAACATAGTAGTAATTAAAATGTCAGTTGTTTATTGACAAAACGCTTATAAATGTAGGTTATTTAATCTTAATCACATTATAATTAAGAAAGTTTGTGTTTGCTTGTTATTCAATCACGCTTTAACTACTGGACCAATTGAGATGAAATTTGGTAAGAACATGGTTTAGGTACCTGAGATAAACATACCTTCCCCCGTTTTAAAAAAAGCCATTATACTACTTACCCAGTCCAACTTAATTATTTAGTATTCAAGTGTTAATTGTACAACAGTGACGTTTTATACGTTTATTATATGTTGGTAGGTGTGAATAATAAATGTTTAAGTTATTTTAAACGCCATCATACTACTTACCCAGACCAACTTAATTAGTATTCAAGAGTTAATTGTACAACAGTGACGTTTTATACGTTTATTATATACTGGTAGGTGTGAATAATAATGTTTAAGTTATTTTGAACGCCATCATACTTACCCAGTCAGACATTATTTAGTATTCAAGTGTTAATTGTAGTATTTTATACGTTTATTATATACTGGTAGGTGTGAATAATGTAAATTATTTTGAACAGTGACGTTTTATACGTTTATTATATACTGGTAGGTGTGAATAATAATGTTTAAGTTATTTTAAACGCCATCATACTACTTATCAGACATTATAGTATTCAGTAGTGTTAATATACAGTGACGTTTTATACGTTTATTATATACTGGTAGGTGTGAATAATAATGTTTAAGTTATTTTGAACGCCATCATACTTACCCAGTCAGACATTATTTAGTATTCAAGTGTTAATTGTATAACAGTGACGTTTTATACGTTTCTTATATATTGATAGATGTGAATAACAAATGTTTAAATTATTTTAAACGCAATCATACTACTTACCCAGTCAGTATTATTCAGACTTAATTATTTAGTATTCAAGTGTTAACTGTATAACAGTGACGTATTATCGTTTATTATATATTGGTAGGTGTGAATAAAAATGTTTAAGTTATTTTGAACGCCATCATACTACTTACCCAGTCAGACTTAATTATTTAGTATTCAAGTGTTAATCGTACAACAGTGACCTTTTATACGTTTATTATATATTGGTAGGTGTGAATAATAATTATTTTTATATTCTTCTTCTTTTCTCCTAGGATTATTATCACTATGTTCAGTATAATGATCTGCCTTCCTTAGTTTCGTCAATTCTACTTTCGCTGACGCGTTTCGGAGAACCTCCATCTTCAAAAACTGTATCTATACTCAAAGAGATATATAGATATAGAAAGAGAGTATAGATATAGCTTTTGAAGATGGAGGTTCTCCGAAACGCGTCAACGAAAGTAGAATTGACGAAGCTAGGTAAGGCAGATCATTATACTGAACATAGTGAATAATAATGTTTAAGTTATTTTAAACGCCATCATACTACTTACCCAGTCAGACTTAATTATTTGGTAGTCGTGTTAATTGTATGAATTAAAATATAACAACCCTGTTCTTGAGTATCGAGTAGCAAAAATTTATATGTCTTGGCCGAAAACCATAAATCGTATAATATTGTATATAGAAATATACTAAATCGAAATGAACCTAACCTGCTTTTTGAAATCGACTGTAAATTGTTTTTATTACCTACATTATAATTGCGGGTGAAGCAGCAACGGGTAACAACTAGTAAGAAATAAAACTAAAATTCCTTTAAGTATAGTACCTTATTTGGTATTACTTTGTAAATAGTCACTCAGTTACAAACAATAACACAAACAATAAACTACACAAATAACTGAACTTGAATTCTCTCTTTGAAATCGTTAATCGTTATTCGTTGTTAGTTATAATAATATTATATATTCTCAAATTAAAAATTATTCATTACTTCGTTCTTTTCGTTTAATCTCAACGCTAGCGCCAGTAACGCTTAGCGACAAAACATTGAACTACTATACGGTTATCTAAAAGGTTATTGGGAATAAAAACGTTATTCACTTTAACGTCGTTCTCAATTCACATTCTGTTGATAGTTATTGCAACGATACCACTAAACTGTTGTTAGGGTTATAACACTTTAGCACAGTAACCGTTATTTGATAAAAGTTTTTTACAGTTATTTTTCAATAATCGCTACTGAATAATATGTAACAAAATAACGGAGTATAGCAATCCCATTTACCATGTTCGGAAGTACTGCATCTACTAACCACTCTGAAAATACTAGTTCTCGGTATTATTTTCACTTAATGCTACAACACAATTCACATCAAAAAACTTCAATTACGTTAAGAGATAAGATGTTCCTGAACAACAGAATCAAAGAAACTTTTGTAAACTCTAAAACTTACTATTTTCTTGTTTTAATCAGCTGATTAATATAAGAATTAATCAATTGCTACACTAGTACAGTAGTTCAAAGAATAGCAGACCTCTCAGTATATTCTTAATTAATATACAGAGCGCACCACGATAGCGCTCGTAACCTTTTCCGCCAATTTAACCTGTAACCGTAATATTTACTAAAACGTTTACTGGAAATTTCTCCTTCTCCGTGAAGCGGTCAAAATTATGATAGGTCTTGCCGTTCAGTCAGTATTACAGGAAATAACCATTATCAAAGTTAAATCAGATCTCTCCACCTTAAAACGGAAGTAAATGGGAGAAACATCTTTACAAGGTACTTTCGTACAAAATTTCAAAACAATCGGCCAATACGTTTGACCAAAACTTCAACTCGTTAAATCGAAGACCACCATCTTGAAACGGAAGTAAAAAGGAAAAATGTTACACATACATCATTTTGGGCTTTATAAAAGATATCATCGTACCAAATTTCAAAACAATCGTTTAATGCATATGTCTAAAACTGCGCACAACGTCATTGCAAATCAAAAGGCTGCCATCCTGAAACAGAAGTAAATGGGGGGGAGGAATTTACACAAAATACCATCTTATCAAATTAAAAAAAAAATCGGTCATGCGTATGGCTAAATAACTATGTAATGGCTAAATGACTGCGTACACTCTTTATTGTAAATCAGTGGCTGCCATCTAGAAACGGGAAAAAATATTACATATACGCCGTTCGGGCTTTATACAAAGTATATCCGTATTAAATTTCAAAACAATCGGTCATGTGTTTGTACAAAACTCCGTAACTCTTTATTGTAAATCAGTGGCTGCCATCTTGAAACGGGAAAAATATTACATATACGCCGTTCGGGCTTTATACAAAGGTACCTCGTATTAAATTTCAAAACATCCGTCAATGCGTTTAGCCAAAACTCCGAACACTTTTATTGTAAATCAGTGGCTGCCATCTTGAAACAAAAAATATTACACATACGTCATACAAAGTACATCCGTATTAAATTTAAAAACGTTTTGCACAAAACTCCGAACACTCTTTATTGTAAATCAGTGGCTGCCATCTTGAAACGGGAAAAATATTACATATACGCCGTTCGGGCTTTATACAAAGTACATCCGTATTAAATTTCAAAACAATCGGTCATGTGTTTGTACAAAACTCCGTAACTCTTTATTGTAAATCAGTGGCTGCCATCTTGAAACGGGAAAAATATTACATATACGCCGTTCGGGCTTTATACAAGGTACCTCCGTATTAAATTTCAAAACATTCCGTCAATGCGTTTAGCCAAAACTCCGAACACTCTTTATTGTAAATCAGTGGCTGCCATCTTGAAACGGGAAAAATATTACACATACGTCGTTCGGGCTTTATACAAAGTACATCCGTATTAAAATTAAAAACATTCGGTCAATGCGTTTGCACAAAACTCCGAACACTCTTTATTGTAAATCAGTGGCTGCCATCTTGAAACGGGAAAAATATTACACATACGTCGTTCGGGCTTTATACAAGGTACCTCCGTATTAAATTTAAAAACATTCGGTCAATGCGTTTGCACAAAACTCCGAACACTCTTTATTGTAAATCAGTGGCTGCCATCTTGAAACGGGAAAAATATTACACATACGCCGTTCGGGCTTTATACAAAGTACATCCGTATTAAATTTAAAAACATTCGGTCAATGCGTTTGCACAAAACTCCGAACACTCTTTATTGTAAATCAGTGGCTGCCATCTTGAAACGGGAAAAATATTACACATACGTCGTTCGGGCTTTATACAAGGTACCTCCGTATTAAATTTAAAAACATTCCGTCAATGCGTTTAGCCAAAACTCCGAACACTCCTTATTGTAAATCAGTGGCTGCCATCTTGAAACGGGAAAAATATTACACATACGCTGGTCGGGCTTTATACAAAGTACCTCCGTATTAAATTTCAAAACAATCGGTCAATGCGTTTGCACAAAACTCCGAACACTCTTTATTGTAAATCAGTGGCTGCCATCTTGAAACGGGAAAATATTACACATACGTCGTTCGGGCTTTATACAAGGTACCTCCGTATTAAATTTAAAAACATTCGGTCAATGCGTTTAGCCAAAACTCCGAACACTCTTTATTGTAAATCAGTGGCTGCCATCTTGAAACGGGAAAAATATTACACATACGCCGTTCGGGCTTTATACAAAGTACATCCGTATTAAATTTAAAAACATTCGGTCAATGCGTTTGCACAAAACTCCGAACACTCTTTATTGTAAATCAGTGGCTGCCATCTTGAAACGGGAAAAATATTACATATACGCCGTTCGGGCTTTATACCAAGGTATCTCCGTATTAAATTTCAAAACATTCGGTCAATGCGTTCAGCCAAAACTCCAAACACTCTATTGTAAATCAGTGGCTGCCATCTTGAAACGGGAAAAATATTACATCTACGCTGTTCGGGCTTTATACAAAGCACATTCGTATTAAATTTAAAAACAATCGGTCAATGCGTTTGCACAAAACTCCGAACACTCTTTATTGTAAATCAGTGGCTGCCATCTTGAAACGGGAAAAATATTACACATACGTCGTTCGGGCTTTATACAAGGTACCTCCGTATTAAATTTCAAAACAATCGGTCAATGCGTTTGGCCAAAACTGCGCAACAAACAAATGCCGAACGGTCGAATTGAAACATAGACCTTGCTTTGTTCAGTCGCTCATCATTTAGTACCCGCGTTATGGTGGAAAACGTCGTTAGTTTCGTTAAATAAAAAGTAAAACGAATTCGTCTGAACTAAGCGGCAAACAACAAGAGTTTAATTTGATGGCACAGGTTACTAACGTTTTCAGCCCGCGTAGTACAATGCCCAACCGTCAAATAAACCTACCGCCAAGTAACGTGAAACGCACTTTAATTCCCAGTACTCAATGCACGTGATGAGCTACGTTAAAGTCTTCGTCTGACTTTTACTTTCAAAAATAAAAAAGTATATCGTGAAAACCGATAGAGTTTTAACGTAGATTCTCTGAATCAAAAAAGTGGTTTTTACTTAAATGTCTGTCCGTCCATTTGTGCACTTATTTACACATCGCTGAAGACTAAACTGACAGATTTTTATGAAATTTGACAACAGTCTAATTTGTTCAAATTTTCAGACTACTTTTTAATCTAGAAATTATTTTTCTGTAAACAAAGCAAGACGTCCGATTAGTTAAGGCGTTTAAGGCTTGGCTATACCTGTTACGTTTTCTCTGCGTATAAAATTTTAAACTTAATAAAAAGAAGAAATATCGTCTTTAAATAAGATTATCGCAATGTTTATCCCTTACTATCAAAAAATATTGGATAAACTGTGGGAGAACAACTAATTTCAAAAATCAGAAATAGAAAAACGCCTGACTGGTTCAATACACAAAGTCATATCATTGTTTATCACTTTCTTGTAACACGTGATACTGTTACACGCATCACATAAGATACCGAAGATACATAAATACAATGTCCGTTCAAACAGCTGATTGCAGGGGTCAGAGTTGTATTTACGACTCTTACTTTACCCGGTTAAGAAATTATTTGTTGTACTCCCAAAACAGCTGCTGATAGTGGTAATTAGACCTTGGCTAAGAAAAATAAATACAGCCTACAGAAAACGTTTACAGTGAAAAAGTAAATATTGTTAGTGAGATTAACGCAGCTTTAAACTTTTAGCCTGCACCGCACCACTGCAGCAACCGTGGGCAAGAGTAATATGCAATAATTGGCGACACCGTTGCAACAAATCGGCTTATAAGTACACTGCGCGATCGTTCTAAATCTGAACTTTAAACGAGTTAACAACACTCATTAAAATCTCTCTATTGCGGATCTCTCTATAACGGCAAAATGTGTTGGTCTATTCCCATTTTTAAAGTAAAAATATGTATTTTAACTATTGAAACCAACAAAATTTCAAGAATTTCTCTACAGCCGAAACACGTGCACACTTCCTACTCTTCTACTCTATTTCTCAGTATGTCCCTATTCGAGTGTTAAAAACAGTGCGTAGTGCGTCAACTGAATCGAGCGTTCTGTGTATTTAGCACATTTTACAAATAGTGCATTATTTGTTTTATACTTTTACAATAGAATGTAATGACGTCTAAACGGAAAATTTTACCGTTAGAGTTTTGCGCGAGTTAGAGAGACAGAGTGAAGCAAGTAGATAGGCTATTTGTCGAAATTTTAATTTAGTTCTTAATTTAAGTTCTTCTGTTGGCACGATACTGATAAAATAAAGAAAGCCTATAACGAAGGAAATAGTTTCAAGAAAATTCGAAAGCCAGAATTTGAAGGAATTGACGAAGCGGTTCTGCAGTAGTTCCGGGAAAATATTGCCCTTTTTTCACAATTACAGTATTTTATTCGTACAGTATTACTTAATAAATATTGAGCCGCCTCGGTGGTCTAGTGGATAGCGTACTAGGCTTTCACCCCGAGGATCCGGGTTCGATTCCCGGCGAGGGCTTGGCATTTTCATACGCTATAAATCATCCCACCGTCTGCATTAGCCCAAGTGTGCACAATAGTCGGACGTTAAACTCCAAAAAAAAAGAAAAAAAATATATATATATTGCTTTTTAAAAACTGTAAGTCATATAGTTTCATTTCAATAAACTTTGCAATCAATACTTCAAATTAAAAATAGTGTACTACACGTTTTACAAATAAAAACACATTTTATACACGTTTTGGTGAGCTCTCTTTATAGCGGAAATCTCTCTACAGCGACGAAAACCAACGTTCGCTTCAATGCCGTTATAGAGAGTTTACTGCATTTTAGATTTCTGTGATTTAAGTTTCGAAAAAGAAATCTCAACTCGCAGCTGTCTGGTTGTCGCTAAAGCAAATTTAAAAAAAAACGAAGGATTTCGTATAATAACATCAACAAACTTTGACTGCAGTAAAAGTAATTATTTTTTAAAATCCGATTACCCCACCATAATCGGTGTTCAAATCTGTATAAATTACCATTTAAAAATTCAGTGATCCCTCGGAGTTACACGGTTAGATATGAGCTGATTGGAAGATTAAATTAACTGTAACAATTAACTTCGTAACTGTTTAACGTTCTTAAACAATTAACTGTTACCCTCCCTCTGAGATACGCCCTTTAAACTCGAAGATACAACATAGTTTAAGTTTGTTTGTTTATCGGGAATAGAAAAAGAAAAAACAGGCATGACAAATCACGTGATTTATCACTATATGGTGATGCGTACACAGCATGGTTGATGTCGTAAGGAAGTCTTTCACACGTTTGTTTATATGTATTCAGCTCTCTTAACCAAACTATTTTAATGAATAATGATAGGCCTACAATTTTTTTTTCTGAAATGTAAGTTTTAATATTCGGCTATGTTTTTAAGTCCGGTAGTAGGATGCTGTTTCTGAAGATATTTCTTTAGGTTATAGACTGATGTTTTGTAATTGCAATTTGCATATGTCACATTTTTGCATAACTGCTATCCTCGACTGTAAAAAGTACTCACGATAAGGAATAAATATTTAAAAATTAATAACAGAAAAAATATACGAATAAAAATAAATAATAAAACTTTAAAAATTAAATGATATACTGCAAACTGAATTAACTTATACTGTATTCTTTACAATTTAAACCTCATTAACCTGTATTTTTAGTATAGGTTTAAATTTTCCTTAACGCCGAACTCAATAGATCAACACTATTAATTGTGATTCGTCACCATGTCAAGTATTTTGTTAACAGATATCTCCGCAAGATCGCAGCATAAGTGCACAGTGAAGACAAATCTAATCCCACAGTTTCCGCCAATATTTTCTACAGGTCATACTTAGGGCAACTATCACTGATATATTTTTCTGTTAGTCTGTTGTTGAAGGCGACTTAATACATTATGTCACAACCAGTCACAATGTAGTTCAGGTACTGTAATAATATAACGTGAACTGAGGCACTGTGATTGGAAGCCGTCACTAGAACACAGATCAGCCTGTCCATCAGCTGTTATAGCGTACCGGACATCATATCTTCAGAGTTGTATCTATTATCCTTATTTATTTAGAAAGTGCAATAGGCCTAATATGTTTTTATTGGCACATACAATTTTAAATTTCCTTTTTCCATAAATTTGTAATTAATTTTGAATTGTAACTTAGGGTTACTTTAGCGATAAAACACAACTGTTAAATACGAACACTACTTAATTTCGACATATTGTATCCATAAAAGTATACATTTTTATAATTTCCTATATACATGTGAGGCAGTCAAACCTGCATTTTTGAAAATACTGTGGAAGCCTATAAAATGGACTGGGCTGGTTGTCAAGGTTACATTGAGTTCTCAAAGCGTTCCAGTCTCCATAGTACAGTGGTCAAAGATACTACGGTGCCGTGAAAGCGTTTTACCAAAGCGGAGATGCTTCATAGATATGGGTAGCTTTGCAGCATACCCGCCTCACACCGTGCGATTTTCTCTTGTTGGGGTAACTAAAGGTAGCATACAGTTGAAGAACCTGTGCGATTTTCTCTTGTTGGAGTAACTAAAGAGTAAAGTGTATGAAGAACGACCTCGTACAGTTGAAGAAGTTAAGGCAAAAAACAGCCTGGAAATTCAAAAAATGCCTCAGCTTATGCTCCGTGATGTGACGAACAACTTCAGAAATCGCCTGCAAGAAGCATTAATCGGGAAGGACACCATCTTACAAGTTATTTTTAAACAATGTATAATTATGTTTATGTTTCTCAAATGCTTTTTAATGTATAATAGGTGGTAGGAATAAAATTTTGAAAAGTGCATTCGTTTATTATTCACCTTTTCAAAAATGAAGGATTGACTGCCGCACCCTGTATTGTAGAATTCGCTTACTCTATAACACTCAGTATCATGGAAATGGGTAAATTTTAAGCAATTTAGTTTCATGCAATGCCAGTGCCAAATACACAGGTTTGTTTTCACGCATGCGTAATCATGTTATATATCTCTCTATATATAAAAGTGAACATATGTATATTCTCTATAGGCTGCTACATTTCTCAACCGATCACAATCAAATTTGGCGCGCATACCAGAAATTTCCCTAGAAAGAGCACTGTTAAGTTTCTAATTTGATTTTAACGCCATTAAACTACTTACCCAGTCCAACTTTAATAATCAACGTACAGCCGAGACTATTATATCTAGGGACTTGACATTTTCAAGGAACCTTCTTACAACAATGTCGAAGTGCACTAAGAAAGGATTTTGCAAAAGTTTGATTTTAACGTCATTTAACTACTTACCCAGTCCAATTTTATTAATCAATGTACAGCCGAGACTATTATAGCTAGGGACTTGACATTTTCAAGGTACCTTCTTACAAGAAAGTCAAGATGCACTGAGAAAGGATTTTGCAAAAGTTTGATTTTAACGTCATTGAACTACTTACCCAGTCCAATTTTATTAATCAATGTACAGCCGAGACTATTATAGCTAGGGACTTGACATTTTCAAGGTACCTTCTTACAACAAAGTCAAGATGCACTGAGAAAGGATTTTGCAAAAGTTTGATTTTAACGTCATTGAACTACTTACCCAGTCCAATTTTATTAATCAATGTACAGCCGAGACTATTATAGCTAGGGACTTGACATTTTCAAGGTATCTTCTTACAACAAAGTCAAGATGCACTGAGAAAGGATTTTGCAAAAGTTTGATTTTAACGTCATTGAACTACTTACCCAGTCCAATTTTATTAATCAATGTACAGCCGAGACTATTATAGCTAGGGACTTGACATTTTCAAGGTACCTTCTTACAACAAAGTCAAGATGCACTGAGAAAGGATTTTGCAAAAGTTTGATTTTAACGTCATTGAACTACTTACCCAGTCCAATTTTATTAATCAATGTACAGCCGAGACTATTATAGCTAGGGACTTGACATTTTCAAGGTACCTTCTTACAACAAAGTCAAGATGCACTGAGAAAGGATTTTGCAAAAGTTTGATTTAAACGTCATTAAACTACTTACCCAGTCCAACTTTAATAATCAACGTACAGTCGAAACTATTATAACTAAAGACTTGAAATTTTCACCTTCTTTCAACAATGTCGATATGCACTAAGAAAGGATTTAGCAAACTTTGATTTCAACGCCATTAAACTACTTACCCAGGCCAACTTCAATAATAAACGTATAGCTGAGACTATAGTACCTAAAGATTAGAAACATCAAACAGTATTTAGGCTCTTACCTAGACAAAAAAGCATCACATTTAAAAATTGTAGATATCCTTAATCTTTTTTAATGAATAAATATTTTAATACATTATTGTTTTTCTAATATAACTTCACTGTTGCAAAAACATTTCTTTCCCGTGCAACGCCGGGTACTTCAGCTAGTGGTCTACACACGCTATATATATATATATATATATATATATATATATATATATATATATATATATATATATATATATATAAGATGTATATATACACACACACACACACACACACACACACACACACACACACACACACACACACACACACACACACACACACACACACACACACACACACACATATATATATATATATATATATATATATATATATATATATATATATATATATTTTTACCGATCGACGTTAATTTTTTTCTAGATTGTCACTCGAGATCTAATCCTCGAAATAAAATTTAGTTAATTTTATTCTTTTTAGGAGTTTTACATCTGCGACGTTATTTATTGAACAAAAAAACTTTTAAGAAATGTTGTTCTCTACAAGTCGGCAAATACATGTTTTCGCAATACAATGAACCCGAAGGACAGTGTAGGCAGAAAACTAAAAAAAGTGACGATTTTCGAAGATTTTTCCAAAATGGCGGAGGGCGTAGAGGACAGGGGAATGAGAAAAATTGGATTTTTTTACTATTCAACCGAACTGTACACTAAAGTAACGCTACACTTACGACTTTAACACTTTATTCTCACAGTTACATTTAGGGAGGCGATAATAACAAAAAAAGAAAAAAACGAATCTGTACAACATATCAGAAATTTAGAACCACTCGACCTTTTGTACGATAAACTCCTTTATTCGTTCTTTATTTTTGTTATTTTAAGGCGAAAAGCACATTGAGGCTATTATCACCTCCCTATAAATGTAAGTGTGAGGGTAAAGTGTTAAAGTCGTAAGTGTAGTGTTGTAAGTGTAAGTGTAATTGTTTGTTAGACTCAGGTACCGCGATGGACGTCTAAATCCTCTCAATAGGTTCAGCTAGTCTGCACCCCATACGGGGTCCTTTATACGGGTTGTATTCACTGGACTAATTACTACAATAAACACATTAAAACACACACACACACACACACACACACACACACACACACACACACACATCATTTCACGGTCCCATTTTCCAATATGCGCTAACAGTTTGCACACGTGTTGCTTCAGTTTTGCCTGACAGTTTCAACTGATCACGCGTACACGACGCAATAGGCCATTGCAGTTTGTGACAGCTGACCTTGTGTACGCACGAACAATGCAGTGTACAGGTACAGTGTGTAATTAGGCACCGCAGAGTGTATAAACAGAGTGAATTTATGTCGGCGAGACGGCGGCGAGGGGAGGGGGCGACGTGACGTCATAACTGCAAGGTTCAACCAACAATTTCTTGTAGCATAGAATATTATGCGTGGACGATTCGCTGCTTATGAAATAGGAACCTTTCTTAGCGAATTCCCGTTGGAAATGAGCTGTTCGAGCGGCCATCATAGTAAGATCAAGACCAGGGACCTAGAAATCACTGATTCTGACATCTAAATCACTTTTTGAGGGTTTCTTAATTTGTGTGTGTGTGTGTGTGTGTGTGTGTGTGTGTGTGTGTGTGTGTGTGTGTGTGTGTGTGTGCGCGCGCGTGAGAGAGATTAACACTCTCACGTTAGGAATGTTGGTACTATTTCAACTCGGCACAAAAATCAAATTTGATAATAGGAAGGCTTAGTACTTTACCCAGGGAAAACCGATTAACAGTTTCAAAATGGCGACCATATCAAATCATTACCCATGAGTAATGTTTAGTGCGTTGAGACATAAAATGTAAAGTTCTTTTTAACTTTATTTTAGCCTTTAGGGATGAAATTTTTTGAAAACCACATTTCTGTCCAAAGCTTAATAAAAACTTGACAACGAAATACACCTCTGTATGTATTTTAAATGTAGAAATAAATAAATACAATTTTTTTACCCCATTTTGACCCTTTAATAGTGGAATTTCAGGATATGTCTTCTCTGTGAACCTCTAAGTCTAATATTACGAAATTTGAACTCTACCTTATTTTTCTCTAGATAAGGAGAAAAAAGCAAAAAGTTCGTTTTTACCCAATTTTAATCATTTAAGGGTGGGATTTTTTAAACCTTTTCTTAACCAGCGCCTAGGATCTTCTGGCATGTTTCATTGTAATCCTTTGCGTGGATTTGGAAAAAAAATGTTCCAGAATGTTTTTGTCTTAAACGGTTTTTTAAAATTTCACCATCGTAATCAGCGTTAAAAACTGCTTAAATTAACATTTTGAATTTTCAAAATAAGTTGAAATTTAAGAAATTGAATTTGACTGTTGTGAGGGTGATTTTCAATTAAAAGTTGTAATACATACAGATTTCAACGATGTTCGAAAAAGAGTCAGATAAAAAGTTATTTTTGGGAACTTGCTTTCCATCACGCCACGACTTATTGGAACCTTTTTATCAGGTCAGCAAGACAGCTGCGTGCACGACGAGGTACAGCGGGTATTATTAACGTGAGCTAAGCAAACAAAAATAGTTTTTGATTACACGTATTATTAGGAGCCTACCAGCGACACTAAACACTACAATTGAAAGCCCGCAGTCACAGAGCTGCAGGTCGCGTGCGAGAGTGGAATTAGGCAAAGGATGGGATGATGCATCAGGACATAGCACGCATGTCCGTGCGGACTCACCGCATGCGTGACGTCATGCTATCACGTGGCACGTCACGCTTTGTAGACTGGTAGACAGTAATGCGTTCCAAATAAACTGCCCCAAAACATTATGATCTTTCTCACATACAATTATTTACACAGAAATCTGGTTCGGAAGCTACTGACGGCGAAAATATAGAAAGAAACACAACAAAGCTTAAATCAGCTGTTACATTAACATCACAGTGCCGGGTGACCACTGTGTAGGTATTTTGTTTAGTGTACACGCATGAAACTTAGCAAATTTTTACAGATATGAATATGAGATACAAAGAACTTTAGTAGGCCTATACAAAATTTCATAAAAATCGTTAAGAGTCGTTTTTGAAAAAAATGGACACACACACACACACACACATATATATATATATATATATATATATATATATATATATATATATATATATATATATATACATATATGTGTGTACATGTGTGTGTGTGTGTGTGTGTGTGTGTGTGTGTGTGTGTGTGTGTGTGTGTGTGTGTGCGCGCGCGTGTGTGTGTTGTTTACATATACAAGATACATGTAAACATATCTTCAAAGTAATTATATATTCAGCAAAAATATCATTAATAAAAGCTTCTGTCGGTAACTCCCCGATTTCCACACGTGCACTTTCTTAATTTATTAAATTTTTAATTAATTAATTCAATAATTAATTAATTAATAATTAAAACAGAATGTCCGATAATTTAGATTTTTAAAATAAATATTTCACTGCTGTTGTATCTCACCCAAATTATATATTTTTTTCAATTTAATTGAAACGATGCACATTTATTAAACACATTGCCGCCTCGGTGGCCTAGTTGATAGCGTACTGGGCTTTCACCCCGAGGACCCGGGTTCGATTCCCGGCCAGGGCTTGGCATTTTCATACGCTATAAATCATCCCATCGTCTGCATTAGCCCAAGTGTGCACTATAGTCGGACGTTAAAAAAAAATCCATTACCTGAACTAAAATTAACTCTTGTGACATTTTTCCAAAAATACGAAATATTTAGACTTATTCCCGATAATGTGAGATTGTGCAAAATATCGATTATTTATTTGCTGAAATATGTATTGTCTTATAGATATACTTGTTGCCCTTGTTTGGTCGCGCAGTGTTCAGTGTGCACGCGTGAATTTAGCTACTTAGCAAATTTTCACAGATATGCGATATGTCGCTATCGATTCCTGACAACTAAAAACTCTACTATACGAAATTTCACAAAATCGTTAGAGCCCTTTTTGAGAAAACGTGGACAAACATACATACAAATTTAGCTCGTTTAATATTACAGGATATTAACTTAATATTAAAGGTAGACACATTGCAATGTTGTAGTTTTTCAGTTCCTACTATTAGTTCACACTCTCCATATATATATATTTATATATCTTGTTCAAATTTACAATTAGCCGCCTCGGTGGCCTAGTAGATAGCTTTCACCCCGAGGACCCGGGTTCGATTCCCGGCGAGGGCTTGGCATTTTCATACGCTATAAATCATCCCATCGTCTGCATTAGCCCAAGTGTGCACAATAGTCGGACGTTAAACACAAAAAAAAATTAAAAACAAATTTACAATTGTTAATAAAATACTTGCTAATCATCCACTCAAGTTCAAATACATTTTTTTAAACTTGTAGTGGATCACACTTGATGTAATACAGTTTTTTATCAAACATTAATATCGCATATTTGTTCAGACTATACGATAGGATTTGATTTAAATAACACTTTGTTCTATCCTATGTTAGTTTTAGTAATCACAGCACGCAGCTGTTTCGCTGACGTGATGGAAGCGCATGACCTAAGTAGAAATTGACTTTTTTTTGTTTTTATATTACTTGTTTTTAATATAACTAAAAAGAAATGGGTTAATGTTTTTAAACTCAAAAAAATGTCCTACAAAGTACTAAAACGCATTACTTGTAAAAATACATAAAACACATCGAAATGTTTGGAAGTAAAACGTTTATACAAACATTTCAAATATTTTCTTATGCGGAGATATTTTTCGTTTTGTCACCCACAAATCATTAAAAATGTTCGACTTTAAATAATTATTTACTAATCTGCAAAGTTATTGGTTTTCAATGACAAGTAAAATACTAAAATCGGTTAGGTGGGACTCTACAGTTATATTTATTATTATTATTTTAAGGCGAAAATAACATTGAGGCTATTATCGCCTCCCTAAATGTAAGTGTGAGTGTAAAGTGTTAAAGTCGTAAGTGTAGTGTTGTAAATGTAACTGTGTGTTAGACTTGGGTACTGCGAGGGACGTCTAAATCCTCTCAATAGGTGCAGCTAGTCTGCACTCTCTGCAGGGTCTACAGTTATAGTTGTACAAAGATATTCATATATATACACACGAGGTGTGTTCAGAAAGTAACGAGAATTTTTTAATTTCGCGGGCTTGGAAAGTCCGATTGTCATACATTTTATTATTATTTGGTATACATGCCCTTGAAGTATGATAAAACTTTCAGCTGTTTTCATTGTTGACTTTGTCTGTGACAGCCACTAAGGTTAGACGTGTTTTTATGAGCTCGGCGATTTTCGTTTGTTAAAAGAAATGGATCAAAGAATTTGTATCAAATTTTATTGATACAATTTTTTGCGTAAAAAATGGAATAAAGTGTAACAAAGTGTGTGACATGTTAACAAAGGCCTATGGTGAGTCTGCTATGAGTAAAGCAAGAGTTTACGAGTGGTATAAGCGTTTCCAAGAAGGCCGTGAAGACGTTGAAGATGGCGAACGCCCTGGACGCCCCAGCACATCAACAACTGATGAAAACGTGGAAAAAGTGAAATAAATGGTTATGAACAATCGCCGAATCACAATTAGAGAGTTCGCTGATGATGTTGGCATATTGATTGGATCATGTCATGACATTGTTTCCAATGTTTTGTGTATGAAACGCGTGGCAGCAAAATTCGTTCCAAAATTGTTGAATTTTGAACAAAAAATCAGCGATGCGAATGGAAGTTTATAACAGGTGACGAAACAGGGTTTAGTCACTAAATGAAATCAACGACGATGCATGCCTTCAAGAATTACTGAAACGTATTATAACAGGTGACGAAACATGGGTTTACGGATATGACGTCGAAACTAAGGCTCAATCATCCCAGTGGAGGCATTCTGGCTAAACTGCTCAATCATCCCAAGACCGAAAAAAAGGCTCGACAAGTGCGGTCGAACGTGATGGATTATGCTCACTGTGTTCTTCGATATTAATGGCATAGTGCATCATGAATTCTTGCCAGCAGGTGAAACGGTCAATAAGGAGTACTACCTACAAGTTCAACGCCGTTTGCGTGAAGCAATCCGAAAAAAACGCACGGATCTTGAAAAAACAATTCATGGCCTTTGCACCACCATAATGCACCAGCTCACACTTCATTGCTTGTTCGTGAATTTTTGGCCAAAAACAGTAATGTAACGATGCCCCAGCCTCCATATTCGCCAAACATGGCTCCGTGTGACTTTTTCCTATTTCCAAAAATAAATAGATCCTTAAAGGGCCGTCGTTTTACAGCCGTAGATGACATTAAAAGCGCATAGGATTGGAAGAAGCGCTGGCACAAGTGCATAATATCTAATGGGGACTATTTTGAAGGCGACAACATCAATGTAGAAGAATAAATAAATATTTTGTTAAAAAAATTAAAATTCTCGTTAATTTCTGAACACACTTCGTATACTATTGGGCACGTGCGCTTTTTCGCAGTTAATGGGAAAAAGAAACCAATAATATACAACAATGTACAGAAAAAAGTTGAACAGTGTTATAGCACCTCTTTGTAAACAATGTTCGAAATGACCTATCAAATATGTGACAATCATAACTTTCCTTGTTGGTACATGGACGAAAAGGAAAAGAAGTTATGAATGATAACATTGGCTGGTGCTATATTTAATTATTATAGCACACTAATATTTAATTAAATACTTGTATTTTAAGATTACTGTACATATCGTACTAAGTAAAATTGTTGCAAAACCATGTAAGCCTAATATTTCTTGTCAATATGAACTTCTGTTGAAATATACTTTCTAGTGACCTGTTAATAAAGCTAGTTTGCCACCAGAAGCAGCACAAGCGCAACCGGAAATCGTGTTTTTGTATCGCATATTTTAGTTTTTCTTTAAGATTCGTTAAGTAGCTTTCACGCAACACTTACTTTCATACGAAACCGCGTTAGTTAAGTACGTAAAAAAATAACTGAAACGTTTGTTAGATTACAAGGTTGGTAACACCGGTAACACGATTTAAATAATCGTTTTCGCTATGAAAAACATGTTACCTACTTTCCGTGCTAATGATTGTGAGGTTATGTTAGATTAGATTAGATTAGAGTCTAGAGGAAGGGATAGTACAACCCCAGGCACTGCAATCGACTGACCTATTGTGCAACTAAACCTCTTAAAATAGCCAGTTCAACAGATTGGTATCCTTAATAATTCCCAGTAACCCACTTGGTAGCTCACTCTGCTGAAGATCCCTAGTGTCTTGGAAACCAAAAACCCTTAGCCTCCTACTAGCAAGAGTCTCACGATCATGAATTATATGACCTTCCTGCACAACCTATACACGGTTATCCATAGTACATACCTATCCTATTCTTGTGCACCCTCAGACCACAGTGCCCTGTAATGAGCCCCATGATCCTCCTGACTTATGCTCTGCCCAGGACATCTGCTGCCCCTTTGAGTCCTCCAAAAGAAACTTTGCTTAGGAGACGTTTACTATGGGAATGCTCATGAAGGTTATCCCATCTTACCTGGTGTTGATCAGTAATCCACCTATTAATCTCAGGCCTGGCTTACGATATAGAAATCCCTAAAGCCGGCTCAGGTCCGATGAACTCAGATGGAGATCCCAATCCAGCCAATCGGTCTGACTCCTCATTACTATCAACTCCCCTATGTTCCCAGTGAAGAGTTACCCGGTTGCCCAGGGACAGAGTGTCAAGGTTCTTCCGACACTCCCAGACCAGCTTGGACTGAATTGTAGGACCCGCATGTGCTTTTATTGCTGCCTGACTATCGGCAATGAATATGAATGCGTTCCTTCTTGAAGGCCCGTTTCAAGTCCTCCCGAACACAGTCATGAGGTTATGTCAGTCATTTTGATTTTAGATTTTTTTCAAAGTTCCCGTAGTTTTCGCACATTAATATTCTTATATTATTACTAACGGACATGTAATAAGGCGTTTTAGTTAGGTTCTTAAGCCATTTTTTTGTCTATTGTTTTCATTGAAAGTGTATTAATTACTAAACAAGGAACAAAGATCAGTTGGACATCACAAGGAATGAATCACACCTCAAAAAGAAAAAATAAACATTTTATAAATTTCAGTAAAATAAAAATAACGTATAACAAAATTACAAATTTTTTTAATAAAGTAAAAAGAGTATATTACTATAGTTTACGTAATATTTGTATTAGTCAGTGATAATTATTACGTTTTATCTGATATAATATTTCACACAAAGATAGCAATTTTCAAAATCGCTACGGTAACAATTATTGTAAAAAAAAGTAGTTTTTTACTTGAGTTTTTTTTGTGTTTAACATCAATATATCAACATCAATTATATGAGCAATTGGATTTGTATTCTTATTCGCTATTGGAGGATTAACAGGAGTAATCTTAGCAAATTCACAAATTAGCAAATAGTGTGGACTATTGTGCACACTTGGGCTAATGCAGACGATGGGATGATTTATAGCGTATGAAAATGCCAAGCCCTGGCCGGGAATCGAACCCGGGTCCTCGGGGTGAAAGCCTAGTACGCTATCCACTAGGCCACCGAGGCGGCTTTTTCACTTGAGATAGCGTGTTGTAACAAATGTTGTAAGCCATCATATACTATTATTTTATTATTTGTCTATTATTTCACGAGACGTATAGAAATTTGTGAACGATAATTTTCACAAACGTTTTGGACGTTAAGTGACCTATAACTTCTAATTACTTAAGAACAACAACTGAACAAAATCTTTAACATTGTTAATCTTTTTTTTAAAAAATTCAAATATTTCACATAATTTTTTTTTAACGTCTGACTATTGTGCACACTTGGGCTAATGCAAACGATGGGATGATTTATAGCGTATGAAAATGCCAAGCCCTGGCCGGGAATCGAACCCGGGTCCTCGGGGTGAAAGCCTAGTACGCTATCAACTAGGCCACCGAGGAGGTTTATTTCACATAAAAAGTGGATATATGATTAACTATATAATTATATATATTATAATATATATATATATATATATATATATATATATATATATATAATACAATTATATATATATATATACAATTAAACTATATAATTAAATATGGTCGAAATCGGTCAATTAGCCTAATCTCCAGCAAATTTATACTGCCAAAATAATACGAGCAAATATTAAAAAACACATTTTTGTTCATGTTTAAGCTTTTTACCAACAAAGAACTTAACATATTGCGAATGTATTACATAATACACGAACAGATAAAAAACACTTATTTTTGACTCAAGGGTCTGAAACGGATGCATAAATAATATTTTATATTTTCCAAGAACGTCATACTGTTTTACACACGTCGTGTAAAAAGATAACATTTTCAGGACCAAAATCCAATCTGTAGGAACTTCCAGCAGACGCCCTAACACGTGCGTGACCCAAACCCCTCCCTCCCCGCTCGCAAATTACTAACAGGCCACAATATCGTTTTTTAACAACTTAAGAAACAGCCGAATACATAATTTCCGTTCGGGTTTGTTTATCTGCATGAAATTTGGCATCTGCAGCTGTTCACCTGCCCCAAACTGTTGCCCAGATGCCTGTAATTGTTGCTCTCCTGAAGTCTTCGTTTCCGTTCCGAAACACAGGATGTGGCACCAACGGGCAACACTGTATTTTAGCTCATGGGAAACTGCCTATTATATCTGTATCTCTCGCTAATGATTTAATCAGAATAAGTGGTCCGTACGGTTACGTTCTGATACATCTTGATCACTGCTAACAAAACAGAATGTCTGACTTTTGCCAAATGACTGTGTGTGGGAAAATGTGTAGTAAGCGTTTATAAGAACTATATCTCATATTTATACTGGCATAGCGGTGGGGGCTGTGAATACTATCACTGCTACTGAGAAAACTGTTCTTGGCAATGAACAGTGAGCAGTTGTGATTACTCTTCAATAGAAGAGTAACTGCAAATGTTATCACTGCTACTGAGAACATTGTTCTTGGCACTGAGCAGTGAGCAGTTGCAATTGCTCTTCAATAAAGGTGAGACTGTGAATGCTATCACTGCTACTGAGAACATTGTTCTTGGCACTGAGCAGTGAGCAGTTGTGATTGCTCTCAATAGAGGTGAGACTGTGAATGCTATCACTGCTACTGAGAACACTGTTCTTGGCACAGAGCAGTAAGCAGTTGCGATTGCTCTTCAATAAAGGTGAGACTGTGAATGCTATCACTGCTACTGAGAACACTGTTCTTAGCAATGAGCAGTGAGCAGTTGCGATTGCTCTTCAATAAAGGTGAGACTGTGAATGCTATCACTGCTACTGAGAACATTGTTCTTGGCACTGAGCAGTGAGCAGTTGCGATTGCTCTTCAATAAAGGTGAGACTGTGAATGCTATCACTGCTACTGAGAACATTGTTCTTGGCACTGAGCAGTGAGCAGTTGTGATTGCTCTTCAATAGAGGTGAGACTGTGAATGCTATCACTGCTACTGAGAACATTGTTCTTGGCACTGAGCAGTGAGCAGTTGCGATTGCTCTTCAATAAAGGTGAGACTGTGAATGCTATCACTGCTACTGAGAACATTGTTCTTGGCACTGAGCAGTGAGCAGTTGCGATTGCTCTTCAATAAAGGTGAGACTGTGAATGTTATCACTGCTACTGAGAACATTGTTCTTGGTACTGAGCAGTGAGCAGTTGCGATTGCTCTTCAATAAAGGTGAGATTGTGAATGCTATCACTGCTACTGAGAACATTGTTCTTGGCACTGAGCAGTGAGCAGTTGTGATTGCTCTTCAATAGAGGTGAGACTGTGAATGCTATCACTGCTACTGAGAACATTGTTCTTGGCACTGAGCAGTGAGCAGTTGCGATTGCTCTTCAATAAAGGTGAGACTGTGAATGCTATCACTGCTACTGAGAACACTGTTCTTAGCAATGAGCAGTTGCAATTGTTCTTGAGACTGTGAATGCTATCACTGCTACTGAGAACATTGTTCTTGGCACTGAGCAGTGAGCAGTTGTGATTGCTCTTCAATAGAGGTGAGACTGTAAATGCTATCACTGCTACTGAGAACACTGTTCTTAGCACTGAGCAGTGAGCAGTTGTGATTGCTCTTCAATAGAGGTGAGACTGTGAATGCTATCACTGCTACTGAGAACACTGTTCTTGGCACTGAGCAGTGAGCAGTTGTGATTGCTCTTCAATAGAGGTGAGACTGTGAATGCTATCACTGCTACTGAGAACACTGTTCTTAGCAATGAGCAGTTGTGATTGCCCTTCAATAGAGGCGAGACTGTGAATGCTATCACTGCTACTGAGAACACTGTTCTTGGCAATGAACAGTGAGCAGTTGTGATTACTCTTCAATAGAGGCGAGACTGTAAATGTTATCACTGCTACTGAGAACACTGTTCTTAACACTGAGCAGTGAGCAGCTGCGATTGCTCTCAATAGAGGTGAGACTGTGAATGCTATCACTGCTACTGAGAACACTGTTCTTGGCACTGAGCAGTGAGCAGTTGTGATTGCTCTTCAATAGAGGCGAGACTGTAAATGTTATTACTGCTACTGAGAACACTGTTCTTGGCACAGAGCAGTAAGCAGTTGTGATTGCTCTTCAACTACCTGCTCTCTGCTCACTGTTCAGTGATGTTTGCTCTTTGTTTTACAAGGAATTTACGCACGAAAAGCGATAATAAACAAATAATGAAATTACATGAAATAAAAGTTAGTTAGTTACTAATGTTTATTAAGTTAATTAATAACATATTTTTTATGTTACTATAAACTAATAATTAAGGTCTATTTGTTTTACTTTCTTTTAATTAAATAGATGAAAATCGTATTTCTATTTATTAATTGGTCATGGTTTCAGGTGCTTAACTAATGATTTAAAAAAAAAATCATGGAAATTATTATTTATATGTTTTATTTTATGAATTCGAAAGTTTACATTTGTTCAATTTTGTATTTATTTTTGCTTCACATAGACTACTGTGAAAACATCTAAAAGTTTTTTCCCAATTACAGTCGACCTTGGTTAAAACGCTTTCGGTTAGAACTCTAACTCGGTTATAGCGCTATTTTCATAATGTTCCCAATATTCTATATTAAATGTACGTGTATTTTAGGCTCGATCACAAGGCTTTGTGAACTCAGATACAACTCTGTCACGCTGCTGTTATAGTCCAGCCACTTTGTAAACGGCCTGAGCCAGAATTTCTCGTGCATATAGGAGAATTCTCCTACAGCTCCCTCCAACAATTCAGGGACACAGTCGGCCAATCTGAGTCTAGAAACTGTAACTACTCAGCGACAGTGAAGGAAAAGGGAGGAGCTATGGTGACAGAGTGGGGACATGACCTCTCACTCGCACATTTTTTCTTTTGCCCCACTGATGCTCTTAGCCGTTTTCTAAGCTGCTGACCTATAGTCACTCTCACTTGAAATACCAGTTGTGTTCTATTTTTAGCATAAAGGTTGAGAACGGAATCTTTCTTAGAATTTTGTTGCAGGTTAAACAAATAATGTAAATTGTGTCGTCCCCGTAAAAGTGTTTTCTCTCTCTCTCTCTCTCTCTCTCTCTCTCTACACACACACACACACACACACACCGTACGCCTTAGTGGGGGGGACTTCAATCTCACGAACCCTCACAACAGTGTACACACTGTGTTGCATGTATAAGTACTAAACAGTACAGTCCTTATTTTCTATTAGTTTTAACTAAAATATATTTCAAAATTATGTAATATGTGTAATAAATTGTAATAAAATAGGCATTAATTATGTATACAGTACAAAGTATGCTTTTCTTTCACTACATACAGTATTTCCGCTGTTTACAAACTCATTTATTGTAAACTCGGTTACAACGCTATCTCGTTTACAGTGCTCATATAAGTTTATTCCATTTAACCGCGTTATATCCGAGGTCGACTGTATTTTGATTAGCTATCACTTCATTAACTTTTTTTAAATTATAATAATATTTATTCTGAACAAAATCACTTCTAAACAACTTTTTTGCCGATATATAATTATTATATTAGGTACAGTAGCTTATAACTTTATGTATATTTTGCACGATAATACATTGTTTGTCCTTATTTTACTAATTTGATAATACACCTCTATTTTCATTTTAAAGTTTTTTAATAATAAATATTTTTCATTAAAAATGTACTAGGGTAATAAACAGCAGTGAACAGTTAGCGCAAGGCAGCGCGTTGTCTTATTAGAAGACTGTTCTCTAAACTGTGATTAAATCACTGCTACTGTTCACTGCTCAGAGTATTCACTGCTAACAGGAAAACGCTTTTAGTCCAAGCATTATACTGGTCAATCATAAACCCACCACTATAACAAGTGAGACAGCGATTTGTGAGTTCAACTATAAGGTCAGAGAACTTTATACAATACTTTACACTGGGTATCAGGGCAAACCGGACAAGCTGTGGCTGGACTGAAATCCGCATCTGTGTTTGTGGAACCGGGAGTCGGCAGTAAGGGTTCCTATGTGCCTGGCTGGGTCAGCTATCAATACGTGGATCCACAAGCAACACGAGGAACTATGGGATAACCTTAGAGTGTTGTAGTCGTCGGGAGTAATAGTAAAAGTCCGGGCGTTTACCAGGTCAAATGCGGGCTGGCGAAGCACTCTTCCGGTTCTCAACGATGAGTTTAAAGAAATTTTCTTCTTGTTAAAAATTGGTCGGATTCCTTCTATTTCCTCCCGAGCCAAAGTCGGACTGGAGTAAAATTTTTAACCAGAAACCTAGGACCAAAAGCAGTGCCTCCATAGAAATCGGCGCCAAACTCTCGTATATCATTAAGAAATTTCGAGAGAAATCGTCTGACTATAACCTACGATAAAGCAGTTACATCAGCCATTTTTACTGAAACCATTACATTTGTTCCTTGCTTCAAGAATGAATAAATACATCTGGTGGTATGTTCTCGAACTTTGATAAAGTAGATATCGTATAAGCGGTAAAAGGTAACTTTCAGCCGTGACCTATAACCACACTACAATCACAGATGAATAGAATAATTGAGGTTGACATTCATAATGTTTTATGTAAGATGAAGTCAAGACGTTGTTTGAGTCAATAAATAAACTATTTATTTAATAATTTTGACACACACACACACACACACACACACACACACACACACACATATATATATATATATATATATATATATATATATATATATATATATATATATATATATATATATATATATATATATATATATGGCAGTTGCTGATCTGCCTCAATGGCGGATGAAGATGTAATTCTCAACGGCAAAGAGGGCGGAGAAACCAAGAACACCAAAATCCGGGGTGCGTCTGTAGTGGCAACCACCGGCAACCTGGTCAGCGTCTGTTCATCCAGAGGATGCGGCTGTACGTAACGCTCCAGGAACTAACAATCCCTGGTTCTAAAAATCCCAGTGGAAACACTGGACCTTCAAGATTACAAGCAAGGAACAAGACATGAGTCGGAGTGCTTTGCGTGATCCAACAGGATCTATGCGCAGATAATAATAATAATAATAATAATAATAATAATAATAATATATATATATATATGTATATATATATATATATATATATATATATATATATATATATATATAATGGTGTATATGGTTTATGCACATCATACCGATAGACTCTCGCTTTTCTCTAATCACGAAGCTATAGGGTAATTCGTTTACGGGTCTAAGGTTTGGAGATGAAGCTTGCAAAAAGCATTCTTTTTATCACCAGTCAACCGGCGCTTTTCGTTAAAATTCTGGCGGCGGCGCAACGGGAATTCTCCCGCTAGCTTATATGGCCAGTCCGATAGTGTTCCGAGCAAGATGTGGTGTCTTGTAGAATTGTTCTGGGGGCAGTAGTGCTGGGTGGTCCTCCAACATGTGTTGCCGAACAACGATTATCGACTTTCATTTATACTCGAAAGCATACCTAGAAAGAACCACGAACGAACGCACCAAACATGACGAAGCTGGTATGTACGGGAAATGCGATGTCGGTGCACCGGCAATAATGCCTGAGCAAAAATTTGATAATATAGGTATATTAGACCCGAGATACTGGAGACCAGTCAGAAGCGAATGTTGGGTGACGGGGGAATTGTTAACTATGTTCGCAAGCGTAGGTTGTTTGAAATCTGGGAGAGAAGTTCGGGAATTTAGCGTGGATGGGAATTTTGACTCGAAGGAAGAGAAGGTCCTTTGAACTAAGAACGCCTCCGCCACGGTTACTTTCACAAATTCTATCAGCGGCTCAAAAATTATCCAGATAGATTTTTCCCACATTTAAGGCTGTCGCAATCAACTTTTAATTACACGTTGTTGAACCAGAAGTCATGAAGAAGTTAAACACAAGACCGAACATATTCAACGCAGTGTCTGTCGAAGATCGGCTTGTTCTTACCTACTTGTTTTTGTAAGTAAAAATTTGTAATAAAAGGATTTATTTTCCAACGTATTTAGTTGTAAAAACTGTACATTTTAAATGACTGAATTCTCAGAATTAATTCAATACTTCTCTCCCGGCTTGGAAACAGCTTAAGCCTGCGAAACCTAATTCGCTCCCGTCAACCAATACTCATTTCCGATTGTTTCGCAGTGCACGCATATCTCCAATCTATACTACGCTAGATTATTATATTTCTGCACAGACATTACTGTGCATCACATAGCATCTCCCGTATACAATGGCATCATTCTGATTGGTGCGTTATTTTTGTAGTTTTAACAATGGAATTCTGAGAAATTATGGTTGCCGCCATAATTTCGAGTATACATACAGGACGAAAATCGTTGTTCGGCAGAACAGCGAGGAGGACCACCCACTAAAGAACAACAAACGCAACCTAACAACACCCGGACCAACTGTACAAGACATCACAACTTGCTCGGAAGGAATAGGAGAGAGCCGGCCAACAATACGAAGTGAATTTATTTTCACAATTCCGAACCGGAAAAATCAGGCAGCCTGCCGCCTACCTGATAAACGCCCGGACTAGAACACGCTCCAACAGATCATATTCCAATAGAAATTCGCTACAAATCAAGAAATAACTCAAAGAAAAGCTCAAAATCGTTTTTACGCTTTAACAATAAATATTTAGCGATTTTTGATGGATTATCTCTTGTCAGTGGTTTTCTACTTTTAAACGTTCATCAGTCTGTGTTCTCAAGATATCAAATTTCATTTAAATCGTTCAATCTTACAAAATTCAATTGACAATTTTTTTCACAATTACTACACTCCCTATGTAATAATAACAAACATATCTCAGTCCATAGTGCAAACAGATGGAAGGGTTTAAAATACTAAGTATAGCCCTCTAATCTTTTTAATAAAAAATTACCATTCTGCTGATGAAGGACCAGCTGACCAACCCCCAACAGGTGTCTCCCTCTTTGACCTTGAAACAACCACCTGGCTATTCGTGACCTTCATCCCTAGACACGCGCATATAATTCGTTACCGGTGATTTCGTGAAAGAGTTAATTGGCTTTGGAACAATCTTTTTTCCAGATTGGTAAAAACCAATGCACCTTTGTCCGGTACACCTGGCAGCCTGAGGGTTTAGGCTCGTTAAAAAACCGTCCGAATGAATTCAAGGTCAAATTTGATTTCAGTTTAATGAGCACGCACTTTAAAGTAGAAAGACGTTTTTACTTGCTGATTGGATATGGACACGATTTCGTGCGACAGATATTATTTAATGAACACAGTCGGTATTTGGTCAAACTCCATGATATTTAGGAAATTAGTAGGCCTACACAAAATAGCTTCACAAAATTCTTTTATTCAGTAACATATGTTTCGCCCTGAAGCATCTTCAGTCAGACACAGTGACTATGTCTAAAGATGCCTCACGGCGAAACACATGTCACTGAATAAAAAAATTTGTGAAACTATATTAGGATTATAATTTTCCTGTTTTCAAACACCCTAAAATCGAAATAGCGTTTTTTATTTGGAAAAATAAATGTAAACAAGGCTGGTGACAAAATGGATCGAACGATTTCGTTAAAATTTTACACAGACCCTTTATAGAAATCGCTAATGCATTGTTTTTGCGTATATTCATAGGAAAATGAGGTACTGGAGCGCTATTATTGCGCTCCTAGGCCAGAGACCTTGAAATAAGAGCTGATATTAATCTTTCCTACACTTTTTGAGAGGTATTAAAAATTTATTTATTTATTTATTTTGTTGTTGTTGTTATTTTAAGGCGAAAAGCACATTGAGGCTATTATCGCCTCCCTATATATAAGTGTGAATGTAAAGTGTTAAAGTCGTAAGTATAGTGTTGTAAGTGTAAGTGTGTGTTAGACTCGGGTACCGCGAGGGACGTCTAAATCCTCTCAATAGGTGCAGCTAGTCTGCACCCCCTGCGGGGATTAAAAATTTATATGAGCGTTGTACACAGAAGTTTGTTATTCCAGCAAAATCCGTTAAAAATGGCGGCCATTTTAAGACTAAAAAAATTAACAACTTTTTTATCGTACATTTTTTGAAAATATGATTTTACCGTCGTAGTCAGCGTTAAAATATGCATAAAAGCATTTTTATTTTTCAAATTGTTTTGGCTCAGTGAACCTGAAAACAGATATCAAAATCTCAAAATACTGTACTTTAACACCATAGTTTTATATAACCAGTTTCTTTTCGTCTTAAACGTTCTCCGACATCTTCTGATTCCTAGCTTCCATTTCCTCTATCGTTCCATAGATCTTGATCCAATCCCCTTTGTCTCACTTCCTTATCAATTCCCTCTCTCCAACTAATACTTGGTTTTCCTCTTTTTTTGCGACCATGTGGTTTCTATTTTAGAATCTGCTTGGGAAGTCGATTTTCATCATCCTTTGGACATGGACAAACCATCGAAATTGTTTTGTCTTTATTAAATGTCATCTACACTGGTGTTTTTCACGTCCATGATTTCACGGATTCTTACATTTTTTAAAATCTTTTTTTCCGTTTCGATTGACTTGCGGCTCTTCTTTAACAGTCCATTTCTGTAGTTTGAAGACATCTTTATGTTTTTTTGTTTCAGTGTCCATTCTTCGCTTCCATATGAGATTATACTTTTTATAATTGTACTGTATATTCTGTATTTTTATAATTCGTATAGTAAAAAAATAATACATTAGATCAATCAATGCTAAATAAAAAGTCAGGATATGAAGTACATTCTTGACGTAAAAGAACAGAAGACGATCGCCCGCAACGACACTATCGGGCGTTAATGAAAGTTACACGGATGGAAGGATGTGACGGCACAACGCGCCGTGCCTACTGCCTCGTGCACGTAGCGACAACGGATCACCTGACCTTGGCCTTCAAACACAAAGAACTCCTTTCACAGCTGCGCCTCTGCAATCCATCAAGGACCTCAATCAACCGACCAAATTACTGGTCCTGCGGCTGCCTGAGCCTCACTACAGATGGGACAGGTTCGTGCTTCTACAAGTGCTACAGAAACAATGCTTAGAAACAGTTTATTGACCGAGCTAAGCGAGGTCTTTGTTTTAACTCGACCTTTTGGCATTTAGATTGTGTTTGTTTGTAAAAACAGTTTTGGCCAAACGCATTGTTTTGTTTTGAAATTTGGTAAAGAAGTACCCCTGTATAAAGCCCGAACGACGTATGTGCAAGATTTTTCCCTATCACTTCCGTTTCAAAATGGCGGCCTGACTTAAAATAACGAGTGTAGCGTTTTAACCGAACACATTAACCGATTATTTTGAAATTTTTTGACGACGTTATCTTGTATAAAACCCAAATGACATATGTGTACCTTTTTCCATTCACTTCCGCTTCAAGACAGTTGAGAGCGTGGTTGCTGGTTATTTCCTGTAATACTGGCTGAACGGCAAAACCTATAATTTTGACAGCTTCACGGAGAAAGAGCATACAATTTCCAATAAAGTGCTCCCCATGAATTTTTTTTTCGTAAATAATACGATTAGAAATTAAATTGGCGGCAATGTTACGAGCGCTGTCTTGGAGCGCTCTGCGTATTATTTAAGGATACACTGTGAGATCTACTTTTCTTTGAAGTGCTAGTGTACTATGTTTTGCAAAATTTACTCGTCTGACAAAAATTTATGAGCAAAAATATTTCTAAAATTACGTTTATATACACAAAAGTCTTTTTGCAATCGAGTCTTTTCTGTTGTACGCTCCCTGTAAAGTCAAATGGAAATTTTTTTACTTCGTACTAGTTAGACTAATGAGAAGGGGTCAGCGTTAATGGAAACGGTAAAGCTTACAGCAGTAACTGTTTTTCCGCACATATGACCTTGAGGTGTGCAGTTTAGGTAAGCGGCAGTCTGACTACTGTCTTTCTTGGCCACCTTGACTCTTCAAATGGAAGAAGGAAAGGAAAGAACCGCGCTGTACCGAATAAACTGACTCGGACCCTCCAATACACCTGTTCCTGTGCTGTTCGTCTCCTGTATCTGCACGCGTAGTCACCAGCCGAACATTTTGAAACGAATATTGAACAGAAATAGAACTAGTAGCTTAAAGAACAGTAGACATCGCAGTATATTCTTAATTAATACACAAAGCGCTCCACGACAGCGCTCGTAACTTTTTCCGCCAATTTAACCGGTAACCGTAATATTTACGAAAAATGTTACCGGACAAACTTTATTAGAAATTTTATGCTCTTTCTCACCAAAAATCGGTCAAAATTATGATAGGTTTTGCCGTTCAGCCAGTATTACAGGAAACAACTGTATCAAATCTCAACGTTGTATCAGAGACCACCATCTTGAAATGGAAGCGAATGGGAGGGGGGAAACACATATATTTTTCATGTTTTATATAAAATACTTTTGCATCAAATTTCAAAACAATCGGTCAATGCGTTTGGTTAAAATTGTCAACACTAGTCATCAGAGGCCGCCATCTTCAGACAGAAGTTAATGGAGTGAATATTACACATTTGTCATTTGGGCATTATACAAGATATCTTCACATAAAATCGGCGTTTGGGTAAAACTGCATTCACTCTTTACAGTGATTGAGAGGCCGCCATTTTGAAACGGAAGTGAATGAGCCTGATACTTCGTTCGGGCTTTACAGAAGGTACCTTTTACCAAATTTTAAAACAGTCAAAGTATGAGAATTTTACTGAATTAACTTTATTGGAAATTTTATGCTCTCTATCCCCAAGAAGTGGTTAAAATTACGATAGGTTTTGCCGTTCAGCCAGTATTACAGGAAATAACCAGTAACTATACTCTCTATATTGAATCAAAGATCGCCATCTTGAAAAAAAAGTGAATGGGAAAAATCTTACGCATGCGTTTTTCGGGCTTTAGGTCTATAAAAGGCATCTATCGCATTTTCTCTCTCTGTCCCACTAGTGCTCTTAGGAGGTCGTTTTCTAAGCGGCTGACCTATAGTTCCGCTTACTAACACTGAAAAACATCCACGCTAAATTCCGAACTTCTCTTCCGGCTTTCAAACAGCCTACGCCTGTGAACCTAGTTTATATTCTCCCGTCAACCAATACTCGCTTCTGATTGGCAGTGCTCTCGTATCTCGGGTCTAATGTACGCCAGATTAGCACATTTCTGCCCAGGCATCACTGCCGGCGCACCACACAGCGTCTCCCGTACACACTAGCTTCATCCTGATTGGTGCGTTCTTTCGCTGGTTTTAATCATTCGATTTTTGAGATATGGTTCCGACCGTAATTTCGAGTATAAATACAGGTCGAAAATCGTTGTCCGGCAGAACATCGAGGACCACCCACGACACAACCCTACCATCAGGTACAACTCCACAGAATACACCAAGTAGGTCGTATGGAAATTGGAGGAATCCAGCCAGATTTCAAGAAAATACGAACTTCTTATTTGTCAGCATTCCAAACAGGAAGAGTGGCTCGCCAACCCGCTGTCGATCCGGTAAACGCCCTAACTTGCACTATTTTTCAACCAGACTATAACTCTTTACAAAGACATATGTGCAAGATTTATTTAACTGTTAACTCTCTAACACTTTACGCAATCTGGGTTGGTAAAGGTGCTAATTATAACTTAAATGCATTATTACCTTATTTGTATACATTAAAGTACAATCTTGTTGTAGAATACTTGCACAAAGTAGGCCCTATGTACCAGGGTACAGTATATTTAACAGTAAACGCTCTAACAATTTTGTGCTTGATGGGTCAGACATTTAGTATAATGGCGTTAATTTTAACTTAAATATTTATTACTGAAAGTATTTATATACGAGTACATACTACTTACATTATCACTGTATTAAGATATTAAATGTAAATACATTATGCAAAATGCATTTAACTTTAAGTGATTTGTGCTAGATGGATCGGATATGTAGTATAATGGCGCTAATTAAAATTAAAATGTTTTTTATTTCAGTAATATCGCGTTTTTTTGTTTTTTTTTTGTATTTTAAGGCGAAAAGCACATTGAGGTTATTATCGCCTTTCTAAATGTAAGTGAGTGTAAAGTGTTAAAGTCGTAAGTGTAGTGTTGTAGACTCGGGTACCGTGAGGAACGTCTAACCTCTCAATAGGTGCAGCTAGTCTGCACCCACTGCGAGGCCTCCCTCTCTCTCTCTCTCTCTCTCTCTCTCTATATATATATATATATATATATATATATATATATATATATATATATATATATAATTATTATTATTTGCGTATAGACCCTGTTGGATCACGCAAAGCACTCCGACTCATGTCTTGCTCCTTCTAATCCTCTACACCTCCCTCATCCTGTCGCCATGGATCATTTTACCCCTGTTCTTTGGGATTTCATTCTCTGAGACCTTCCAACCGAGCATCTTTCTCCTGTATGCGTTCCTGTCTTCAACGTCTGTTGAGTCTATTTCTGCTTCATGTAGGTCTATTCTGACTTGTGCGATCCACGACGTTGTTGATTTGAATCCTTGTATATACTTAAGGATTCTGTTGGCAAGTCTCGTTGTTGGGAGTCTACTGATGTGTCCATAGAACCGAAGCCTCCTTCTTCTGATATCTGCTGCCAGGTTCGATATCTTCTCTGTGGTCTTCCGGGAGTGAAACTTGTATCCATCTTCTGTTAATCTCGGGCCAAGGATCTTCCTCAAGATTTTGCGTTCTTCCTTCAAAATATCCTCCATGGTAGCTTTTGTGTGGAGTGCTAGCGTCTCGCTTGCATATAATACCTCCGGTTTTATGACTGTGTTGTAATGTCTGATTTTTGTGTGCGTCGACATACATCTCTTATTGTAGATATCACGCGTTATACCAAGAGCCCTCTTCATCTCAGTATCATATGATCATATGATATATATATATATATATATCATTTTATTGTCCGAGCGAAGGGATGTTTCTGTTCCAACTCAACCGTTCGGCTTTCGGTTTGTGTTCGTAACGCAGTTTTGGCCAAACGCACTGACCGATTGTCTTGAAATTTGGTACGTAGCTAATTTGTATAAAGCCCAAACGAAGTATGTGTAAGATATTTTCCATTCACTTCCGTTTCAAAATAAAAGCCTCTTCTAATTTACAGAGTGTTTTGGCCAAACGCAACGACCGTATGTTTTGCAATTTACGAAATTACCTTGTATAATTTCCAAGAGACGTATGAGAGAATTTTCTTCATTTACTTCCGTTTGAAGATGGCGGCCTTTGATTTTACGCCGAGTGTACGCAGTTTTGACCAAACGCATTGGTACGAAGTTACTTTGTGTAAAGCCCAAGAGACATACGCACAGGATGTTTCATCATTTACTTAAATTTCAAGATGGCGGCCTCCGATTCAACGTTGACAGTGTAGTTGCTGGTTACTTCCTGTAATATTGGCTGAACGGCAGTTCCGATTTACTATCAAAATTTTGACCGCTTCAAGGAGAAGCATACAATTTCCAATAAAGTTTGTCCAATAACACTTTTCGTAAATATTACGGTTACCGCTTAAATTAGCGGAAAATGTTACTAGCGCTGTCTTAGAGCGCTCTGTATATTAATTAAGAATACACTGCGAGGTCTCCTGTTCTTTGAGCGACTAGTATGGCTACGTCTACCTTTGGTTTTCCTCTTGGCTTGAGAAAATCCTTAACCCACTTATCCCTTCCCCAGTAAACTCAGTCTAAGCCTGTATATCGTATTTCATCCCAGTATTACCAACTGCAGCTACTTAGTTTTCCGAAAAAAAAATACTTGAACCGTAGCCAATAACTGGAGACAAGACGAGACGGGCGACCGCTACCACGCCCCGGTCCTTGTCAGACCGGAAAGACCAGTCGTGACGTCACGCGCCGAGGAAGTGGAACATATGTTGAGCGGGAGCAGCAACAGCAGGAAGCCCGAAGCCCGACCTGTTCTGCCATGAAGGAACGGCTGTCGGCTGATTTTCCGTTACACATACGCGGTCGCGGTGTATCTACCAACATTTAAGTGGGTTTTTTAAAAAGCAACACATGGCGTAATAGGTGAGTTGCACGCGATGCCCGAACAACTGTTAAAAATTTGAATGTAATAGTGCCTGAGGCAGCGTTTGTAATTCGTGCTGATCTTAAGTAGGTTGCCGATAATACCGATTTCAAGTCTTCGAAAGCTTTTAATGAAACAAAAAATAATTTCGCACGCAAATGACTGTCTCGCAGAGTTGATGGAAACGAATAACAGCACTGAATAACGTCACGCAAACCAAGATTTCCAAAGAGCTGGAAACGAGTTTTACCGTTCACCTGATTCTACATTGCAGCCGTTAAGAATATTTCAAATCAATCTGCATTTATACGAAAATCTCAGATCAAATTTCACCATCGAAATAAACACGATTCGGTATTCAAATTGACAAATGTCTGCTACGGTCAGTTTTCAGTATTACTTTACACAAAGCTTGGCTGCTTATTTTCTGAAATCTTTAAACGCTATCAGGTTAATTTTGATTTTTTTCAGTCAAATTTGAATATTAAAAATGCTAATTCATGCACATTATTTTACTGTGATCGCAACAGTAAAATCACATTTAAATAAAAATAAGATAAAAGCTTTTCTTGACATTTTGAATTGCCGCCATTTTGAAACTAATAAACAGTTCGTGAATCTAATGATCAATTAATGTGAATCGATAAAACAACTAATTACAAATAGCCATTTTTTGTAAATCGATAAACATTTCGTAAATTTAATAATCAAATACTGTGAATTAAAAATAAACAGTTCGGGAATCTAATAATCAGTTATTGTGAATCGATAAACGGTTCGTGATTCTACTAATCAGTTATACAAAAGTTATATCAGTCACGAATCGATAAACAGTTTGTGGTGCTAATAATCAATTGTGAATCGATAAACAGTTCGTGATTCTAATAATCAATTACTGTGAATCGATAAACAGTTCGTGATTCTAATAATCAAGTATTGTGAATCAATAGACAGTTCGTGATTTTAATAATCAGTTATACAAAGATTATATCAGTTATATACAGAATATATCAGCTATATTCTGAGTAAACAGTACACGAGTTTGAATAATCAGTTATAGTGAATCGATAAACAGTTCGTGATTCTAATAATCAAGTATTGTGAATCAATAGACAGTTCGTGATTTTAATAATCAGTTATATACAGAATATATCAGATATGAATAATAAACAGTACACGAGTTTGAATAATCAGTTCTAGTGAATCGATAAACAGTTCGTGATTCTAATAATCAAGTATTGTGAATCAATAGACAGTTCGTGATTTTAATAATCAGTTATACAAAGATTAGGCTATATTAGCCATGAATCGATAAACAGTTTGTGGTTCTAATAATCAATTGTGAATTGATAAACAGTTCGTGATTCTAATAATCAATTACTGTGAATCGATAAACAGTTCGTGATTCTAATAATCAAGTATTGTGAATCAATAGACAGTTCGTGATTTTAATAATCAGTTATACAAAGATTATATCAGTTATATACAGAATATATCAGCTATATTCTGAATAAACAGTACACGAGTTTGAATAATCAGTTCTAGTGAATCGATAAACAGTTCGTGATTCTAATAATCAAGTATTGTGAATCAATAGACAGTTCGTGATTTTAATAATCAGTTATACAAAGATTATATCAGTTATATACAGAATATATCAGCTATATTCTGAATAAACAGTTCGTGATTCTAATAATCAAGTATTGTGAATCAATAGACAGTTCGTGATTTTAATAATCAGTTATACAAAGATTATATCAGTTATATACAGAATATATCAGATATGAATAATAAACAGTACACGAGTTTGAATAATCAGTTCTAGTGAATCGATAAACAGTTCGTGATTCTAATAATCAAGTATTGTGAATCAATAGACAGTTCGTGATTTTAATAATCAGTTATACAAAGATTATATTAGTCATGAATCGATAAAAAGTTTGTGATTCTAATAATCAATTACTGTGAATCGATAAACAGTTCGTGATTCTAATAATCAAGTATTGTGAATCAATAGACAGTTCGTGATTTTAATAATCAGTTATACAAAGATTATATCAGTTATATACAGAATATATCAGCTATATTCTGAATAAACAGTACACGAGTTTGAATAATCAGTTCTAGTGAATCGATAAACAGTTCGTGATTCTAATAATCAAGTATTGTGAATCAATAGATAGTTCGTGATTTTAATAATCAGTTATACAAAGATAATCAGTTATATACAGAATATATCAGCTATGAATCATAAACAGTACACGAGTTTGAATAATCAGTTCTAGTGAATCGATAAACAGTTCGTGATTCTAATAATCAAGTATTGTGAATCAATAAACAGTTCGTGATTTTAATAATCAGTTATACAAAGATTATATCAGTCATGAATCGATAAACAGGTCGTGATTCTAATAATGAATTATATACAGAATATATCAGCTATGAATAATAAACAGTACACGAGTTTGAATAATCAGTTCTAGTGAATCGATAAACAGTTCGTGATTCTAATAATCAATTACTGTGAATCGATAAACAGTTCGTGATTCTAATAATCAAGTATTGTGAATCAATAGACAGTTCGTGATTTTAATAATCAGTTATACAAAGATTATATCAGTTATATACAGAATATATCAGCTATATTCTGAATAAACAGTACACGAGTTTGAATAATCAGTTCTAGTGAATCGATAAACAGTTCGTGATTCTAATAATCAAGTATTGTGAATCAATAGACAGTTCGTGATTTTAATAATCAGTTATACAAAGATTATATTAGTCATGAATCGATAAACAGTTTGTGGTTCTAATAATCAATTGTGAATTGATAAACAGTTCGTGATTCTAATAATCAATTACTGCGAATCGATAAACAGTTCGTGATTCTAATAATCAAGTATTGTGAATCAATAAACAGTTCGTGATTTTAATAATCAGTTATACAAAGATTATATTAATCATGAATCGATAAACAGTTTGTGGTTCTAATAATCAATTGTGAATTGATAAACAGTTCGTAGTTCTAATAATCAAGTATAGTGAATCAATAAACAGTTCGTGATTCAAATAATCAAGTACTGTGAATCAATAAACAGTTCGTGATTCAAATAATCAAGTATTGTGAATCAATAAACAGTTCGTGATTTTAATAATCAGTTATACAAAGATTGTATCAGTCATGAATCGATAAACAGTTTGTGGTTCTAATAATCAATTGTGAATCGATAAACAGTTCGTAATTCTAATAATGAAGTATTGTGAATCGGATAATCAGTTCGTAAATCGAATCGACCATTCATGAATAAGTAATCGCACAGTGTGACGTAGTGACGTAGCCAGTGGTTAAGTTTTCCCGAGAGCAGTTCTGCGGCCGCGACGGGTTTACCCTGTGATTGTATCGGCGCCGCGGTGCGCCCCATTGTCACTGGCCAGAAATAGATTGTGAATGCGGGCATATATTTATAGACCGTGAAACAATGTGAACGCAGTCTACTGTACTGGGCAGATAATGGAGTTCAAGGCGTAAATTTAAATACCTTTAGGGGCCGTTTAAATATTAGGTACCAAAACGTGTTAGAGAAAGCGTGTTCAGGATTTGATAATTTTGATTACAATGATGGTAGTAGTACACGAATTTCTTAAGTAATAAAACTAGTAGTTCGAAAAACAGTACAGAGTGCTGCATGACAGCGCTCGTAACATTTTCCGCCAATATAACCGGTAACCGTAATATTTACGAAAAATGTTACTGGATTAACTTTATTGGAAATGTTATGCTTTTTCTCCGTGAAGCTGTCAAAATTACAATACTGTCAATCAGAACTGCCGTTCAGCCAGTATTACAGGAAATAACCAGCTGATATTTTAACGTTAAATCAAAGCCCGCCATCTTGAAACGGAAGTGATGAGAAAAAATCTTACACATAGGTCTTTCGGGCTTTATACAAAGCAAGTAAAAAAACCTAATTATGCTAGTTTATTTAAAATTAAAAAGAAAACTATTTTGACTCTTGTATTTTTTTCATAAAATTGATTGTTTTCGTGTTATTTGGATTATAAAATTTCAAATTACCGCCATTTTGAAAAATATCATTATATAAGGTTGCTTATTTTTTTAGCAGAAGCCTTTTAACTTAATGAGTACCATGCCGAATTTCAACGTAATTGGACAAACCACTCCTGAGATAAAAATTATTTAGTGAACAAAAATAAAATTGCGGCCAGCAGGAAACAGCATTTCAGACCCATGATTATAGGAATATGTTGCTATATTTTAATATAAGAAAACCACTACAGAAATTTGGCAGCCTATTTTAGAAACATCCTGTGTGTGTGTGTGTGTGTGTGTGTGTGTGTGTGTGTGTGTGTGTGTGTGTGTGTGTGTGTGTGTGTGTGTGTGTGTGTGTGTGTGTGTGTGTGTGTGTGTGTGTGTGTCAGCACTATTGTAAGTTTACAATTTTGGGTCCGATGTGATGGCACTACAAAAATTGATTTTGGTAATAGCTTGAACAAGTTCGCTACCCAGTTAAAACCAGTTAAACAGTTTCAAAATGGCGGTTTAAAAAAATGTGAATTCCGTTTTGAAAAACTTATTTCACTATCGCAATCAGCGTTAAAAAACAGCACAAATAAGCATTTTGAATGTTCAAATGTCGTTGAAAAGAAATTGAATTTGGCAGCGGTCAGGGTTCATTTTCGAATGTTAAATGCAATTTAAAATGCTAATTTCTGTCTGTAGCTGATTATGATGAAATCGGATTGTAAAAAGGTAAAAAATATTTTTGAATATTATCGTCAGATTAAACTAAAAGTTGGCAACCCTGAACACGGAATAGCACATTTAAAATCTGCATAATATATACACTTGTAGAATACACAGTCGGGAACATATTTAAATATGTAAAACGAGTCGGCCTGTGGGTTTCCACAGCGCCACCTGTTGGGGCGGAACCACCTGATGCCGCTGTATTTAGCCGCTGCTTGCCGCGATGATATGCGATATCCGTGACACTTGCCGAGGTCTTTGAACCGGGTGAAAGTATTCCGTAGATGCACACTGTATGGCGTACCGGCTAACTGGGCGATCTGACCGTTCAGAGATCTGCTAATGCAATAATGAACCGGTTGGTGAGCCGAACCTCCCCGGCTTACGAAGGTCTCCACAAGACTACAGAAACGGGTTCAGTAAATTCTGTCTTGCTAATACACGAAGATTTTTTTTTAATTTTAAGGCGAAAAGCACATTGAGGCTATTATCGCCTTCCTAATTGTAAGTGTGAGTGTAAAGTGTTAAAGTCGTAAGTGTAGTGTTGTAAGTGTGTTAGGCTCGGGTACAGCGAGGGACGTCTAAATCCTCTCAATAGGTGCAGCTAGTCTGCACTCCCTGCGGGGTATATACGAAGAGATTAGAAGGAAATGATAAATGGGCAAATGATATCTTCATTACGGTTTAAAAATTCGATCACAGAAAAATGAATACACATTGCATAAAATAATCTTTTGTCTGAAAACAATGGTGTAATCACTCAAATTGGTCGAGATGTTTGTCAACAATATTAAACGATAAGTCACAAGTAAGCTTCTTCTCGTCGCAACTTCAAAATGTATTGCTAATTCCTAAACCTACTGATTTCTCAAAAACGGCACAACATTTTAAAATTTTGATTGCACAATTGTTTTTAAAAAAAGACGTGCCTCGGTGGTCGAAGTGGTTAAAGCATCAGTTAGTCTACTTCGTCACTCATCTGCTCACCTAATGGTTCTTAATTTGAGCCGCATGCTACGATTGCTTGTCCTTTACCGTTAACACTGATCCCTCGTCCTCATTAGTCCAACTGGCATAAATTATAGACGTCAAGAAAAAAAAAACGAAATAAGTAGATCCAAAAAGAGTATTGGCATTGGCTTTACAGAGTGCGTCGGAAAAGGTAAGACCATTTATAAAGACTGTGACAGTAAAGCTTTACTACTGGTTCTGGCGAACTACAACTATAATTTTAAAATAGTGTGGGACTGCAGTTGTTGTGGATCCCAGGACATCAAGGCATAGTGGGGAATAAAAGGCAGATCAGTGTGTCATAGTAGGAGCCGACAGCCCTTACATTCGCCCAGAATCTGCAATGGAGTACCTTATATTCTGGCACGCACGCATATCTCCCAATGGGTGTCTAGAGAACACCAAACGTCTTAGGAGAGAACAGACAGTCTTGTACAATCAAAGAAGATGCTTCGAGGGTCCAGCTAAATCCCTTACAAACCATGCCCTTAGTGTGAACAGGTCAGATCTGTGGAGAGTAACGGGTCACTGGACATTCCGCAGTCATAGAACACAAAATAAGTTTTCAAGTGACAAATCTTTTGTGTAGCAAATGTGGTACCGCTGAGAAAACAGCTCAGTACATACTTTTTGACTGTCCAGCTTTAAATCGCTCGGCACTCTGCAGACGGGTCAGGGCAACATCATCCGTAGCATCTCAAGGTTCTAAAGACCTGAGGCTGGATTGGGAAGGTTGAATCAGAGGGTTACAATAAGCTGTGTGGCAAAACTAAGATCATAAAAGCCCTTTAGTGGGGAAAAATGACCACCGTCTAATCGCACCTTTATGTCGACTTTGGATTTTTCTAAACCTACTGATTTATCAAAAACGGTACAACTTTTTTGAGTTTTAATTGCACCACTTAAAATCTTAAAACTCTCAAACTTTTAAACGATATATTGACAACCTTTTAAGTTTTAATTGCACCACTTAAAATCTTGAACCACAGAGGACTCTCAAACTTTTTGTATACGACAAAAGTTAGTTTCTATAAGCACGGAATCGTTAAAAAACATTTAATATAAAATGTAGCAAAAAATAAAATAGTAAATGACTTGAAAAAGACTCATGTGTTTATATTTTTAATACTCTATCAATTTTAGTTATATTCGAATTAAACTTCGTAAAAATTCCACTTTGGTAGCCAAATAGATTGAACAAAAATCAACGGTTAATCCAAATTTTTAACTTTTTCATTTTACACTTTATTTTAAAAACTGATATTTACCAACGTCAGCGTTAATATTTAAAAACCTGAATTTTCTGTATGCCTACGTGTAGTGGGATAGAATAAACATACAGCATACAATTCAGTTCTAAGAATAACTACGCAACTAACAAAGACCCGAGTTTTACTACGACAGCTGCTCAAAAACTCATGTTCCCATGGATATCGCGAATGCATTGTGCGTTGGCTTGTATAATCCGATCCGATTTTTCAAAACGAAAATCTTCGAACCTCAAGTGAAGACTGGTGTATTGCTGCTGACACAAAGTGGAGCAGTCGCTATGCAACCAAGGCCAATATCAGCGGCCAACACGTCTAGACGGGCTAAAACCGTCGTACTTGCCCCCATGCACTAACTGCACTGCACCTGTCATTTGGTCCAGTTTTATTACTTGGCCGCAGTCTACGTTCAAGGTCAAGCAGCTGTTTGTTTCACATTACTTACATTAAACTTACCGGTTAACTGAATTGAATTTCTAAAAAAATCCAGTTCTGTTGAAAAAAACAAACGGAAAATTAAATTTCGTTTGAATTTTAGTCCGACATGAAGATCAGTGCACTGAATTTGAATTACGGTTAAAAATAAAAAATAATAGCGGTACGCAACTGTCCTGCTGACATAATGGAAGCAAATTTTTAACAATTTTTTTCTATCTTATACTTTTGAAAATCTCATTTCACCATCAAAATCAGAGTTAAATTCGGGTTTTTAAATTTTTAAAATTACACAGATAATTTGAAAATGAATCGGCCACTTTGTAGAATTTACTCTGCAGAGATGTGCACAGATGAAAACCAAATTGTCGGACACAAAGGGACCAGCAGAGCACAAAGAACGTTGGGTATCGGGAGGAACACATCGCAACAGGTGAATGGTTGTATTGTAGTGGAGCCAGGCACAGTGGTAAACGTGGCAAAAGCACCGGTCGCGTCGCGTCTCTGAACTGCTCACCTAAAGGATCTTAGTTCGAGTCGCAGTTACTCCCGTTGCTTTCCCTTTCCGTTAACGCTGATCCATCGTCCTCATTAGTGGCATAAAATATGGACTTTAAGGGGAAAAGTAACAGATTAGATGGGTCAGTGCTTATCATCGGATGGTGACGAGGAGAGGACTCTAGCACGTATGAGCAGAGCACAAAGAGCGTTGGGTATCAGGAGGAACACATCGAAACAGGTGAATGATTGTATTGTAGTAGAGCCAAGTCCTTGAACGAGTAACAGATTAGACGGGTCAGTGCTTATCATCGGATGGTGACGAGGAGAGGACTCTAGCACGTATGAACAGAGCACAAAGAGCGTTGGGTATCAGGAGGAACACATCGAAACAGGTGAATGATTGTATTGTAGTAGAGCCAAGTACTTGAACGAGTAACAGATTAGACGGGTCAGTGCTTATCATCGGATGGTGACGAGGAGAGGACTCTAGCACGTATGAACAGAGCACAAAGAGCGTTGGGTATCAGGAGGAACGCATCGATACAGGTGAATGATTGTATTGTAGTAGAGCCAAGTACTTGAACGAGTAACAGATTAGACGGGTCAGTGCTTATCATCGGATGGTGTGACGAGGAGAGGACTCTAGCACGTATGAACAGAGCACAAAGAGCGTTGGGTATCAGGAGGAACGCATCGATACAGGTGAATGATTGTATTGTAGTGGAGCCAAGTACTTGAACGAGTAACAGATTAGACGGGTCAGTGCTTATCATCGGATGGTGTGACGAGGAGAGGACTCTAGCACGTATGAACAGAGCACAAAGAGCGTTGGGTATCAGGAGGAACGCATCGATACAGGTGAATGATTGTATTGTAGTGGAGCCAAGTACTTGAACGAGTAACAGATTAGACGGGTCAGTGCTTATCATCGGATGGTGTGACGAGGAGAGGACTCTAGCACGTATGAACAGAGCACAAAGAGCGTTGGGTATCAGGAGGAACGCATCGATACAGGTGAATGATTGTATTGTAGTGGAGCCAAGTACTTGAACGAGTAACAGATTAGACGGGTCAGTGCTTATCATCGGATGGTGACGAGGAGAGGACTCTAGCACGTATGAACAGAGCACAAAGAGCGTTGGGTATCAGGAGGAACGCATCGATACAGGTGAATGATTGTATTGTAGTGGAGCCAAGTACTTGAACGAGTAACAGATTAGACGGGTCAGTGCTTATCATCGGATGGTGACGAGGAGAGGACTCTAGCACGTATGAACAGAGCACAAAGAGCGTTGGGTATCAGGAGGAACACATCGAAACAGGTGAATGATTGTATTGTAGTGGGGCCAAGTCCTTGAACGAGTAAAAGATTAGACGAGTCAGTGCTTATCATCGGATGGTGACGAGGAGAGGACTCTAGCACGTATGAACAGAGCACAAAGAGCGTTGGGTATCAGGAGGAACACATCGATACAGGTGAATGATTGTATTGTAGTAGAGCCAAGTACTTGAACGAGTAACAGATTAGACGGGTCAGTGCTTATCATCGGATGGTGTGACGAGGAGAGGACTCTAGCACGTATGAACAGAGCACAAAGAGCGTTGGGTATCAGGAGGAACGCATCGATACAGGTGAATGATTGTATTGTAGTGGAGCCAAGTACTTGAACGAGTAACAGATTAGACGGGTCAGTGCTTATCATCGGATGGTGTGACGAGGAGAGGACTCTAGCACGTATGAACAGAGCACAAAGAGCGTTGGGTATCAGGAGGAACGCATCGATACAGGTGAATGATTGTATTGTAGTAGAGCCAAGTACTTGAACGAGTAACAGATTAGACGGGTCAGTGCTTATCATCGGATGGTGTGACGAGGAGAGGACTCTAGCACGTATGAACAGAGCACAAAGAGCGTTGGGTATCAGGAGGAACGCATCGATACAGGTGAATGATTGTATTGTAGTGGAGCCAAGTACTTGAACGAGTAACAGATTAGACGGGTCAGTGCTTATCATCGGATGGTGACGAGGAGAGGACTCTAGCACGTATGAACAGAGCACAAAGAGCGTTGGGTATCAGGAGGAACACATCGAAACAGGTGAATGATTGTATTGTAGTGGAGCCAAGTACTTGAACGAGTAACAGATTAGACGGGTCAGTGCTTATCATCGGATGGTGACGAGGAGAGGACTCTAGCACGTATGAACAGAGCACAAAGAGCGTTGGGTATCAGGAGGAACACATCGATACAGGTGAATGATTGTATTGTAGTAGAGCCAAGTACTTGAACGAGTAACAGATTAGACGGGTCAGTGCTTATCATCGGATGGTGTGACGAGGAGAGGACTCTAACACGTATGAACAGAGCACAAAGAGCGTTGGGTATCACAAGGAACGCATCGATACAGGTGAATGATTGTATTGTAGTAGAGCCAAGTACTTGAACGAGTAACAGATTAGACGGGTCAGTGCTTATCATCGGATGGTGTGACGAGGAGAGGACTCTAGCACGTATGAGCAAAGAGCGTTGGGTATCAGGAGGAACGCATCGATACAGGTGAATGATTGTATTGTAGTGGAGCCAAGTACTTGAACGAGTAACAGATTAGACGGGTCAGTGCTTATCATCGGATGGTGACGAGGAGAGGACTCTAGCACGTATGAACAGAGCACAAAGAGCGTTGGGTATCAGGAGGAACACATCGAAACAGGTGAATGATTGTATTGTAGTGGGGCCAAGTCCTTGAACGAGTAAAAGATTAGACGAGTCAGTGCTTATCATCGGATGGTGACGAGGAGAGGACTCTAGCACGTATGAACAGAGCACAAAGAGCGTTGGGTATCAGGAGGAACGCATCGATACAGGTGAATGATTGTATTGTAGTAGAGCCAAGTACTTGAACGAGTAACAGATTAGACGGGTCAGTGCTTATCATCGGATGGTGTGACGAGGAGAGGACTCTAGCACGTATGAACAGAGCACAAAGAGCGTTGGGTATCAGGAGGAACACATCGATACAGGTGAATGATTGTATTGTAGTAGAGCCAAGTACTTGAACGAGTAACAGATTAGACGGGTCAGTGCTTATCATCGGATGGTGTGACGAGGAGAGGACTCTAGCACGTATGAACAGAGCACAAAGAGCGTTGGGTATCAGGAGGAACGCATCGATACAGGTGAATGATTGTATTGTAGTGGAGCCAAGTACTTGAACGAGTAACAGATTAGACGGGTCAGTGCTTATCATCGGATGGTGTGACGAGGAGAGGACTCTAGCACGTATGAACAGAGCACAAAGAGCGTTGGGTATCAGGAGGAACACATCGAAACAGGTGAATGATTGTATTGTAGTGGAGCCAAGTACTTGAACGAGTAACAGATTAGACGGGTCAGTGCTTATCATCGGATGGTGTGACGAGGAGAGGACTCTAGCACGTATGAGTGAGCAGCACACAGAGCGTTGGGTATCAGGAGGAACGCATCGATACAGGTGAATGAATTGTATTGTAGTGGAGCCAAGTACTTGAACGAGTAACAGATTAGACGGGTCAGTGCTTATCATCGGATGGTGTGACGAGGAGAGGACTCTAGCACGTATGAGCAAAGAGCGTTGGGTATCAGGAGGAACGCATCGATACAGGTGAATGATTGTATTGTAGTGGAGCCAAGTACTTGAACGAGTAACAGATTAGACGGGTCAGTGCTTATCATCGGATGGTGTGACGAGGAGAGGACTCTAGCACGTATGAACAGAGCACAAAGAGCGTTGGGTATCAGGAGGAACACATCGAAACAGGTGAATGATTGTATTGTAGTAGAGCCAAGTACTTGAACGAGTAACAGATTAGACGGGTCAGTGCTTATCATCGGATGGTGTGACGAGGAGAGGACTCTAGCACGTATGAGTGAGCAAAGCACACACAGCGACGGGTATCAACAGGAACGCATCGCAACAGGTGAATGGTTGTATTGTAGTGGAGTCAGGCACGGGAACCGCGCGGTCGGTCAAGCGGTCATGTGCGGCCAGGCGTGCGGAGTATCTACCATGTATCTACCGGAGGGGGAATCTCTAATAAGGTTAAATAATGTGGGAGAAGAGAGAGTGGTGATATCACAAGGAACAGCACACAAAAGGGCTAATAGCCACGAAATTAAGCAGGGCCTTCGTACAAACCTGTGTATTAAAATATAGTTCGAAAAAGAACAATTAATTTGTGTTAAAATCTTTCATAAAATTTCCGCGCTAATCTTTTTGTTTGGGTATTAAAAGGGCTTCAGTTTTCAGAAAATCCGTTTCGGTGATAAAATTCGTGTCTAAAAAGAGATTTAAATTCAAATTTCTAAAAAAAATTGTGCGTGCTTCATTCAGCACACATCTTTAATGTTTTACCCCCTGTTATAATAATGATTCATTAATTATTATTTTACACTTGACAGATAGGAGGACTTCCGGTCACTTTATTATTATTATAATATATATATTATTATTATTATTTGCGTAAAGACCCTGTTCGATCACGCAAAGCACTCCGACTCATGTCTTTTTCCTTCTAATCCTCCACACCTCCCTCATCCTGTCCCCATGGATCCTCTTCCGCTCCTCCGTCCATTTTACCCCTGCTCTCTTTGGGATTTCATTCTCTGAACTAATATATATATATATATATATATATATATATATATATATATATATATATATATGTGTGTGTGTGTGTGTGTGTGTGTGTGTGTGTGTGTGTGTGTGTGTGTGTGTGTTGTTTTAGTACGCTCCCGTTCGCAATTTTGTTACGATTTGATTCAAACTTGTCACAATAAACGATTACTGTAATACCTAGGACAAGTTCAATAACCAGTAAATTCCGTTCAACAGTTGCAAAATGGCGAAATCTTCAAAAAACCATAACTTTTTTGTCTTAAATGTTTTTTGAAAATCCGATTTCACCATCGTAATCAGTGTTAAAAAAATGCGTAAATTAGGGTTTTGAATTTTCAAAATACGTTGAAATGGACATTTAATATGAAGGCGGTCAGGGTTCATTTTCGTATTTTTAACACAGTGAAATAAGAATTTCAAAAAAGGGCGAAAGAAATATTCTGCTCTCTGCCTGCTCAGTGTTGCCTACTCTTTGCTTTTACAAGGAATTGCACGCACGCAAAGCGATAACAGAAGAATACTGCAAATTACGTGAAATAAAAGTTAGCCTGTTACTGACATTACTTACTGACATACTGTTTATTTTACCATAACTAATAATTAAGGCATATTTGTTTTATTTTATTTGCTATTAATTAAGTAGATGAAAAGCTTATTTATACTTTTATTAATTCATCACAGTTTCAGGTGCTTAACTAATGATTAAAAACAAATATTTTATGAATTTGAAAGATTATATATTTGTTAAATTTTGTATTTCTTTTTGCTTCACTAAAATACTGTAAAAACATCTAAAAGTATATTTTCCTATTATTTTGATTAGACTGTTACTTTGTTGCAGTTTTTTAATTATAATATTTATTTTGAACAAAATCACTTCTAGGCAACGTTCTTGCCGGTACATAGATCTAATTATTACGTAGTTAAGTACTGAGCAGTGAGCAGTTATAGTCTTATTAGTAAACTGTGATTAAATCACTGCTACTGTTCACTGATCACAACAATCACTGCTACCAGCAAAACGCTCTCAAGCCGCCAGAACGTCAATGTTTAAACAATATTTAAACACATTTTTATCACAAAAACATAGAACGTAGTGTCTGCGCATATGCACACAATGGGCGCTTTTATCGTGTTCGCGGTCACTGTCTGATAAATATTATCAGTTTCCTTGACAATTACGTAAAAAGTAGGCGTTTCCTGTTCCAACAGCTGATAACACAGGAAGGAAGTGCCTTTATCCTTGCCAGATTTGATATTCATTTATTTCCTTCAACAGGCCGTAATTCGGGCAGATAAAGTTATTTGTGTACGGTGCGGTGACCTTGACAGACAAAGGACGTCCATTGTGGGGAGCGTAGCGTAGCAGATGTCTGAGGTTACAAAGAAGGCCTTCATGGACGTATCGCTACCATGGATGCCATTAAAGAAAGTAATCTATCAATAAAAACATACATCTCAGCTCTATACTTTCTCACTGTATGACGTAACAGAAAGCACAGTGATGAAAAAAAATCGATTTTAATTTATAATACAGGGTGTCGCCATACTAAGTTCCAAAACTTTAGGATGTCTTTCTACGAGTCGGGATAAAGAAAAAATTCGAAACTTTTCGAAAATACTTAGTTTTTCAGATATCCGTCATCATGTTTTTTTTACAAAAAAATGTAACTCTGGAATTGAGAAGATATGGAGTTCAAATTTGGTAAATACATTTCATATTTTTCGTTTTATAAAGTTTACAAGCAACAACAAAATTTCTTCCTTCAAATATAAATTAAAAAAAAAATGTGTTCAGTTTTTTTCAGTGAGTGAAGGATAACCGAGTGATTGACAAAAAACTGAAAACCAACCTTAATGTTGCACACCGCTACCAAGAGATTAAGTTTTCCATTCCGTTTGTCATTAAGTTAATTGTTTTCGAAATGTTCAATATTAAATATTTTAAACAGCGGCCATTTTGAAAACACATACATTTAAATAAAGTTGTTATTTTCGGTAAACGTAACCGTTGAATATAAAACGGACTAGAAATACAGCCGCCATTATAAAAAGCGCCGTCGATATAAGAGGCTAAAGTCCAATTAATTGGACTATTTGCCGCTACGAACGCTGCAAGCTGCAAGGGCGAAAGGAAGACGTTTGCGAAAATATACAGTACTATTATCTATTTAACTATATTTCAACACTCCGCAGCAAAACACTAACAGTATCGAGCGCTCACATATCTCTCATAAGGGTTATCATTCTAGTAAGTTTATGTTCAATGGCGTAATACACAAAATGTTTATACTAAATCTGAATGCAACATCTTTTCTACTTCCAAAATTATAAAGTTTGTTTGTAAAAACGAAAAGTGACATTTCTGGCGTTTTCGAAAAACGTAACATTCTTTAACCTGACTCAAAAAACCATACAAGGACCGTAAAAAGTGTCTCAGTAATTTAAAACTTGAAGAACATCAAAGATTATAAATTTTCGTAAAAGCTTTGCTTTTTGAAATTCTTTTAGGTACATTTTTTCCTATATATTACTTCAGACCTTCGGTAAAATTTAACTGCCTGTTGGTTTTTGACCAAATTAAAACATCGACATTTCAAAAAAACAGTCAAGTTAAAATGACTGTTTATCTTTAAATTGACATATTGATTGCAATTTTCTGTTACAAACTGACGTCGTTATATGTGAAGCGCGCAGGGCGGTTTGGAGTGTTTATAGCGCAGGGCATTACTATCCTCTTAGGCCCGTTGCCCAATGCAGCGAGGAATGTGAGATTTATACTGTAGTGTATTTTAAATATAAAACTATCCATTCAAGCGGAACGAGGCGAGTGTCCAAGAGGCCAACGAGTTTCGCTCGAGTTTTTGAAAACATCTCTGGCACCGCTCTCCTTCCATACCGCTCAAATGAGATCCTTACAGATCTTCAAATGAGGCGTTCACACAGTTGCGACTTCAATCATTCACGTCAGAGTCTTTAAAAATGGTCTATATCAGTAGACCTACTGTCACTGAATATAAACGGACTACAAGTATAAAAAGCGTGCTCGACATTAGCGGCTGAAGTCCATGTAATTGGACTATCTGCCGCTACGAACGCTGCAAACTGCAAGGATAGGAAGAGTTTAAGAAGACAGACAGCGCTATCATCAATTTAACTGTAGTTGAACACTCTGCCGCAAGATGCCATCAACAGCGAGTGCTCCCGTATCTCTCATATGGTAATCATTCTACTACGTTTATATTCAATGATACTGTATATTTCAGAAGTGTTAATCATAAATTAATGTTTTTATTAATAGACGTGTTCATTTTTTTAATCTAGAAAAACTGAAACTGTAATATAAAATACAGTATTTATTTACACTTTCAAAAACAATTACTTTAACTTTTTAAACCATTGCAAACAAACTAATTACGATATAATCTATTTCAAATACAAAATATTTAAAAACTATTTTTAATTTGTAACTTTCTCGTGGTTTTTCACAATGTGGTACTGTCACTGTATGTAAAAGGACTAGAAGTACAACCATTATTATTATAAAAATCGTGCTCGATATTATCGGCTGAAGTAATTGCGCTATCTGCCGCTACGAACGCTGCAAACTGCAAGGATAGGGAAGAGTTTGAGAAAACAGACAGTGCTATTACCAATTTAACTGTAGTTAAACACTCTGCCGCAAGATGCCACCAACAGTGAGTGCTCCCATATCTCTCATATGGTAATCATTCTAGTACGTTTATGTTGAATTGTACTGTATATTTCAGATGTGTTTATCATAAATTAACGAGTTCATTTTTTTTAACCTAGGAAAATTGAAACTGTAATATAAAATACAGTATTTATTTTACACTTTCAAAAACAATTACTTAAATTTTTTTAACCGTTGCTTAAAAACTAATTACGATATAATTTTTTCAAATATAAAATATATAAAAACTATTTTTTAATTACATGTTAACTTTTTCGTGGTTTTTCACGAAAACTAATTTTTCAGGTGCGTCCGTCAAATTTTCGCGTATGAAAATGAAAAAGAAAAATACGTACGTAACTTAAATTTATAACAACAGCCTTATGTACTTTAGACATAAGACAGCTAAACAATTAAATTTGTTTGCCGTTTGAGTTTTATTTTGTTTTTTCCGATTAATTTGAACCATAATTTTTTTTTTTTAGAACGGTCAAAATCTCACGATCACATTATGAGAAATTATATCGATTTAGCACTTTTCCCCGAAAGCTTAAGAAGAGGTATTTATGAAGGAAATTGCAACAAGTAAGAAAGTTATGTAATATTTTTGCACCATCTATTTCCTTCCTCTACAGCGCGTAAGTCTGGTTTATGACAACTTATTTCCTTTTACCGGAAAATCAAGTAAACCACTTTCCTTTAGTCACTCGCGGAAAGGTCTTTCTTGCTAACAAATAAAAATAAATTTATTAGCTTGTTTTAGTCGTAATTAAGATTTTTTTTTTCTTAACATCCATACTTTATGCAAGTTAGACTAATGAGGTCGAGTGATCAGTGAATGTTAGGGATAAAGCAACGGAAGTAATTGCGACTCGAACTAAGAACATTAAGGTGTGCATTTCAAAGAAGCAGCAGAGTGACCGGTGCTTTAGCCACATCGACCACCGAGCTCGTTCGTAAATTATGAAAAGTGCCGTCATCCTACATTTTGTAGTTTCCCATTCAATGCACACAATAGTTCCCCGAGATGGCAAAGCACCCCGAGAGTCTAGGTATACTGTGCAACTGACATGAGGCCACACATTCGGCGGTATAGTTGTATCCCAAAAGCGCATAAAATTCTTAGATAACAGTTCACAAATCACTGAAACATTATAATGAGTCTTAAAATCAATGACCAAAATTACCACCTACTTGAACATACTTGAGGAAGGTGATAGCGAAAGGTTGTATGGTTACGTCTCAAAAGCCATTTACAGTGATACCCCGGCTAACGGTCGACCCAGACAACGGTCTAATTCACGGAATTAAAATGATCCGCATAACAGTTTAGTTTCGGATAAAGGGCTAAATATGCAGTGTAGTTTGTTTTCGATTTTTCTGTAATTTTTTCATTAAAACGCTTTATTACATGCCCAAAAGCAATAATCCAAAATATAAAATTTTCCATGCACGGAAAGCGCAGGAAATATGATAAAGATCGAAAATAAAAGTGACCTGCATAACCACAAAATTGCTACCGCGCGAAAGTAGGTAACGTGTTTTTGATCGTTAAAAAGATAGAAACCCACCTTTTTTTTAAAAAAAAAAGATACCCAATGACTTAACAAACAATGTTGTTAGGTGGTACGACAGTATTAGGCAATGTTGTTAGGCTTACAATCAAGGCTTATTGTGTTGTGAACCTAACACAAAAAAGGCAAATCGTGAAGTTCATAAATAACGGACACAATTTTAACAATGTTTTCGTTACGAGAACGAACCAAAGAAAAAGGAATGAGCCTTAACATTTAGTAATGGCTGTCAGAATGTGTAACGCGCATGAGCAGTAAGTACATGTAGTTAATAATAACTTTTTTTTTGGTGTTTAACGTCCGACTATTGTGCACACTTGGGCTAATGCAGGCGATGGGATGATTTATAGCGTATGAAAATGCCAAGCCTTCGCCGGGAATCGAACCCGGGTCCTCGGGGTATTGGATTGCAGTTAATAATAACGCGCATGACCGGTAAATCCATGTATGAAATTTAATATGTTTAATGCAATGTAAATAGCAATGACGCCACAGTATAGTTCCGTAAAAACGGCCTAAAATCGTAAGTAATCTTAAAAAAATATATTTTCCACTGGTGAATACGTGTTAATTAGATAATAAGGTGTGTGTGTGTGTGTGTGTGTGTGTGTGTGTGTGTGTGTGTGTGTGTGTAATCATTATTTGAAAAAACATACACTGCGTAAATACCCATTGTGCTGTGCTACAGAAATAAACATTGTGCTAACACAAACAAGCCTTTGATTGATGGGTGTTTTTGCAGGACAATAACTTCCGTGATATTTTTTTAGTTATCTCTACTCAGAATGCCCATTCGTATTCCTTTTTCTGTAATCGCACCTAATTTTACTTTGTTTGTCAACTCGTTTACTGTGTGTTTAATTTGTTACCGTGTTAAAAAATGTAAACAGTTATAATATTATCGTATTACATTCGTTACATTATCGCGTTACTTCAGAATTAGAACAGAAGATAGCGCAGTGTACTGCATATATTGTTTTGTTGCTAATTGGTGCACGCTCTACAGATTATGTACAAGAAAAACTGGAAAATTCAGAATTATCAACGGTATTGTGGAGTCGTTAAATGAGTTTATAGTTCAGGCTTAGAACAGAAGTTAGCGCAGTGTACTGCATATACTGTTTTGTTGCCAATTGGTGCACGCTCTACAGATTATGTACAAGAAAAAATTGGAACATACAGAATGATCAACGTTATTGTAGAGTAGTTAAATGAGTTTATACTTCAGTCTTAGAACAGAAGCTAGCGCAGTGTACTGCATATACCGTTTTGTTACCAATTGGTGCACGCTCCACAGATTATGTACAACAAAAAACTGGAATATACAGAATGGTCAACGGTATTGTGGATCTGGTGAATGAGTTTACAATTCAAATTTAGAACATAAATAGTGCAGTGTACTTTATATGCAGTTTTACTGTCAATTGGTACACACAGTTTTTACTGTTTACAGTTTTACTGTCTAGAATTTATACACAACAGGAAAACTAGAATATACAGAAAGATCAACAGTATTGTGAAGTTTGTAGTTCGATTTAGAACAGAAGATAGCGCAGTGAACTTCATATGCTGTTTAGTTTCCAATTGGTACATGTTCTAAAGATTTCGTACTAAAGAAAACTGTAAAAAACAAAATGATCAACAGTGTTGTGGTTGATTGTATTAACCACTGTTTAAAGTTCTGTTTAAAGTTAGAACAGAATATAGCGCAGTGTACTTTATATGCTGTTTTGTTGTCAGAAGGTGCATTATTTATAGACTACGTACAATAAAAAAACTGGAATATACGGAACGATATTTAGAACAGAAGATAGCGCAGTGTACTTCATATACTGTTTTGTTGCCAACTGGTACATGCTGCTCTGCGACGGAGAATAGGTGACTTGGCAATACTGCTCGATGTGTTGCTACAGTGGCGCAACCTAGCTCTAGAACGTGCAAAGCTTAGTCAATCCAATTAACAACAGTAACTATGGACGTGAGCGTTCTGTGTATATTCATTTTTCTGTGCTTTACGATTCCAGGCGCAGTGGATGCTTCGTACTTTGACACTACACCTCCAAAGTGCGCAAAGAAGTCGTCCCTATTTGCAAGTACCACTAAAATGCTTGACCCTCCGGACAAATATTGACTGCAAGTGGCATAACGATCTCTTAACTACCCTATTGAAAGCACACAATGGTTCCCCGAGATGGCCAAACACTTCACAGATGTACTTACCGGCCGTTAACGATATGCCTTGTGGTGTGGATATGTGCATGGCTGGCCACCTATCTGGTTGACCGACAGAGAGTATCCAAGGATAGCCGACGCTGCAGTCATGCTCCCAGGATTACAAGTCCAGCGGTTGCTATGGTTACGTACTTGCGTGTATACACGCAGCTAACGTGTTGTAAAGTGTCAGATAGTTAAGGTTCACACGCACATGCGCAATCTGCTTCAATAATTGCATGAAATTAGCTGTATTAAAACAACTGCGCTTACAGGATACAAGGTTGAATTTACTAAATAAATGGTGCATAAACATTGCACAAACTTTCTCACTTTAAATTAAATAAAAAAAGGAGGTAAGAAAAACTATTAACCATAACGGAAAAATTGTACTTTTCATACAATTCTGATCCATGTATGGAACTACCTAACTGAAGTAGATGCACCAAATTTTGTACATTTCTCCCAAACCGAAGGTTTTCTTGTTGCACTCTCCGGGAGGGAAGAAATAGTTTAAGTCCACTGGTTTGCGTTTGGCTGGATTCATCCTATTTCCACCCGAGCAAGTTGTGTCTTGTATAGTTGTTCTGGGTAACGGCAGTAATGTGATAATCTAGCTTATATTAGATCCGAAGTCAGCCGCCTCGGTGGCCTAGTTGATAGCGTACTAGGCTTTCACCCCGAGGACCCGGGTTCGATTCTCGGCCAGGGCTTGGCATTTTCATACGCTATAAATCATTCCTTCGTCTCCATTAGCCCAAGTGTGCACAATAGTCGGACGTTAAACACAAAAAAAAAAAAAAAATAGATCCGAAGTCGCGACACTGTGATCCAATCGGAAACGAATACTGGTTGACGAGGGAATTGTGAACTAGCTTCGCAGACGTAGGCTGTTTCAAAGCCGGGAGAAGAGTTCGGGAATTTAGAGTGAATGTGTTTTTAGTGTTAGTAAGCTGAACTAGTTGTGTAACTCAATACCGTTGTTTAAGCTATGACATTCTGAGATAATAACAATTGATTGTTGTTAAAGTTAGAGCAAAATTTGATCAAAAACGTTACGGCCGATTTGAGAAAATCCGTTTATGTTATATTATAAAACATAATAAACATTTATTATGTGCTAGTATTATAAAATAATAAACATTTATTAAAAAATAGTGATGCCTATATGTATAAAATGCAAATATCACATCACAAAATCTCCACAACTATAAAGCCTACAAAACTGAAATTCGTAACTTATTTCTAGATGCAATTAAGAAACAATTTTAAAAAATTCACCCCTAAAAAGTGAATAGGGTGAAAGCGAACTTTACATTTTAGTCTATTTATGAATCCCCAGATCCAAAAGACGCAGATGAAATTTGGTACAGTTTTTTTAAGCTTTAAAAGTGCACAAAGAAAGGGCTTCCCAAAATTCCACTCCAAAGGATTAAAATCTGATATTTAAAATTAAAAAATAAATAAATCGGGGGTGAGTTAAAATTTGCTGTGGACTATTCCTACGGGCAAAGAAATCGTTAAAAAGAAATAAAAATAAGGGGTTGAAATAAGGGTTAAAGTTAGTGTATAAACTTAACACCCCCATTAATCGTGTTATCGCTTAAATCGTGGACACTGAAGCAGAAAAGATCTTATCCTTCTGTCCTCGGTTTATCCTTCATATTTTAGTGCTTACCAAGAATATACTTTCCAAACACTGTACCCCTAAGGGATATTTTTTAAAACCAAAATACAGTCATCGAACCTGGAAGACTTTGCAGTTTAATATAAGCTTGAATGTTATCCTTTATTTGTAAATGATTGCAATACAATCGAAAGTTAATAGGTTGAAATTGAGGTTAAAATTTACACAAGAAAAAACGCATTAATCGCGTTAAAAATTTTTTGTAGGTGTCCAAAAAAGGGTTTTCACAAATTCCGCCCAAAAGGGTTAAATTAAAAATGTTTAATCGTTGGCAAAGTAACGATGGGGAAACTCTAGAAAGATTTAAAAATAAGGCAAAACAGATAATCGAAGCTGTCAGCATTTTAAAAGATCGATTAGACTATTGATTTTTATGAGTTATATTACTGCTCATAATAACCTATTATTATAACCTATTATTTTTTTTACGAAGGTGTTAAAATCTCCCTCCCCCCCGAAACGAATTCATCAGGCTTCTCACACAAACCAGAACAATCAGCTCAAGACATCTAAACTAAACTAAACTTAGAGATGTAGTACAAAGATTAAAGCCATTGTTTAACAAGCCCCAAGACCGGTGTTGCCATGCCACACATTAGCTGACTCGCAGTAGTGTAACCTATGTATGTACGCGTAGTTTGTGTGAGAAGGTTAGATTTTCTCACGCAGGCTGGGAAATGAGCAGGCAACCATGCCGAGTACATGTACAGTACAGTGTACAGGCTAGGTCATTACAGACTGCCCAGCCGTGACCTTGAGACCACTTTGGGGTTCTGCGATCTGTGTACTGTATTCTGTTTTAATACGAGCGAATTTCCTTTGGAAATAAACTACTGAACCTTGAAATGAGCAGCAATTAATTGTCGGACCATTCTGCGACAGCGCTTGTAACCGTTTCTGCCAATTTAACCAGTAACTTAACTTTAAGGTAAATTTTTTTGTTTCTGTTTTTTTTTTTATTTTTGGTGTTTAACGTCCGACTATTGTGCACACTTGGGCTAATGCAGACGATGGGCTGATGTATAGCGTATGAAAATGCCAAGCCCTCGCCGGGAATCGAACCCGGGTCCTCGGGGTGAAAGCCTAGTACGCTATCCACTAGACCACCGAGGCGGCTACTACTTTAAGGTAAACTGTTACTAGACCATCTTTATTAGAAATTGTGCTCTTTCTACAGGAAACAATCAAAAATATGATATGTCTTTCCGTTCAGCCAGTATCACAGAAAACAGCCAGCAACTATACTCGTCATCGAAAGGAAATGGGGGAAAATCTTACATAAACGTGGTTCGGGCAATGTACAAGGTAGGCCTACTTTCGCATCAAATTTCAGAACAATCGGTCAATGGATCGGACATTCGTATGACATTTTCAAACACTTTTCTTTTACATAGTTAAAAAAATGATTACATTTTCTGGGGATTTATGGGGTCCAGGCCCAATTAGGTACGTCACTGTAAACGTGCACGGTAGAATTCGACGAGTAAAGAAATTTAACTGGATTATTACGATACTCAGATTTTTAAGTAAAACACATTTTATATTCTTCTTCTTTTCTGCTAGGATTATTGTCACTATGTTCAGTATAATAATCTGCCTTCCATAGCTTCGTCAATTCTTCTTTCGTTGACGCGTTTCGGAGAACCACCATCTTCAAAAACTATTTTTATACTGGTCACCAATATTATGGCTCGTCCTATTTATAACTTTCTAGCTCCACCTCGTACCCATCCTCTATTTACCATGTGTTAAAACCGTGTACATTAAACCTAAGGAACCGCCTCGGTGGCCTAGTTGATAGCGTACTAGGCTTTCACCCCGAGGACCCGGGTTCGATTCCCGGCCAGGGCTTGGCATTTTCATACGTTATAAATCATTCCATTCCATCGGCACAATACTCGGAAGTTAAAAAAAAAAAAACTTAAGGCATATAAATGGAGGAAGGGTACGAGGTGGAGCTAGAAAGTTATAAATAGGACGAGCCATAATATTGGTGACCAGTATAGAAATAGTTTTTGAAGATGTAGGTTCTCCGAAACGCGTCACCGAAAGAAGAATTGATGAAGCTAGGGAAGGCAGATTATTATAATGAACATAGTAAAACACATTGAGTTTAAATGCAATGAAGAATTAATATTAAACATCTGTTTTAATTTAATTTTCCTGACTCGGCCATTCTTAAGTGGCACCATCTGTTGTCTAACAATCTTCCCATATACAAATTGTAATCAATGAACACGAGTCCTGGAGGTGACCCACAGAGCAGCTCCGGAGTACCTGGCACTAATGGTTCTGTTATTCGTCACCTAGTTGGCGGTGGACTATGTGATTATGAAATTTTAAACATTCCTTTTAACCCAATTAATAGGCCTACTGTAATTTTCCAGATCCTAAATCATTTTCTTAGAAAAATGTATAAATCCGGTGCCACTGGCACAGTCCTAAGCACTGGATACAAAACTTTATTATTTGAAAGCATTTATTTCGTTTTTTTATTGTGTATCACTTTTAACTTCGTGCATTTTAATACAAAACTATTCGCATTACAAAATAATAACTACAAAATTAATTAATTATTACAAAATAACATAATATAATCAATCAGCGTAAGTTCACTGAGTTATCTACGAGTATGAGTGTTTAAAAAATATAATCTAATCACCCTCTCTCTCTCTCTCTCTCTCTCTCTCTCTCTATATATATATATATATATATATATATATATATATATATATATATATATATATATATATATATATTGAGCATACAGGAGAAAGATGCCCCCAGAGAATGAAATCCCAAAGAGAGCAGGGGTAAAATGGACGGAGGAGCGGAAGAGGATCCATGGGGACAGGATGAGGGAGGTGTGGAGGATTAGAAGAAACAAGACATGAGTCAGGTGCTTTGCGTGATCCAACAGGGTCTATACGCAAATAATAATAATAATAATATATATATATATATATATATATATATATATATATATATATATATATATATATCCCCACAAAGGAGGTGCAGGCTAACTGCAACTATTGAGAGGATTTAGACGTCCCTCGCGGTACCCGAGTCTGACACACACTTACAGTTACAACTTTAACACTATACTCACACTTACATTTAGGGAGGCGATAACAGCCTCAATGTGCTTTTCGCCTTACAAAAATAATACTAATTTTATAATAAAATTGTATTTACAATTTAAAATTTTGTAATAAGTATTTTTCATTAGTATTTTACTAGCGTAATAAACAGCACTGAGCAGTGAGCAGTTAGCGCACGACAGCATGTTATTAATTCTTATATTGTGATTAAATCACTGCTACTTTTCACTGCTCAGAGTATTCACTAGTAACAGAAAAAAGCTCTTAAGCTTACCGCTAGTAATTTATATTTGAATCAGGGCTCCGTATCTATCATTACTTGCTTTAAAGCATGCGCTGACCATTTCTTTTAAATAGTTAAAAAAACGTTTATGCAATACTGTGGCAACAGTTAGTTATTCGTGTAATAAGACTTGCGCCCGTAGATATCATTTTAGTACTTAAGGGGGTCACTGAACAAAAACATTATTTTTGACAATTTTTTTATTGCTTGTATAATAGCTTTTTCTTTTCTGTTCACAGTGATATATAATAGCTTTTTCTTTTCTGTTCACAATGATATATAACACTTATAGGTACATTAAAGCATTCTAGACTCATTTTGTTTACATTTGAATGAGACCGTGTTCTTGGTTATTACCACCTTAACACTTTACAGCCACACTTACATTTAGGGAGGCGATAATAGCCTCAATGTGTTTTTCGCATATATATATATATATATATATATATATATATATATATATATATATATATATATATATATTTTAACGTCCGACTATTGTGCACACTTGGGCTAATGCAGACGATGGGATGATTTATAGCGTATGAAAATGCCAAGCTCTGGCCGAGAATCGAACCCGGGTCCTCGGGATGAAAGCCCAGTTCGCTATCAACTAGGCCACCGAAGCGGCTATATATATACATATATATGTTAAAATCTAACTATTGCAGCATTTAAGTGAACGTCAGTTTTCGTCGCTATAAAGAGATCCTCGCTATAGAAAAGCACGCTTATATAATTATAGTTTGCCAAATAGTTTCCCATAAAAGCCATTGAATTTTACTTCATCTTTTTCAAGTTCTCGCGCTAACACAAAAGCCGAACATGTTTGACGTTCGTGAAAAACAGGATTAACCCAAAATTTCCGTCCATTTTGAAGCCGTCTCAAATACTAGTAGACTACGCAACAACATTACGATTTCCGAACAGCACGCGTTGACATTATTAGGCAGAATGATGAAATAATCGGTCGAAAGTCGCGAGACAGTTGCGTTCAGTCGAACATGCGACGCAACTTCGATCCAACTGTCACAAACAGGTTGGGTTGCAGTTGCATTGCATAGCGTTTCGTCGATGAACTGTTCCGCCTATCTCTACTACAGCTGCAAAACAATTACAGTACAAAACATTTTTGTAACGAAAACAAGCCAAACAGTTGATAAGAATTATGTATCCCACATCGGCGCCCATCTGTCTTAACTTATCAGCAACTATGATCAGAAGTGTTTAGACGAAATAAACTGAAACTGCCATAATTTTATTATCCCGTAACTATAACATAAGCAAATACAGAGATAATGCGAGTCTTATATTATCTATGGTCCAGCACATAAATATGTTATTGTTGATATTTACACTGGAAATCTACTTATCAGCGATTATTCTATCTCCATCGATATATCAAGATGCGACACCCAAACCAAAACATTAAGAAAAACCAGACTGACGCCTAATAATTCTTGAACACAAAAATGTAAACAAGTAAAATAATTTTTTTTTATTTTGTGGGCGAATAACCTTAAAGATTATCATCGCCCAAAACAAGGTCGGAAAGAGATTACCAGTTATAAAATTAACCAATTCAAAGTGAGAATTATCCAAAGTTCAAAACAAATTTCAAATTGCTCATGTTTACGGAATTAATAATGGTTAATAAAACATCATAAAAATAAAAAGATTAAGAGAGAGATTTTTAGAAAGAGGATACTGAGTATGGAGGGATTCCAAGGAAGATTGCAGAAGAAACCTGGTGCGAAGTGGTCCGAAGACAGAAAGAAGCTGCACAGTGAAAGGATGATGGAGTATTGGAGGGAACGGAAGAGAAAACAGCTAAGTGTGAAGAATTTAAATTGTCACGTGGTTCCTAGCAGGCCTCATTGAAAGAAGAAGAAGAAGAAGAAGAATATTAAATATTAAGAATAAATTAAGAAGAATATTTATTAAGAAGAATAAATATTAAGTTATTTTGAATAAAATATAATAAATTATTTTAACGTTTAAACAATAAAATACGACTGGGATGTATGAAATAGCCCTGGAAAAATAATGCAATAATAATAATAATAAATATTAATTAAATTTTATATAATATATTTAAGCGGCCGCCTCGGTAGCCTAGTTGATAGCGTACTAGGCTTTCACCCCGAGGACCCGGGTTCGATTCCCGGCCAGGGCTTGGCATTTTCATACGCTATAAATCATCCCATCGTCTGCATTAGCCCAAGTGTGTACAATAGTCGGACGTTAAACACAAAAAAACAAAACAAAAAATATATATATTTAAGTGACGCAAGAAGTTTATGACTCAGTCAATAGCCAAAGCACCATCTTTTAAAGTTTCCCACTTTAAAGTACTGCCACCCCGCAGGAGGGTGCAGAATAGCTGCACCTATTGAGAGGATGTAGACGCCCCTCGCGGTACCCGAGTCTAAAACACACTTACACTTACGATTTTAACACTTTACTTTCACACTTACATTTAGGGAGGCGGCGATAGTCTCAATGTGCTTTTCGCCTTAAAATAACGACAAATAAATAAATAAAGTACTGCCTAATCCACACAGCCCGCGCGGGCTCATTACAAACGAAAATATGTTCGATTGCAAAATGTGTTTCACAAACAGGTTGGTCCCCGCGTTCTGTCAGAAATCCTTGTGTCAAAAGGGAGTGACCAATGCGAAGACGAGTACGGCTTGAACGTAAACGCGGCCTCCAAAAACGAACAGCATTTTTAGTTCCCCTCAGTTTGTTATTGTCGACAGCTGGCCACGGCATAATAAAATAAAAATAAAGTGAAACTGCTTTAATGGTGCAAAAACATTACACAAACTTTCTCAGTTAATTATTTCATCAAAAAATCAACGTAGGAAGTAACCGACAACGAACAGAAATTGAAAATATTTCCCGATTCTGAAGACGAATTTCGCAATACAAATATTTGATGAACACGCACAAGACGTGCGTCACACCAATAATGGCGTACGCTTCAAAAACAAGAGCTGAAAGAACGACCAAACAGCTCCAAAGAACAGAAATTGGAACCCTACAATTAATCATATCACAGACAAGATACCACGCGACAGAAGTCCACTATATCGTGAGGTTTGTGAAAACAAAAAGAGAAAAGAGTGGACAGACGATGTCCATCGAAAGTCAGAGAATCGAATCGTAAAAGTAGTACAAACAAACAAACCGAAATAGCGATGTCATTATTTGGGTGATAAACATACTCGGAACGTTCCGAATCGAATGACGGGATATTCGGAATATGCGCAGAATCGTTGTACGCCTACCGATATCATCAAGTACAGGCGTGAAGGACTGATTTCGAATATTCCTATTATTCACTATCTGCGCATGCGCACAATCATTTTAAACACTATATGTATGACCAGAATTTGAAGAACCGATTATTCAGCTTTTTAGTTCTCAAAACGGTTTTTTGGGGGGGGATACGGCGGTCCATACGTTTTGTCTGGGTACTAATGAAACTGGTACTACACCGAGCAAACTTCGATCGAAATCGTTAAAACCCATTATGACAAAATTTATTTGTTGACCAAAACGAGCTCAAAAAACCTTATTTTGAAATTTTCAAAGAATCCCGACATAGCAAACTTTACCTACATGCAGCCGCCTCGGTGGCCTAGTTGATAGCGTACTGGGCTTTCACCCCGAGGACTCGGGTTCGATTCCCGGCCAGGGCTTGACATTTTCATACGCTATAAATCATCCCATCGTCTGCATTAGCCCAAATGCGCACAATAATCGGACGTTACAAAAAATTACCTACATGCTAAATTTTGTCAGCATCGATTAACTAATTTATTCAGTAGCGATATGCACAGATACGATATGATATTAGTCCAAGTAAAAACCACTTTTTGAACTCAAATGACCTGAAAAATGGCAAATCCATAAAAATCTGATGATCGATATTTTCACGATCAATTTAATGCTTCGTACAGACGGTAATTTTAAAGCATTACTGAGCTCCTTGTTTCAAGTATAAACTACATAAATGGATCAGCTATCTTCCATGTCGTCTGTACCGCTGCGACGCGGACTATACAGCTTTTAACGAACGATTTAAGTGCTCTTTTTGAAACGTGTTTCATTGCTTTTGAATCGTATTCTACTTTACCCTCGTGCAAAAGGTCGAGTGGCGTAAGAAAACCTAATTTGTTGGTGATTCTTGTTTTCAAAACACGGAAGTCCATACAAATATTTAAAATTCTGAAAAACAGTTTTTGTTTTTATCCGAACTAAGTTTATAAATTTTTCTAACACATCAAAATTAGAAGATGTAGACAAGAAAACTTTTCTTATGTGCAAAAACTTATTACATTCGGAACAGTATCACGTCTAGTTTCAAATGATCGAATAAATAAAATAAATTTGAAATAATAATTCGTTTGTATATTTCCACTAGTTTTTTTTTTTGTTTTTTGTTAGTCTTGCCAACCAAGGTTTCACTGGTTCAGATTCAATCTGTGAAGTGGCCTTGACAATGCTCTAACGAATGCAACCTTGGTTGGTAAGACTCAAATAAAAAGTTGTGGAAGTATACAAACGTGTTACTATTCCTTAAGAAAATGGATTTCTACCAAGTAACAATGGTCTTAAAAATAAATTTTATAGTGATCGGTCACGTGGTTTACGTGTAATAGGTGCGTCAGACATACCAGCATAGACACGCGCGAATTTATAAGGGCTTTCTTTGGCCTTGCACATGGACCACCTTATCAGAGGCTGTCGCATCTCAGGTTACAAGGCCTTGAATTTCACGGCTTCTGGGTAAAGTGGAAGGGGGATTTTTTTAATTACACATTCAAAACGAAACTTGTTTATCCCGCTTTTGTTTCACGCAGTACTGGCTCTTAATTAATTCCGTGCTATTTTTAACCACACAATAGAACGATGCAGGCCTAAGGGACTTGGACTGTGTTTTTACGATATCCTACAGTGGTGTCATTGGCTCGATTGTCTTGTGAGGTGAAATCAGATAATGGTACAAAACAGCTGATCCAAAACAGAATTACATTGTTTATCAATTGAGGAAAGAATTCACTCTGGTGCAAAACAACGCATACACTTTCACTTACATTCATTTTACAAACACATTGATAATATAAAGCATGCGCAATTAAATACGTCATACAATTTCATTTTAAAAGGTTTTAGAAACGTACAAAAACGTTTTCACAGTCAATGACTGACCGGAAAATCAGCTAAATTTTTGAAAATTGGTTCATCAATTATTATTCAACTTTTAGTCATAATTAAAATCTGTACACCAAGTTTGAAATAATAGAAATTTACAATGGTTTTGTTCATAAATTACTTTATTCCAAAATAGAATATTTTTAATTTCAAATAGCCGCCTCGGTGGTCTATTGATAGCGTACTGGGCTTTCACTCCGAGGACCTGGGTTCGATTCCCGGCCAGGGCTTGGTATTTTCATACGCTATAAATCATCCCATCGTCTGCATTAGTCCAAGTGTTCACAATAGTCGGACGTTAAAAAAAAAATCAAATTAGTTTAATATTTTGAGTTATGCTTTATAAGATTTTTTTCTTTATACACTATGAGCAAAATTTGATAACTTAGGGCGATTTCAAAGTTTATTTGTAAGTTCCTGTTTTATAATTTTTTTAACGAAAAACTAAGACAAATGATTCTTTTTTTGAAAAATGTAAAGATAAAATTTGCAATACTGATTAAAGTTATGAAGTAGCACACTACCAAAATTTGAACAATATGTATAACATAATTTAAAAATGATCGAAATTGAAAATTAACTGAACGGCTTTAATCGTGACTGTTAGTAATCAGCGACAATAAAAATATTTTAATTTTCTCTGTTGGCGACCCTGCTGAATAGCGGCACAGAAGATGGTTGGAAAAAATAGTTTTCGGAAAAAATCCTGCACCCACAATAACCAGTATCATTCGTATAGCCCGAACAAACATTTTCCGAGGCAAAGTCGTTAAATAAAATAGTAAATTAAGTGATTATCCACTATCTATACCGTAAATGAGAAGTATTGCCTAACCAGTCTATATATAAACTATGAGTCATACCAACTGTACACACATCACACTACATTGTATACAGAGTCAATACACAACAGAACAAACTTGCGTGTCTCTAATGTTAATGTTACAGGTGTGCCACTTCTCCCACTACAAAAATAAATTTACCTACGTTACGATAAACAATGCAATGTACATGTTGACATGTAACCTATAGAACATAATTATGCTGATTGTTCTATAATGAAAAACCGATTTTAATGAACCCGTTATCAAGGTTCCTTTATTCAAATAAATGACGAATACAAACTGCACAGACTTTTCCAAATTAAACATTTTAAAAACGTTTGAAATGCAAAACTCTGAATAAGACGCAAATTTAGCAAATTCTCGAAAAAAAATCAAATTTGGGAACAGTCGTCATGTGAATTGTGTAAAAACATTGCACAAACTTTCTCACTATTATAATTCTGTATATAATCTGATTCTGAAACTACCGACAAAAAATCCGGAAAATCAGCGCAACTTTAAAAACCGATGAGTTTTGTTCAAATGTTGGAAATATTATTTGATGATTCTTCATACATGGCCAAGATTTTAGAAAACTCTGACGGGTTTTTAGAAATTAGTAGATTTTGAGTCGTTTCGATTGCTCCCTTTCTCGGGTTTATGGTGACCATACGTCCCGGATTTTGCAACGAACTCCCGGAAAGTCGTTAAAGAAATCCCGGATTTATTAACCCAGTCTGTTATCAAAGACCGTTTTAAATCTATTTAACATTTAAATTATATTTCTGTAAATGCTTTTAAAACATGAATAAGTTGTTACTAATGAATCAGGTATAAATGTATTTACTGCAAAAGAAGCAGACATAGTTATTCAAGTTGCCAAACATAACAGTTTTCGCTCTTTAGATTGTATTTCTAAAGTCATCAGATAAAAAATCTATGACCATCGAATGTGTTAATGCATTTGTAATACTGATTCAGACAAAATATTTTGAATCGTGCTTTGAAACGTACGAAAAGATAAAAAAACAGTACCTTTATTACACAAGTTACTTGTTATTAATACATAATTTTTTTTTTAACGTCCGACTATTGTGCACACTTGGGCTAATGCAGACGATGGGATGATTTATAGCGTATGAAAATGCCAAGCCCTGGCCGGGAATTGAACCAGGGTCCTCGGTGTGAAAGCCCAGTACGCTATCAACTAGGCCATGTATTATATTTTGGAATCCTTTAGCAATAGATTTAGTTAAGTACGGTTAAGTTTTTTATTGAAATTTGATAAGAAAGTACCTTGTATACGCGTAAAGCTCAAATGATTGTGTAAAATTTTCAACAATTCATTTCCGTTTCAAGATGACGGCCACTAATTAAACGATAACGAGTATACGCAGTTTTGTTCAAACGCATTGAACGATTGTTTTGACATTTGGTACGAAGATATCTTGTATAAAGCCCAAATGACGTATGTAGGCTATAACATTTTCCCCATTTACTTCCGTTTCAAATGGCGGCCTCTGATTAATGATGGCGAATGTACGCAATTTTAATCTAACGCGTTGACCGATTATTTTGAAATTCCGTACGAAGGTAAAAAGCCCGAAAAAAGTATGTGTAAGATTTTCCCCATTCGTTTCGTTTCAAGATGGCTGGCTTTGATTGAACGTCAAGAATGTAATGGTTATTTCCTGTAACACTGGCTGGACGGCAGAACCTGTCATAAATTTTATCGCTTCAAGGAGAAAGAGCATAAAAATTGCAATAAAATTAGTCCGGTAACATTTTTCGCAAATATTACGATTACCGGTTAAATTGGCGGAAAAAGTTACGAGCGCTCTGTATATAAATTAAGAATATACTGCGAGGTCTGCTGTTCCATGAATAGTACAACTTAACAGTAAAACTTATTGGGTCGTACAGTAAATCTGAGATTACGTTTCTACCACAGCGCGTTCAATCATAGATTAATTGACATTATAAATTCATAATACCAGATATACACTACAGCAGTATACGTGCAGCAACTACAAGTATTGTATATAAACGTACTACAATCATAACTCTTATGAGAGATATGTAAGCACTCGTTGCTGGTGGCATCTTGCGGCACAATGTTGAACTACAGTTAAATAGTTAAATAGTACTGTCTGTGTTCTAAATCTTTTCCGCACCCCTGTTCTTGCAGCTTGCAGAGTTCGTAGCGGCAACTAGTCCAATTACTTAGACTTCAGCTACTAATATCGAGCACGCTTGTGAATCACATTTTAAATCACACGTTTTGGGTTGTGTACATGCCTGTGCGTCCATATTTCAATTCATTCTTGGGTAATAGGATGGATATTAGAGAAGTCAGATAGAGTAGAAGCGTGTTCCAGCATCCAGTTTGAATAATCAGACTAAGGATCATGCAGCAGCACGTATTCTCGTGTGTACAGACACATTTAAATACACTGCCCTCGTGATGCGTCATGCAGCAAGGCGGTATAAATTTACACGAAAACCTCGTATCACGGCATTTTATGCATATTTCCTAGCACTATACAACTGATTTGCGTAACGTAGTCATGCAACAAAATCTGTGACTCTGCGTGGATATTTTTCGAGATTAAACAATTGCTTATCCCACACACGAATGAAATTATAGATTTTATCTCAAACAAAACGTAAAGCCATATTACATGAATACTTTATGCACGTTTAATGAGCGTTGGCGTTAACAAATATAGTAAAGCTTACAAGTCCCGTACCCGAGATCTTGAGATGCGCAGTTCAGAGACGCAGCAGACAGACCGGTGTCTTAGGCACATCGACCACTCGATAATTTTTAAAAAAGTGGTTTTACTGGACGTCTGTCCATCTCCTGTGCACCCATTTCGAGACAATTCCCAATGGTTTACAATTTTTAAATTGACTAAAATTCAATTTTTTTAAAAATCGGTTTTAACGATTTTGATTATATTTTTCCCCAAAAATCCATTTCGGGATCCAATGACGAAAAGAAACTTCAATCGGCATTCATATTGCAATAATATTAATCTGCAAATATATCATCATATATCATTTAAACACCCAAAATAGCACATACACTTGTATATTCGCAAATATTATCATTTAAAACTTTAAAAAAATTACACAATAGTCGGAAGTTAAAAACGCAAAAAAATTATTAAAAATACGAAAATGAACCACGACCGCCATCTAATATCCAACCTGGATATTTGATTTCTCTAATATCCAACCTGTTACACAAAGAATTAATTGAAATACGGGGGCACAAGCATGCACACAACCCAAAGTGTGTGATTTAAAATGTGATTCACAATCGTGCTCCATATTACCTGCTTAAGTCCAAGTTGGATTATCTGCCGCCACGAACACTGCAAGCTGCAAGAACAGAGAGCGGAAAGGTTTGAGAAAATAGACAGTAGCATTATCTATTTAACTGCACTTGAACACTCTGCCGCAAGATACCACAAGCAACGAGTGCTCACATATCTCTTATAAGAGTTATTATTGTAGTACGTTTTAGCCGCCTCGGTGACATAGTTGATAGCGTACTAGGCTTTCACCCAGAGGACCCGGGTTCGATTCCCGGCCAGGGCTTGGCATTTTCATACGCTATAAATCATCCCATCGTCTGCATTAGCCCAAGTGTGCACAATAGTCGGACGTAAAAAAAAAGTTGTAGTACGTTAATATTAAATACTTGTAGATGCTGCACGTATAATACTGTAGTGGAGTAATCAAATTTATATATTACAACGGATTTTGAAAATTCACATTGTACGGTTTTAACGTTGGTGAGATGAGCGGTTTTTTAAACAAAAAATTAAACTTTTGAAAATGCCGTCATTTTTACACTGATTTTGCTAGATACTTGGTCGAACTGTTGCAAAAATCGATTTTTGTGCCAATTTTGATTAAAATCAGACGAAATTGCTAACGTAGGTCAGCTAACAAACAATATAATTTTTTATTTTAAGGCGAGAAGCACATTGAGGCTATTATCGCCTCCCTAAATATAAGTGTGAGTGTAAAGTGTTAAAGTCGTAAGTGTAAGTGTGTGTGAGTTAGACTCGGGTACCGCGAGGACGTCTAAATCCTCTCAATAGGTGCAGCTAGTCTGCACCCCCTGCGAGGAGTTCCCCTAGAATAAAATATGTATTTTATATAGGGATGTCTCTCAGTACACACTTATGTCCTGGGTAAAAATACTATACCACGTTTGTTTAAATTTCGAAACAAGTTTCTCATAATTTTCTGGTTTTTATACTTATCGAAAAAATTTAAAGTTAACTGTAAATAATAAATTAACCTTAAAATTAAAACGTTTTAAAACAAATTAGGTCCAAATATTAATTACAGTCGAAACTGTTATGACGGCCCCGAATGTAGACTGACGTCACCAAACGTCTCTCATTTTTCAATAAAATCCCGAATTTTCTATTTAGAGAAAATTATTCTTAAATCTCGGAACCATGCGGTAGAGATTTAACCATGCGGTTGCAATACGAATGGTATTACAATATTTCAGGTTTAAAGAAATTGTCAACTTAGATATAAAAATTTATTATATGACGACCTGAATAAAAATCACTTGTACAACCACCATTATAAAAAGCGTGCCCGATATCACCGGCTAAAGTCCAAGTAACTGGACTCCCAGCAGGGGCGTGCAGACTAGCTGCACCTTTTGAGAGGATTTAGACGTCCCTCGCGGTACCAGATTCTAACAAATACCAATGAATACAGAATCTATAGATTCTGTATTCATTGCAAATACTTACAACACTGCACTTACGACTTTAACAGACACTCGCACTTACATTTAGGGAGGCGATAATAGCCTCAATGTGCTTTTCGCCTTAAAAAAAAAAAACAAATTTCAAAACAATCGGTCAATGCGTTTGGTCAAAACTGCCTACACTCGTCGACGTAAAATCAAAGGCCGCCATCTTGGGCTTTACACAAGGTCACTTCGTACCAAATTTCAAATACCCAGGGGGTGCAGACTAGCTGCACCTTTTGAGAGGATTTAGACGTCCCTCGTGGTACCCGAGTCTAAAACACACTTACATTTACGACTTTAACACTTTACACTCACACTTATATTTAGGGAGGCGATAACAGCCTCAATGTACTTTTCGCCTTAAAAAAAAAATTCAAAACAATCGGTCAATGCGTTTGGTTAAAACTGCCTACACTCGTCGACGTAAAATCAAAGGCCGCCATCTTGGGCTTTACACAAGGTCACTTGGTACCAAATTTCAAATACCCAAGGGGGTGCAGACTAGCTGCACCTTTTGAGAGGATTTAGACGTCCCTCGCGGTACCCGAGTCTAACACACACTTACATTTACGACTTTAACACTTTACACTCACACTTACATTTAGGGAGGCGATAATAGCCTCAATGTGTTTTTCGTCTTAAAATAACAAAAGAAAAGTAATTGGACTATCTGCCGCTACGATCACTGCAAACAGCAAAGACAAGGGATGGAGGCATTTGAGAAAATACACAGTACTAATATGTATTAAAACTGTATTTGAACACTTTGCCGCAAGATGCCACCAGCAGCGAGCGCTCGCATAGGTCTCATAAGGGTTATCAATCTAGTAGGGCTTACGTTTATATTCAATGCTTATACTTTATATTTCGTGTAGTACCAAAGTAATACAAAGGAAAGTTTAATAAAACCAATAAAAAAACTGCATCTAAGCCTACAAATAAATAGAAAGTAAAAGTGATTGACCTAATTAGATTGCACTTTATTTAGATAAACAAATCCGATGCGAAAAACACGGCACTGCTGACGTCACAAATGACATCACCGTATATTATTGAAGCACGGAAAAACAAATACAACGATGAATACCAAAACAGCATTAAAACTTGTGATTTAATTGCAGCCGTGGTTCAAATTTTCCCGAACAGATTGTAGCCGTAGGATGGCAGCGGTGTGAGATCATAGCAACATAGCTACGTCACCAGACCTTGAACCCGGGCAGACGTACAGCGTTGCCGGATCGCCAAGCCACCAGTCAATATTTCGGCCTACTCTTGCTAACGGGAACAAAGGAACTGCCGGCGTTTACCAAAATAACGGCGACGAAACGATAAACGTGCTGATGACATGGGAGGAGAGAAAATCACGAGATTCGGTTCGACCAGTTCTAATTAATTATATAAAGTTACGAAAAATACACATGTGGAACTCGGACATAAACGAGGTTTATATTATTAATATCTTTACTGAATTTTAATCAGTTTGAAGATATGTTCACAAATATCTTGTTTTGTTTAAATAGATATCATTTATTGTAGTTATAGTAAAATATCAGTTGTTTTATATAAATTCGTAACGATCAGCTGATTTCATTGAACAGCTGATAGGTTATAATAAGTTTCAGGTTATGTCATTCAAAACTAGGAATATTAATAACAATTATTATAAACGTTTATATTAATTTCAAATGTATTATAAACAAAAACAACGTGTTCTTCAGTTAAGGAAAAATACCGAATCCAAAGCAACACGTTTTCATATAATACGCGTGTACTGTTATCAAAAAGGAGGAAGAAAAAGATAGAGAGAAATAGAGACGAAATACGTGCTAATTCGTTTCATATTTCCGTTACATTCTTTCGTTTGACAGACATTTTTTCTATTCACTCCTCTCGCCAAAACTACATTAAAAGCTTTGCCTCAAAACACTGCACAAACTTTCTAAAGTATCCAAAAACATTAACGCTGTTCCGTTAAAAAAAACTCCGCTTCGGGAGCTAACGAAAAAACCCTGATTTTTCAAAATCGGCACGTCGGATTTCGATCATGTAAAAATTCCACTTTCTAATTGCTTTTCGTAAGCAATGGCCTGCAAAATGTTTCGGGAACTATTTAGAAAAACCATCTAAGCAGATTTTGGTAGTAGGCCTACATATACGAAGATTCATGTAAAAGTCTCTAACGATTTCCATCAAATTTTCCTCAACTGTAATCCCTAAGTGTCTAAAATCAAAATATAAGACTCGAATCCCAAAACTAATCCATAAAATCAAAAAGTATGTATGTTTATGTGGAATACAAAACTAAACTACTACGTGGATTGTCATGAAATTTTACATACACTTTAGATACAGGGTATGTTTTGAAATTTCAGTAGTCAAATAGAAGTAATTGCTTGCAATGCCATCTACGATCTATTACAGTGTTAGCGAACGATCTGTGGTATTCACAGATCATTCGATTATTGTTTAACACAAACTTAATACCGAAGTACGGGTATCCAAAATCCAAAATAAAATCCTCTTTTGGGAATTACCGAAACAAAACCTGAAATCCCTGCAAAATTTCTCAAAATGTCACTGTAATGTTATTCCTCGTATAACGAGAAAAAAAAAACAGTGAATATTTTAAATTACAGTAAAAGCTAAGGACATCTTGACATCTTTAACCACGTTCCAAATGCTTCCGCTTGTTGTATTTTTACATACAAAGCCCCTATCCCTACCCGAGCCTGTAACTGATAACGCTTATCAACCTACACCTATACTGTTTGCGTTGAAAGATGGCCGTGTTCAAGACGCGCCCTGGCTAGTGTTAGCATACGGCGTTCAATGTAACCTAGACGTCTGCTCTTGAGAAGCCGTGTTTCTACCGCACCACTGAATGCTAGAAGTTCAAAGAACAGCAGACCTCGCAGTATATTGTTAATTAATATACAGAGCGCTCTACGACAGCGCTCGTAACTATTCCAATATAACCGGTAACCGTAATATTAACGAAAAGTTTTATTTGGGCGAACTTTATTGAAATAACCCGTATAAACATTCACAACGTTAAATCAGAGTCCACCATCTTGAAACGGAAATAAACGGAACACATCTTAAACATACGTCTTTCGGGCTTTATACCTTCGTACCAAATTTCAAAATAATCGGCCATTGCGTTTGACCAAAACTGCTTACATCTGTCCTTGTTAAATCAAATGCCGCTATCAAGAAAAGGTAGTAAATAGAAAAAATGTTATACGTACATCATTTGGCCTTTACAGAAGATATCTTCGTACCAAATTTCAAAACAATCGGTTGATGCGTTTGGTCAAAACCGCGTACACTTGTTATTGTAAATCAGAGGCTGCCATCTTGAATAAAAAGTGAATGGTAAAAAATCTTACACATACATCTTTCGAGTTTTATACAAGGTACCTTTGTACCGAATTTCAAAACAATCGGCCAATGCGTTTGATTAGAATTGCGTACACTCGCAATCGTTAATTCAGAGTCCGCCATCTTGGAACAGAAATAAATAGGGGAAAACCTTACACATACGTAATTTGGGCTTTATACAATGTACTTTCGTTACAAATTTCAAAACAATCGGTCAATGCGTTTGACTAAAACTGCGTACACTAGTTATTATAAGAGGCCGCCATCTTTAAACGGAAGTGATTGGGGAAAATGTTTCACACATAAGTCGTTCGGGTTTTATACAATGTTTATAAACAAACCTATTTGTCCAAATGCAAAATAGGCATGTATGTCTGGTTTGTTCATATCTTAGGAAACAATGAATATATTTATAATGATTTTGCTCAAATGAAGTTTATAATGTCCAAATGTATGGATAAAGGAGTAAAATATACACAATGTTTTTCAGAAATGGTCCATATACGAAGACTAATTTATAAAATTGTAGCAAATTTTGAAATTTACAAGTTATGAGCACATCGAAAAAAAAAAAAAAGTATACAATATCGGTTGTTTTCCTGTACACTCACGAAACTGGTCCTTGAAATAAGCGACAATCCTGATCTTAAGATTACTTTTTCAATAATCATTAATTTTGTTATGCATTTATCACAATACATACTATTTACTGGATATTCGTTTTAATTCAGTCACCGAGATGCCGGCGAGATTTTTCTCCACTCTCAATCCAATATTATTTGTATAGTCACTAGAAATATGTCCAATCAACTGGATATATAAATATTCAAAACACTTTGCGACTGTAGAGCGAATTACGGTATACTTAGTCTGGTATTACAGGTTGATTAAACATTTAATATGAACCTAGAATTAGTGACATAACAGAACGCCTTCCTGTACAGATTAGGCTACCCGCATTGTACATCAGTTGTGAGGGAATTGCCTATAGTGCCCGGGGCTAAGCCTATTCCGATATGCATCATTATAAGGCTAAATGCAGTAGTATATTATTTTTTTAAACATGACATTTGCTGTTGTTTATGTACTGGAAAAGTACATGCCGTTTTATAATGTATATCTACTCTCGTTCTACAACCCCTCCCCCCAAAAACGTAAAAACTAGAACTTTATCCTAGATGCCTGTATCAAAGCACCAAAACTGTATCAAAAACACGAGGGTACTGGTGAAACGTGTTTTTCAAAAATATTTTTTTTATGCGATCGATACAACCACAAAGACAAAAACGAAAAAAAGGCTACACAAGCTAACAAAATGCAAAATCAACGAAAGAGATGTTTTATATATAAAAAAAAAATAGTTTATAATAAATTTCCATTAGTTAGAGAGTGGAATTAAAAGTAGTTAGAGAGTGGAACGTGAATACGCATAGTGGAATCAGACTAGGAACTAAGAACAAAGGCATTAAGGTAAATTGTTTGGCTTTTGCTGATGACATGGCCTTACTAGCTGAGACATTGGAAGAAGCTAAGGAACAGACTCTTGAACTCCAGAAGCAAGTGTTAAAAATGGGTCTCAAAGTTTCATTTGAAAAGACTAAAATATTGACAAACATACAAAAACCACCAAAAAAGCTTCAAGTTGGAGAACCATACATTGAGATAGTCAAAGAATTCAAATATCTTGGGAATGGATCAGCTGGAACGCCCTAGAGAAAAAAGCTATGGAATCTAGGAGAAATAAAGTTGAATTAGCCTTCCAACTTACCAAGGACACATACAACAAGAAGTCCCTCTCCTGGAATACAAAGATAAGGCATTATCATACGGTAATTAAACCAGAAGCCTTATATGCAGCTGAAACATTATCTCTTACAACCCAGGGCCCACTTGAAAGGCTGGAGATCAAAGAAAGAAAGATATTACGAAAAATCTTAGGCCCCAAATTCCGTAACAACCAATTACTCCACATCAGTAATGAAACTCTTAACCAAAAAACTGAAACACTATCAGACCCAATAAAAAAAAGGAGAATTGATTTTTATGGGCACACCCTCCGAATGGACAAAAATAGACTAACAAAAAAATATTTGACTACTTTCGCAATAGAAGAGCCAAACCACTTTGGTTTAGAGAAACAGAGAAAGACATAACAGAACTACAAATTACTGACTCATAGACAGAACAGCCAAAACAATAATCAAGGACAAGAAGCAACGGTTCCAAGGCAAAGTCAAATCCAAACGAACGATCCTAATCTCTGATGAAGAAAGAAACGCAAGATCACAACGAATGAAGCAATACTGGGCTACGAGGAAGGCATAGAACATTAAAAAGTGATTGATTTAGTGTACCCCAAAGTTGGGTGAAACAAATAAAGAGAAGAAATTTCCATTATAAAACGAGCCATTAGGCGCCATGGAAGACCTATTTTGAAATGAGCACCAACCCTACAGGGTCGAAAATTTGAGTCGTTAAATTTTATTTTTTCAATATAACATATGTAAATGTATTATTTGCAAATAAGGTGAGGTGGACTTATTTTTTATCCCATTTAAACCACCAGGTCCAGACGGAATGTTTCAGGCTCTTACAACACAGCGGGGAATACAGCTTTTGTCTTGTGTAGATTGTACCGGGTTAGCAGAGCCACAAGTATGTACCCATGGTCTACGTATTTTTGTACGACCAGCTATATATTCTAAACTGAGTACAACAAAGTTATCATAAAATTTATCAAAGAAACAGCTGTTACGATTATACTACGTTATTTTCATAGTGTGGCACTGTATGAGGCGACTCTACGATGCTTCACTGGAATCTTTAAACAGACTTCAAAAACACAGTTTTGCAATAATGTGACTCAGTGAACAAGATCCAGACAAACAGTTAAAATACCAGACCAGTTTTCGTGGCACCAATACAGCGAATTAAAAAAAATGGATTTCTGAACAATCCAAATAATACCCGTTCTAAAAGTATTCAGCTTCCAAGACATCTGTTAAAAATAGGTCGAAGAAGTCATGTGTACTATGCAAAAAAAAATATTTTATTAAATTTAAAGACTTAGAATTCAGTAAAAAAAAGTGAACGAACACATTAGATATATTGATATAAACTAATAAGATAAATTAATCTACCTTTAGTTTTTATTACGTTGTTTCATGGATTTTACTATTGGGACAGGAAAGGTGTTCTTCTGGTTGACTTCCTAGAACGTGGAGCAACCATAAACTCAGAAAGGTATTGCCAAACATTACGAAACTTAAGACGAGCTATCCAGAACAAGCGGAGAGGAAAACTGAGTGCAAAAGTGTTGTTTTTGCACGACAATGGCCGCCCTCACACGGCAAATCGAACAAAAGACGTCTTGACGGCCTTCAAGTGGGAGATTTTCCTCATCCACCCTACAGTCCGACCTGGCACCTAGTGATTTCCACTTATTCCCGAAGATGAAGACTTGGCTTGCAACACAGCGCTTCGATGACGACGCAGATCTCCGCGCGGGCGTGACTGACTGGCTGGCGTCACAGGCGGCGGAATTCTACGACACGGGAATTTCAAAGCTAGTTCACCGATATGACAAATGTCTAAATTTGTTTGGCGATTATGTCGAAAAATAGTATTTTAGTTCCTCTTTCAAATGTATATAATAAAATTTTTTCCTGTACTTAGTTTTTTGCAGCTTTGGAATCTTGTTGCATTTTAAAATATTGTTTATATCTACACATTAAAATAAAAGGTTGAGGTATTTCTCACAATTATTTGTAATACCTTAATCATATTATATTTCGGAAAGTTTGTGTGTTTGTTTGTTATTCAATCACGCTTTAACCACTGGACCAACTGAGATGAAACTTGGCATGAAAATGGTTTAAGTATCTGAGATAAACATAGGCCTATTCCCGTTTTAAAAACGTCATTATACTACTTGCCCAACCCAACATAATTATGTAGTATTTAGTTTTGTGGCATGTGTTAACTGTAGTTAGGTTTAATTACTGTTTAGATGGACATAGATCTAGTCCCATTTTAAGAATCTTAATCTGTGTTTTATTTATTGCAAAATTGTTGCTTTTAATGTTACATTTTCAATTATTTTAGTTGCATTTTTTCAAAAACTGACTCTAATTTGTTACTTTGTGTTGAATTTCGATATTAAATGTAAAAAAGAGTGCAGATTACGATACGCTAAAAATTACTATAATTGTAAGTATTTTTTCTTTGTGAAAGTTTGGTTTGCTTTATTGTTTGTAGTTTTTGTTATTTTAAGTTTCATTAGATCAAATAATCACAATCTGGTGTTTCTCATTTAACACTTTTCAATGTTTTCGACGCAGAGTGCAGATTATATAAAATATACAATTTTATTAGGATACTTTAATTGTAAGGTAGTATATATATTTGTGTAATTACATTATATGAAAAAATGGTAAATATGTAGTGTAGCATGTCCTGGACTTTTCGATATTTTTGTTACTAAAACGGTTTATTACGTGTCCAAAAGCAAGAATCCAAACTATAAAAGCGCGGAAACCACGAGAAGTACAATAAAAATCGAAAATAAAAGTGACCAACATAACCTCAAAATTGCTACCGCACGAAAATCGGTAACGTGTTGTAGATCGGTAAAACGATAAAAAATACGTCTAACACGGGTTTTGGGTGATAAGAAACCCATTTTTTAAAAAAGAATACTCCATAACCTAACTAACACGGTGATGCGTAAATTTTTTACGATGATCGACTATAAATTTTATTGCCTATATTATAATTGCAGGCAAAGCCGCAACGGGTAACAGCTAGTCATACTAATATTCTTAATTTTTTTGGGGAAATCATAGATTATTAGGTTGAGAAAACCAACCTATGTACGGGTATTTTATGCCTCCTATAGGTCATTTATGTATATTACGTATAGTTCAAAGGAATTTTGTTAATAAATGTTATTATATGTTACTATATAGGCGCACACTAAGAAAGGATTTTGCAAAAAATTGATTTTAAGGCCATCAAACTACTTACCCAGTCCAAATTTAATCAACATACAGCCAAAACTATTATAACTAGAAACTTGAAATTTTCAGTGTACTTTCTTACAACAATGTTGAGAAAGGATTTTGCAAAAATTTAATTTTAACGCCATTAAACTATTTACCCAGTTCAACTTTAATAATCAACGTACAGCCGAGACTATAATAGCTAAAGATTTGAAATTTTCAGGGTTACCACCACATGTAGGGGTGCACTGAAAATCGATTTTTCCGTATTCAACCCCTAAAGAGGTAAAAATGAGGTACAATTTTGCATTGAGAAAATATTTGTTTTGGATTGTATATTCTAGAAATATGCTATGAAACACATATTTCAACATTTTTCCGAATTCATTCCCTAAAAGAATAATAATGTAAAAAAGAGGTACCCTATAATTGGAGAAAAAAGACTGTTTTCATTAGAGAAAAAAAAATTTTATCGGCTTTTCTTAAAATTAAACAAAATATTCTAAAACACAAATTATGATACACGTAATTCAGCATTTCCCCTCGAATTCATCCCCTAAAAGGACAAAAATATAAGAGGTATAAATGTTTGAATGAGAAAAATATTTTTATCAGATTTTTTAAAGTTCGAATGGAACACGTTGAAAGACAATAAAACAACATAATCACGAGTTTAGATGATCACGCTTTTATTAATATATTTTTTATGTTTCTAAATTATTACATTACTGAAACAGTTTAAGTTTCGTGGACGAAGCCGCGATGGGTAATGTTAGTATATGCATAAATCAATTAGCATTTTGAATTTTTAAATTCTATTAAAATTAAAAATACAAATTTTTAGAGATTGTAACGTTTAAGAACATGTTTGCCACTGATTCTGGTCCTTCCGAAGATGCTTCCAATACTCTTTTGTCTTATTTCTTCATCAACTCCGCTTTACCAGCACTTTCTGGTTTAATTTTCCTCCCGTTTTCCACTGTAGGTATTCTTGTTTCCGTCATCCTGTGAACGTGTCCAAACCAAATTAACTGTTTGCCTTTAACACGTTTATTTATTGACTTTCACGTCCATAATTTCTTAAATTCTGTATTTTGATGGTCCATATTTCCATCCTTGATCCGCCTGCCTCCTAATCAATTTCTGTCGCTGTTCAATTTCCTTTCCTTCAGTTGGCCAAACTTCCAAATTGTATATTATTATGCTGTTTATGATGGTGTTATATATTATGTCTTGTTTTCTTTTCAAATGCTTTTGCCTCAGAGGACACCATTAAAGTAAGGTGGGTTTCACACCAAAGCCGGACCGGGCGAAAATCGCCTGACCACTGATTACGCTGTATTTCATATGGGAGCTTTCAAATAAGACGCCGGTCTGGGTTGAGCGATTTGGAACAGTCGTGCCTCCCGATACTTCAAGCGGGTTCTGCTTGCGTTTTTTCCAGACTAGCTATGTGTCCGGCCAGTGAGCTACGTAATATTACGCAATATTGTATCGCTCGATTTTTTTCCATTTATAAGAAGCAATATTGCTGAAACAATGAGTACTGATGTTGCATTGCTAATTAGTGCTATTCAAGAAATACCTCCATTGTGGGATCAATCCAACAAAAAATCGCAGTTTCTCCTATAGATTTGCGAACTGCCGCTTTTCTCGTGATCTTTATTGAGACTGTGAGTCCAGCATCGTCTTCTTTGTCCCACATACGAAGGTTGGTTGTCTCATCATCAAGGTTGGTGACATTATTACTGCACTACGTTGCAACTGAAACTGCTAGGCAGGATAAAAGCACCTCTCACTACAAGCCTGGAAAACCTACTGAGTGCGAATCGGCTTCAGTGCGAACGAATCGCAGATTTTGCTCGGCTTGGCTTGGCACCGCTTCGCCCGGTCCGACTCGGCTCGGCTTTATTGTTTAAGGCGCCTAATAGTTTTTCTCCCCTGCATGCTTCCTTCTCGAATGGCGTCATTTTTTACCCATTTTTTGTTAGTCTTATTCCCAAATATTTACATTCTCCTCATTACTTGATATAACATCCATTGTCCAGTAGTGCCTCCACTTCTACGTTTTGTTTAAATCCACTTCTAATCCCCACTTTGATAAGTCTGAGGGTCAAATATTTCAAGTCATCGTAATCCTGAGTCACTATAAAATACCCGAGAGTCAGCAAAGCAAAGGGAGTATTAGTGTTGCCGTTCAGGGGAAAGGCCTATGTTTCTGCACTTTTCCACTCTTTTAGTGCTTGTACAAGATAGATTTTGAATATCATTGGTGGTTGACAGCACCTCTGTTTCAGCCCTTGTGCTATAGTGAATCTTTGTGTTCGAGTGTTTTTTAGACACACTGTCATGCTTTTTTTCAGGTCTACAAAAAAGTGAACATCCTGATTTAAAAGAGATGATAAAATACCCGAACTAAAAACAGGAACAAAGAGTGTAGAATCTAGATTAATACTCTCCAGAGCTACCAACACATAAAAACTAAAAATTACATATAATCAGCAAAAAACCACAATTACGAAAAAAGGATACATACAGTAGTTTGAAAATATTAAATGGCAATTTTGAATCGATTGAGCTGGGTATAGCGAACTTGTCCATATGTCATAGCCTAAACATAGAAACTCAGTTACACAACCTAGTTACGCTTACTGACTTAAAATCCGCCACGCTAAAATCCCGCACTTCTCTAACGGCTTTCGAACAGCCTACGCCTGCGAAACTTAGTTCATTCCCGTCATCCAATACTCGCTTCTGATTGAGTGCTCGCGTATGTCGGGCCTATAATACATTTCAATCAATACATTTCTGCCTAGGCATTACAGCACCTCCATAGCTTCATTCTGACTGGTGCGTTGATTCTCTACTTTTAACAATGGAATTCTGATAAATTACGGTTCCTGCTATAATTTCGGGTATAAAAACAGATCGAAAAACGTTGTTCGGCAGAACATCAAGGAGGACAACCCATCACAGAAAAACTACACGACAGCCTACCAACACCCGGACCAACTGTACAAGACACCATAACTTGCTCGGGAGAAAATAGGAGGAATCCGGCCAACTGCAAAGAAGACGCGAACTTCTTGCTAACAATTCCGAACCTGGAGATTGCCTCATCAGCCCGCGGCCGACCTGGTAAACGCCTGGACATCTACTGTTTCTCTCGAAAACTACAACACACAAAATATTTAATGAGCCTTAAAAAGTGTTCTAGAGGTCATGTTCGGCATTAATTTCAAGTGTTACGCCTCAGGTTTGGGTATTACCATAATGATCACGCCAAAGCTCATTTCCCAACTGAAATTCGCTGAAAATTGTAAGATACGTAAGACTTTGAACGGCCGTAATTTTGAAACTTCTCGTTAACGAACTTCTCGTTAAAACGAACTTTTAGACTCCTGTTTATCTTCGTTTTTGTGATGTTAAATGCTGTCAGCTATTGGTCAAGTCAGCGCGACAAACGCCGCGTTCGGTCTATTATATTGATCGAGCGGTGAAAGTGTGGCTACATAAAGACTTCCAGACCATTATGTAGACAATAAAGTGCCAAGCAATTTGCAGTAAAGACAATGTACAGCGTCTCGCTATGTAAAAGTATCACGCGCGCTATATACGAGAAACTCCCGCAGGACACATTGCCGTCCTTTGTCCTGGCTGGGGGAAGGCATTAACTCAAGGACATGCAAAGTTAACTGTTAGTCGGTTAAAGCTTGTTTTTTTATTTTCTTACTAAACCAAGTACTACAATATATAAGTGATACAAAACATTACTAACCACATATTCAATAAAAAAAAAATGTTTGCGGAAAAAACACTGTTCCAACGTTTCGCTAAAATCGTATCTTCGAGGTTTTCCCGCTCCAAATCTTCAACTCAGACTTGGACAAGAGTTCGACATCAGATTCGGTGCGAGAAAACTTCGAAGATGCTTGTAGACCAAATATTAGTGACGATATTTTTAAAAAAACATACACAGCTAGTTAGAGGACAAAATTATGAAGACATCTGTTTTATGTGTCTTTATTATCGGTCGAATGTGATTCGGTGATATCACTTCAAAGGTTTAAAACCCCGCAGGGGGTGCAGACTAGCTGCATCTATTGAGGGAATTTAGACGTAACTCGCGGTACCCGAGTCTAACAAACACTTACACATACAACACTGAACTTACAACTTTAACACTTTACACTCACACTTACATTTAAGGAGGCGATAATAGCCTCAATGTGCTTTTCGCCTTAAAATAACAAAAAACAAAAAAGATTTAAAATTTGTAAAAAAATGAGCGCTTAAAAATATTGTTAATATTTAACATTCTTGCTCGTGAAAACTATCCAATCTTTTGGGCTGCAATTTTACCAAAAGTTGTAAAATATTATACAGAATAAGATTATATTTAGACCTTTTCAGTTTTGTAAGCAATATTTAATTGACAGCGTAAAAATACTGAAAGGTAACAAATTGCAAAGTAAAGTTTAAAGGTTGTAAGCTTAAATTAAATTGCACTAAAAAAAATGTACAAAACAATGATTAATGACACCTTGTTACAGTAGGTTAGTTAGCATTGAAAAGTCCTGAAATTAATTTATTAAGTTTTCGAAATGTCTCCGTTGTGTTCTCGGCGAAGTCTGGCTCACTTTCTGCTTTTACCTAGGTCTACAAAACCAAACCACAAACAAGACAGGAGCTGTTAGAAATTAAAAAAAAATTAATATAAGTACTTTTTAATGAAAAATAACCTACTGTATCAAGGTGCCATTAATTATTGTAGCATAATTAAACTTACAACTTAAAATTCCAAGGTATGTACAGTACTGTAATGTTACTATGTTCAGTATAATGATCTGCCTTCCCTAACTTCGTTAATTCTACTTTCGTTGACGCGTTTCGGAGGACCTCCATCTTCAAAAACTATATCTATATTGGTCACCAATGTTATGGCCCGTCCTATTTATAATTTTCTATCTCCACCTCGTACCCCTCCTCTATTCAACACGTGTACATTAAACCTGACGTGCTCGCTTCTGATTGGCTCTTCGAAATCATACGTTTTCGCTCGCTTCTGATTGGCTCCTTTCAAAATTTCTCTTTAACGGGACGAAAATTTAGAACTAGGTTTAAAGAACATGTAAGATCATTCAAATACGGCAAAAATGATTCAAATTATGCGTCACATTTAATAAAAGAGGGACACATACCTCGAGAAATAGAAAACTCCATGAAGATACTACATACGGCAGAAAAAGGAAGACGTATGAACATTTTAGAGAACTTGGACATTTTAAAAGCTAAATTAAAGGGAGAAAACATAATAAATGAACAGATATCGTCGCAAGCAGATATTACGTTTAAAAGTCTAAACATTTTCAAAAATTAACAGGAGGGACGACCGTTAAAGAGAAAGTTTGAAAGGAGCCAATCATAGGCGAGCGAAAACGTATGATTTTGAAGAGCCAATCAGAAGTGAGCAGTCAGGTTTAATGTACACGTGTTGAATAGAGGAGGGGTACGAGGTGGGGATAGAAAATTATAAATAGGACGGGCCATAACATTGGTAACCAGTATAGATATAGTTTTTGAAGATGGAGGTTCTCCGAAACGCGTCAACGAAAGTAGAATTGACGAAGCTAGGGAAGGCAGATCATTATACTGAACATAGTGACAATAATCCTAGCAGAAAAGAAGAATATAAAAAGAATTACTGTAATGTTGTATACTTAGTGTATACTTAACAAAATCTGATAAACTGATTTGATTTAGTCAATTACGAGTATGTTGATATTTTTCCAGAATCAGCTTTTTGCCGTAAGAAATGTAATCACGAAAGAAGGTTTGTGCAATGTTTTTGCATCGCTTAGTAACTGTTAATTCGAATACTGTATTTACATTTTAAAATAAGACAAGGGAGCCCGTGCGAAATTTCGCACTATGAAAATTTCAAGTAAACACAGCCTTTTGAATAACAGTAGTCGTTGGGGCGAGGGCGGTTGTTGGAAGGAAGCGAAACACGTTTAAACAATATATCGAAAAGCGATTGGTTTGAAATAATAATCACAAATTTATGAGTTACTGTAATATACATTTCAATACAGATAATTGTTTATTTTAATAGAAATTTTTACAGGGCATTACAATACCTCGTTGTAAACGATATTTGATTTAAGAATGTAATCTTCTTGTACTTTTTGTATTTCCTTTTCTTTAATGGCTACAAACATGTTAGTTGATTTACTTGTCCTTAAAAAGGCTACAGACAATTGTCCGTGAGTAAAGACGGCATTTGGTAAATACAATCCTGCTTTTTGAAATGTTGTGTCTGCGAATTGTTTATAGTGATAGTAAACGCAATTTTAATAGGTCTTCTAGTCAACTGAAAAATGAAAAGGCACGCTTGATAACTTCTAGCCGTATTTTGACATTTTATTTGTACTTCGCATATCATGATGTCCGTATTAACAATACATAAATGCACGATGAAAGGAGAATCACAATGTCCACAGTGTGTAAAAACAGTGTCCAAAACACGAGTTTGGTATTCGAAATGCTTTTACCGGCTTGTACGACGGACAGGGATAGGGGACTGTCAGTAGAGCCACATAACCTATACGTTTAATGACTTCTAAGTAAATATTAAAATTGTTCTAAGCACGTTATGCAAAAAGAAGCATTTGTAATGGGATTGTATATTCGTAATTAATAAATTAGCTTTGTAAAATATACAAATATTGTCTGATTTGTGATGGCGCGCATGCGCATTCATGATGCCGTTTTACCTATGACAATTAAAAGTGTCTTTTATGTTAAAATTTTCCACAAACAGTAAGTTGTGCAAAATCGTTTTGCAATGTCAGAAGCCCATAAAAAAAGTCAGTATGTGCAATGTCAGTATGTGCTGAGAAAAAGGGATGTTGACTCGAGAAGTAATATATATGTTCGCGCCCACGAAAATCGATTAAGAACTCTAGGATCGATTATAAAAATTCTGTATGGCTAATAAATGTAATAACCAGGATTTCCAAAAAGGTATTGATCTGTGATACTGGATAGATATTACTAGAAGTGGATTTACGTAACTTTGTGTAATGATTGGTCATGATTGGTCAATGATACCAGGAGCCGTCATGGTAAGACCCAGAACGTTGAAATGAACAAAAAAAAGTCCATTAGTATGAACGTTAAGAAAAAAAAATAAAATATTTGTGACTACATATATATTACTGTATTGCATTCGTATTATGATACGAATCCACCAAGAAATATATGATAAGTGTACACCAAGAAATGGTTTTGCAAAATTCAAACCCTAAAGGGATGAAAAAGCAGAGTATAAAAAGCTATAACTTCCCTTTCCGCATTTTTATTATGATTAATGTGAAAATAGTTCTGCCTTCAACTTTTGACGTAACTAACTTATGCTAGTTAGACTCAGTAGTCCTTATCAGGACGCAAGTGGAATATAGGAACGCAAGTGTGAGAGAATGGGTATACCATTCTCTGCTTTACAGATGACCAAATAGTTATAGCACAGGATTGTGAGTATCTAGGATATATGAGTAGGAAATTAAAAGAGGAATATGATATTTGGGGACTAGAGGTAAACCTAAACAAAACGGAGTGCATGTGCATTAGAGGGCAGAGCGGGAGTCTTCTGTTGGAACAGCAGAAATCAGTGTGCACAACTAACAAGTATTTGGGATTGACGATTACCAGCGATGAACTCTTGGGCACAGCGATAAAAGAATAAAACACCTCGGGAAGAAGAGCAATGAAGATACTAAACAGCATCATATGGGATCAACAGATATAAAATAAATAAACATAGAATATACAATACAATTATAATAACTATAATTTCATATGGAAGCGAAGTATGGCCACTGAAACGAAAAAACAGAAAAATATCTTGAAGCTACAGAAATGAACTATTGTCGGTCCAAACGGGAAAAGGTAAAATATGTAAGAATCCCTGAAATCATGGATGTGAAGCACACCATTTTAGACAACAAACAACTTCGATGATTTAGTCATGTCTAAAGGATGGACAAAAATCGACTTCCCAAACAGATTTTGAAATGGACACCACAGGGTCGCTAAAAAAGAGGAAAAACAGTTGGGAGAGAGGGAATTAATAAGAAAATGAAAGAGAGGGGACTGGATCAAGATCTGTGTAATGGCAGGGGGAAAAGGAAGCTAAGAATAAGAAGCTCGCGGGAGAACGTTTTAAGCTGAAAAGAAGTCGAAGAAGAAGATTAATTGAGGACGAAGGATCATCGTTAACAGTAAGGGCAAAGGCTCGACAGTAACTGCGGATAGAACTAACAATCTTGAGTGCGCAGTTCGGAGGCACAATAGACTGACCGGTGCCTTAGCCAACCAAGCCTCACTAAACTTTACAAACATAGTTATCTGCGTTAAGAGACAATGTATTTGTACTCCACGCTTTTTAAAATATATTGTATATCTTATCCAGTCGTTACATTACTGAAACGGTTATTAAATTTGTGGTTTCGGAAACTTCACGTTCCGCTGACGAAATGAGTGCTAGAATATTGTACTGTGCGCGTGGTTGTGTGTGTGTGTGTACGCGCGCGCGTTTACATATACCAGTCATATTAATGAAGACAGGCGGGGGCTGATTGAACAACGAAAAATCCACTTATAAATAACTAGATTTAAACCTGCGTACGGGACCCGCATATTACCGACTGAACCACACGACCCCTCCCCCGCCCAGCATGCATACATCGTCGTGTAAACTGATTACAAATGCATCGCTTTCAGACTGCATTACCCCGAACGCAAAACCAGTTGTCGGATATCAGGACAAAAACTGGCCCAACAACAAGCGCGACCACCGCCCCGGGTTTTGGCAACTCGTCCCGCGTCCTTGGTAAGGCGTTCAATGACAACCCCTCGCCCAATTAACAACTGCTACGCTTTACCGTTGTAATATTCGGTTGATTTCATATCTGGCTCGCAGAACGTGTCCTCTAATTAAAACATTCGTTTTAAAATGTAGCGTTATTAGTAGATTTATATAGCACGAAGAAATGCGCACGTATCTTCCAGTCAAATCGGACCAAAATTGTGAACGACGAAAGTGCTAACGACCCCTAAAAAAAAAATCTATAGATCAGGATTGGCGTTAATTTTAAAATCTCGCGGGTCTAAGCCTTACCATGACGGCCGCTCTAAAAATTTAACCTTGAATGAGTGCCTACCCTGTACGGATATTGAATACACACTGACCAAGTCTTGACATTTGTATGGTGGTCTGGACGTCAGAATCATTGCGCCCTATTACAGAACCAGCCAAGCGGAGCACGTCCCAAACATAAAACAATTTTACGATTTTATCCTTTGGGGACACCCCTCACCCTCCCAGCTCCCGTTGCAGAATTTAAGGCACCTGATTATCTCCAGACTCCAATCTGATAGGTTAACGATACTTCCAACTTCTTTGGTTGCAGTTTGATGGAAACAGATAAAACGTCCCAAGCGCGGGTCCGTCCAGGAGGATGAGGAAAGTGGAGGGGAGGAGTAACAACCTCGTTAAAAAAACCAGGGTCCATCTCGCTTCGGATGGTAGTACCCTGTTATAGAGCCCCTGCCTAGGGTTACTAGGTGAAAACTGGCCAACGGTCTCAATGGCGGATGAGGAAGGATTTCCCAATGGCAGAGAGGGCGGAAGAGCTACCTCCAGGGCTCACAACCTTGGTTGTATTTTTGTAAATTCTCTGAATTTACCTCAATTTTAAAATTATCAATTATGGAGAATGTGTGATGTTAATAAAGTAATTGCCCCAGGTGGACAATCCACCGCACGTAAGTGCGCATGCAGACGTTCGGATTCTGGGGAGTCTGCGGCATTACACAAGGATGAGTCGGAGCATTTTGGAATCGTTAATAAAATTAAGTACAGAAGGCCTAACTTTTTAGCCACTTTTAATGTTAATTCTCTTCTGAAGGCTGGTAAATTGAAGAATTTGACAGACACGCTTAGAATGCATAATATCATGATCACAGCAGTACAGGAAACTCGATTCACCGATGAACATATTTTTGATTCCGAAGGTTTCAGGATTTATAAGGGTAAGGTAGGCGCACGAATCATGAAAGGAACCCCACACTTAGGAACGGGCTTTATAGTTAATAAGAATATACTGGACTCGATAGTTGACTTTGGTTCACTGAGTGAAAGATTGTCGTATCTAACCTTTAAAAGTACAAATAAACTATACACAATAGTAAATGCTCATGCCCCCATAAATGAAGATAATAGGCGGAATAAGGAAAAAGTGGAAGTATTTTGGGAGACTTTGGATGATATTCTTTGCAAAATTCCGGATAAATACAGTGTTATTTTGGTGGGGGACTTTAATGCCCAAGTAGGAGAGGAAAAGAAGAACAAGAAAATTGTTGGAGAGTATCCAGCCCATAAGAGGACTAATAAAAATTGGGAAAGGCTTATTGAAGTTTGCAGAGCCCACAATCTTATACTGAAGTCTACAACCTTTAAAAGGTTACCTCGTAAACAAAAAACATGGGTATCCCCGAACCCAAACTTGGGGGAATTCCAAATTGACCATGTTGCTGTTAAGAAAGTATTTCACAAGGAAATCCAAAATGTCAGAGTGTTAAGGGGTGCTGATCTGGATTCAGATCACTTTTTATCCAAGATTAAAGTTAAAATTATGCCGAAAAGGAAAAGGAATGCTAATAATAATAATTCGCGATCAATTAGATTTGACACAGAGAAAATTTTAAGTTCTGATGAGTTCTCGAAGATGACGGCTGACTTAAGGGACAAGAATTGGGAAGAGATTAGAGATGCATTTGTGTGCCGAGCCGAAAACATAGCCCCATTTAAGAAAAATAAAAAGCATGCATGGTGTAATGAAGAGTGCGTTAAACTCATAAGCAAAAGACAGCAATCATGGCAGGAATGGTGTTCCTGTAAAACGGATGACAAGTATTGGAACTTTCTCCAAATTCGTAAGGATGTCAATAAGCAGATAAAGTTAATAAAGAAGCAAAGCGAACATCGATTGTTACTTAAGATATATGAGGAATTTGCCAAAAATAATTCAAGAAGTTTTTATAAAACGTTTAAATAAAAGTTAGCTAAATATAATCCTCCGAGTCTTCAATTACAAGATAAGGATGGTCAACTAGCTCACAATAATACGGATAATTGTAGAATTTTGGCTGAGTATTTTGAGGAACTGTTGAATTGTGAGGAACCCGAAGAAAGATTTGTGTTCGAGACTAGCAACATTAATAAAGAAGATTCACAGCCTCCAGATATTTATGAAATTCAGGACCTAATATCGGAACTTCAGAATAACAAGGCTTCAGGGGAAAGTTCTATTGTAGCGGAGCTTTGGAGGAAAGCCAATATCAGTGCACAGTATTCATTGGTTGGTATCATCGAAAATGTGTGGGAAACAGAAGAGGTACCATCTGACTGGAAAACAGCTTTAATACATCCACTCCACAAGAAAGGTTCAAAAACAGACCCGAACAATTATAGGGGAATTTCGTTACTGGAAGTAACGTATAAGATACTTTCGAAGGCGTTACTGATGAGAGCAGAACCACAGCTGGACTGCCAACTAGGGGAGTATCAGGGTGGATTTAGGAAGGGTAGATCATGTGCAGAGCAGATTTTTAACCTTAAAAGTGTCATGACCTATTGTAAACTCTCGAGTAAAACGTATGTAATAGCATTCATTGACTTCCAGAAAGCATATGACTCCATTGATAGGACTTCACTCATATCAATATTAAGGAATTAGGCCTGGATAACAAAACTACGAATATAATTAAGTCCACCTTAACAGACACATATTCTAAAGTGAAATTTATGGGACAAGTGTCAGAACCATTTCTGATCAGAACTGGAGTCAGACAAGGTGATGGTTTATCACCGCTATTATTTAATTGTGTGCTGGAGAAGGTGGTTAGAGAGTGGAATCAAAATCTGAAGGAAGGCAGTGGAATCAAAATGGGGACCAAAGGACTGAAGTGTAACTGCCTGGCTTTTGCGGATGATCTGGCTCTCATAGCCAAGGACTGGTCCGAGGCAGAATTACAAATTAAAGAGTTGCAGAAGCAAGCCATTAAAGTAGGTCTCCGAATCTCATTTGAGAAAACCAAAATACTAACGAATATTAAAAATGCACCACGACATCTGGGAGTCGGTAGTCATAAAATCGAGAGAGTTGACCACTTCAAATATCTGGGTGAATGGATCAGCTGGAACGCCTTAGAAAAGAGAGCATTGGAATCCAGGATGTGTAAAATGGAATTGGCGTTTCAATTAACCAAAGAGGTGTATAACAAGAAATCGTTATCCTGGAATTCCAAACTTAAGCATTATAAAACTGTGATCAAACCAGAGGCTTTATATGCATCTGAAACTCTTACACTCAATAATAAGGGATTACTGGACAACCTGGAGAAGAAGGAAAGAAAGTTAATAAGGAAGATATTGGGCCAAAACTTTAGAAATAATGAAGTAAAGTTGATTTCTAATAAAAACCTGTATCTCAAAATTGAGAGACTCTCAGATAGCATGAGGAAAAGACGACTTAGTTTTTATGGCCATATTAGTAGGATGAACAGCAGTAGACTTACTAGGCGGATCTTTGCTTTCTTCAGAGATCGGAAAACGAAGAGTAATTGGTTCAGGCGGGTCCAGGAAGACTTAACTGAGCTGGCGATATCAGATGAGATGATTGACGATGTACTTAAACTGCGAAAACTTTTACATAATGAAAACCTAAGGTTCCAAGAAAAACCAACATCTAAAAGGGGCGGGGCAGTCTCGGATGAAAGAAGGAAGGCAGCCTCGGATAGAATGAAGCAGTATTGGATACAGCGGAGGGCAGCTAACGCACATCAAAGTAATTGATTTGGCGTACCCCAAAGTGGGTGATCCGGATGATTGAAGTAGCACAAGGACAAGAGGCGAACCTTGGCCTCCATACTTCATGACTACTTGACCAAAACCACTCGGCCAGAATGGGTTTCTGCGGTCAGCGGTCTTACAGCGTACATTCTGCAGTAAGACCTGACAAAACGTACCAACCTCAATCGCACATAACCTCAATCGCTAACAATGTTTAAAAAAACAGATAATTTTCTTTTACAATCAAACACTCTTTCGTATAAGATAATTTCGGCCGTTAACGTGATAGAGGCGAACTACAAAAAATAATCGTGTTATCTTATTCTTTTTTTAAATCCTAATTCCACCGTCTAACCAGGATTAAAATCTGCATATATATCATCATTTCAAAATACACCCTGACTAAAATGAACCCTGACCGCAGTCAAATTTAGTTTATTAATTTCAACAGATTTTTTAAACTGAAAAAAAAAACACATTTCATGTAGTTCTTAACGCTGATCACGACGGTGAAATCGGATTTTCAAAAGAATTTCAGTCAAAGAAGTTACGGATTTTTAAAGATGTGTAATGACCGCCATTTTGAAATTGTTTAACGGATTTAATTGGGTAACGAACTTGTCCAAGCTGTTACAAAAAAAGATAAATACTGCGAACATGAGAATGCTAAAACACACGCAGGCACGCACACATTACACACACACACACACACACACACACACACACACACACACACACACACACACACACACACACACACACATATATATATATTGCACGAACGCACCTCATTTTTAAAGGAAAAGAAAATGAAAAGTTGTAGGAATTTAAAAAAGTTGTTTTATTTTCTGAATGTAAATTTTATCTACCATTTGTATTTACAAATCATACACATAACTTGTATTTTTTTAGTTTTAAAAATTACATCATAAGTGTTTACCTTCATAGTGAATACAATTCTGCAACGCAGATCTAACGCTCTTCTCGTTATTCGTCAAGCAATAGGTGAGAGTACAGGGCGAATACAAGGACCTTGATCTGACTTTGAAAACTTGTGATTTCAAGCGACCGCAAAGAAAAAATCACAAGAGTCAGTTCGGGCAAACGTGCTGGCCACTGGAGATCACCTCGCAGTGAGACCAAGGAACATTGTTCAGAGGCTTATTGTTCTGTCTCCAGGAGAAGGAACAGAAGTTCAGGCGTTTACCAAGTATGCCGCGGGCTGACGAGAACTCATCCGGTTCGGAACGGTGAGGCGAAAGAAATTTGCTTCTTGTTAGAATTTGCCGGATTCCTTCTATTTCCTCCCGAGCAAGTTGTGGTGTCTTCCTCTATGTTCTGCAGAACAATGTTTTTCGACCTGTAGTTATACTCGAAATTATGACGGGAACCATAATTTCTCAGAATTCCATTGTTAAAACCAGAGAAAGAACTCCCAATCGGAATGAAGCTATGTGTACGGAAGACGCGACGTGGTGCGCCGGCAGTATTGCCTGGGCAGAAATGTGATAATCTAAAGAACTATAGACCTGAGATACGCGAGCACTGCGAACCAATCAGAAGCGAGTAATGATTGATGAGATCCCGAGAAAAATGATCTAGAGGTCGGGATTTCAAGGTCGCGAGTTTAGGTAATGCCCGCTCGAATAGCTCATTTTCAAATGGAATTTCACTACAAATGAGCACACTATAAATCCTTTTACTTTGCTAACACCACGTGAGGTATACCTAAGGGCGCGTATAAGCCCCATGTATACATGAGGCTTATAAATACACGCCCTTTTAGTTCAAAGCGTAGTGACGGCGTATGCTGCTTAAGCTCCTTTTAAAATGTCCTTTTAAATATGTGATTTCAAAAACATTCATTTTAAAAAAAATTTGGAATGACCACCATTTTGAAAATGTTAGATTTTTTTAAAGAACATGTTAGAGATTTTTTAAAGAAAATGTAAGAAATTTTTTAAAGAAAACGTTAAAGATTTTTTAAAAGAAAATGTTAGAGATTTTTTAAAGAAAATGTAAGAGATTTTTTAAAGAAAATGTAAGAGATTTTTTAAAGAAAACGTTAAAGATTTTTTAAAAGAAAATGTTAGAGATTTTTTAAAGAAAATGTAAGAGATTTTTTAAAGAAAATGTTAGAGATTTTTTAAAGAAAATGTAAGAGATTTTTAAAAAAAGTGTTAGAGATTTTTTAGAGAAATTATTAGAGATTTTTTAAAAGAAAATGTTAGAGATTTTTTAAAGAAAATGTTAAAGATTTTTTAAAAGAAAATGTTAGAGATTTTTTAAAGAAAATGTAAGAGATTTTTTAAAGAAAACGTTAAAGATTTTTTAAAAGAAAATGTTAGAGATTTTTTAAAGAAAATGTAAGAGATTTTTTAAAGAAAATGTTAGAGATTTTTTAAAGAAAATGTAAGAGATTTAAAAAAAAATGTTAGAGATTTTTTAGAGAAATTATTAGAGATTTTTTAAAAGAAAATGTTAGAGATTTTTTAAAGAAAATGTTAAAGATTTTTTAAAAGAAAATGTTAGAGATTTTTTAAAGAAAATGTAAGAGATTTTTTAAAGCAAATGTTAGAGATTTTTTAAAGAAAATGTAAGAGATTTTTTAAAGAAAATGTTAAATATTTTTTAAAGAAAATGTTACAGATTTTTTAAAGAAAATGTAAGAGATTTTTTAAAGAAAATGTAAGAGATTTTTTAAAGAAAATGTTAGATTTTTTAAAGAAAATGTTAGAGATTTTTTAAAGAAAATGTAAGAGATTTTTTAAAGAAAATGTTAGAGATTTTTTAAAGAAAATGTAAGAGATTTTTTAAAGAAAATGTTAGAGATTTTTTAAAGAAAATGTAAGAGATTTTTTAAAGAAAATGTTAAAGATTTTTTAAAGAAAATGTAAGAGATTTTAAAAAAAAATGTTAGAGATTTTTTAGAGAAATTATTAGAGATTTTTTAAAAGAAAATGTTAGAGATTTTTTAAAGAAATTATTAGAGATTTTTTTAAAGAAAATGTTAGAGATTTTTTAAAGAAAATGTTAAAAATTTTTTAAAAGAAAATGTTAGAGATTTTTAAAAAAAATGTAAGAGATTTTTTAAAGCAAATGTTAGAGATTTTTTAAAGAAAATGTAAGAGATTTTTTAAAGAAAATGTTAAATATTTTTTAAAGAAAATGTTAGAGATTTTTTAAAGAAAATAACTTATCCAAGCTATTACTGAAATCATTTAATGCCGAATCGAATCGAAGCAAAATTGTAACGATAGAACGTGTACTCAAAACTGTAATCATCTTCCATTCAAATGTCAAACTGTTGTGATTGGCCTAACGCTAAGACTTCCTCGTTCCCGGAGATTACAAACTTGTCCTTATTACAAGTTCATTTCCAATCTGAGCAACAGCATTACCGTCGTCAATGGTTCCGGTCGACGAAACCACAAAATTTTATGTATTTCAACTTGGCAACGAGGGCAATAAAAAGCCATAACACTTAGTCTGGCACTTGTCCAAACGTAATATTTACCGTTTCAAACCAGTTCCTATAACGTTCAAGGCGGTAATATTTTATGACGGAATGCTTCAGAGGTTACGATTGGGACCGATGCTTTTTCTTCAAACAAACGCGTCGATAAAAGTCGAACATGTATCGATATAAGCACAATTTAAAAACAACGCTTTTACTAAAATATTGTATAATACACTAAGTGAATTTTTTAAAATGAATAAATCAACAATTGTAATTAAAACAAAAGTTTAAGAAAATTTAAGAATTATCAGTTTTTTACAGGAATTTTTACAACAAAGAGTACAATACAATTTGTGATATATACGATATACAATTGTGATGTTGGATTTTGCGGGACGCGTGATGCGAGGAACATGTTTATATAGATATACAACGGTATATTTTACGTGTCGTAAGTCTCAAATTAAATTAATTGTAATTAAAAATTACTGTGTTTCCGCCCGGGTTCGAACCGGTGACCTTGCGCGTGTGACGCGGACGTGATAACCACTACACTACTGAAACTACGAAGACCGATTTAACTATAGGAAATTAACCGTTAATTTAATTTTGGTAGTTATATTAAAAGTTGTTATTTTATATTAATTCGTAAAGAACAGCTGACTTCATCGAACAGTGATAGGCTGTAATAAGTTTTAGGTTATGTTGTTAAAAACTAGCTATGCTAATTTGTCGTTTATATTAATTCGTAACGATCAGCTGATTACATTGAACAGCTCATAGGCTATAATAAGTTTCAGGTTATATTGTTAAAAACTAGCTATGCTAATTTGTCGTGTTTTCGAACAAATTATCGTAATTAAAATAAAAAAGGAACAGAAAACATGATTCGTATTTTTGGTTCAATAACAGACATTTTTTGTACTGGTTACAATATGTATTCTAGCACATTCTTCGTACATAAAAATTGTAACCAGTTATAATTAATGAATTAAGTGAATAAAGAAAATTAATTTGTGCCCTAGATTTACCACGCCTGCAAAATGTCAAGACAATCTACCACGAGAGAGTGCCTTAAAAATTGATTTTAAAATTGGACCAGGGGACCTTGCGAAAATTCGCACTATGAAATATATAATTAAACTATATATATATATATATATATATATATATATATATATATATATATATATATATAATATAAATTAAAATTAATAATTAAAATAATAATTAATAAAAAATAATTAAAATATATTATTAAAATGCTTTTTAATAAGTATTTTCTTTAATGGATACAAACATGTTAGTTGATTTAGTTATCCTTGAAAACGCTACATACAATTGTCCGTGAGTAAAGACGGCATTTGGTAAATACAATCCTGCTCTTTGTAGTGTTTGTCCCTGTGACGTCTTTATAGTGATAGCAAACGCAATTTTAATAGGTAACTGTCTTCTAATTCATTAATTAAGGCATGTTTGATAACCCCTAACTCTTTTTTAACGCTCTAATTGCACTTCGTATCTTATGATGTTCGTATTAACAATAGATAAATACACGATGGAAGGAAAAATCACAAATATATTTGTGCAAAAACAGTGTCCAAAACATGCGTTTGGTATTCGAAATGCATGTCCCGGCTTGTACGACAGGCAGGGATAGGGGACTGTCAGTAGGGCTACATAACCTGTAAGTTTAATGGCTTTTAAGTAAATATTGAAATTGTTTTAAGCAAGTTATGCAAAAAAGAAGCATTTTTAATGGAATTGTTTATTATTGATTAATAAGTTAGCTTCGTAAAATATACAAAATATTGTGTGATTTGTGATGCCGCGCCTGCGTATCCAAGATGCCGTTTTGCCTATGACAGTTAAAAGTGTCTTTTACGTTAAAAAAAAAACAAAAAGTAAGTTTTAAGGCAAAACCGTTTTGCAATGTCAGAAGCCGGTTAAAAAAATCTTTCTAAACATTTATGCCTGTACGAATAGTATGTGCTGAAAAAAAGGGAAATTGACTCGAGAAATAATATATATGATTTAAAACAGAAGTTACGATCGGGAAAAAGCGTTAGAAACGAATGTTTACAATTAATGGGGTATTAGTGTAGAACTGCGTGACTAACGATTACCGAAAAAAATCGTGAAAGTAGGCTACTAATATTTCTTAATAAAAAAGTATTTTTTTCACGCTCTAAGTGAATTACAACGTAGATTTTTTTCAAAACCAGTAGCTCTGGTACATGCTATATTTAGTCTGAAGTAGTTTAAAGGTTGAAAAACATCATTAAATTTCTTTTATAAAACTTTTATTTTCTAGGAAAACATTTTATTCTTGTCATTGGTTTAACAACTGGGATAAATTTAAGTCTAATATAAAGGAATAGTGGAACGAAACGAGAATTCACCTTGAAAATGTGTGTGTGTGTGTGTGTGTGTGTGTGCGTGCGCGCGCGTAATTGGGTTACTAAAATTAAGTTTTAAAAAACTTCCTTACTACTTTGTACAAAAACAATTTTCGATAAATAATTGGTAAAAAAAAATCTGTTATTGAATCAAACATAAAAATCATGTATCACGTTTTCTCTTCCTTCTTATTTTAATTACAATGATTTGTACGAAAATACAACATAAACTAAACTTATAGCCTATCAGCTGTTCAATGAAATCAGCTGATCTTTACGAATTAATATAAAACAACTGATCTTTTACTATAACTACCAATATAAAAATTAAATTAACAATTAATTTCATATATTTACATCGGTAAAACTTCTTCATAGTTTACGTAGTGTAGTGGTTAACAAGTGCGTCTCACACGTGCAAAGTCACGGTTCTATCCGGGCGGAAACACAGGTAATTCTAATTACAATTAATTTAATATGAAACTTCAACCAAAATATACTATTATGTATCAATATACGTTTGTGCACTCGCATCACGCAAGATCCATCACAAATAACCCTAAAACACGATACATGTTAAAAATCGTTTTTGAAACGGGGAAAAAAGGAAACTGTTAACCTCAAAATTTGTTAAGAGTTACCAACATTTGAATAAAATTCTATAAACATATTTTGAGAAATCAAGCTATTTTTGTATTTACAGCACACAAAGCGATTTTTTTGAAGCGAATAGGTCTACTTCATTACACCCACCATTCTCTACGACTTGCACGTATTGACGACCCCAAGGACGAACAGTATTTTTAATTACCCTCAATTTGTTACTGCTTGTAACTGCCCATTCATTTTCCCACTGTAGAAGAATTAAATGTTTTACGTGACAAAGAAAGTCAGACACTATTAAACGTGCAGTGCATGGCGGCAGAAAAGTTGCTTCCTTTGCCGCATTATCCGCTACAGTGTTTCCAAATATTCCACAGTGACCAGGAATCCAGATAAATGATACTCTTGCACCTCGTAGTTCAAGTCTATGGACAGAGCACAGAATATCTTGAACCAGAGGGTTTACCGAATACATATCCTGGATTGCCTGGAGGGCACTTTTTGAATCAGAACAAACTACGAAATGCAAACTATCGAATTCAATGGTGTTCAGAGCCTTTAAGATGGCAAAGAGTTCGGCTGTAAAGACACTACAAGTTGAGGGTAATCCATACTTATACGTTTCGTCCAGTGAGTAAAATGCACACCCAACATTGTTATTCATCTTAGAGCCATCTGTGAAAATAAATTTAGCAGATGGATATGAACTAGTCAGTCGAAAAACTCACGTTGATACACAATGTTAGGAGTGTTGTCTTTCTGGTATGCACACAAGGAGAAATCAAAGGTCGGCATATTGATTTTCCACGGAGGGACAAAACAAAAGGACCTTTCAAACATTGGGGTAGTTCAATACGTAAGTCATCAAAAATACGGGAAGTTCTAATACCAAGAGGAGCAGTAGCATTCGGTCGAGTTTCATACTGTCGCACCAATTGATTTTTGAAAACGGTATTAAAAGCAGGGTGCCATGGTTTAGATGATAAATTGCTTAAATAAGTTAACTGTAGTTTCTGTCTCCGTCGAGAGAGTGAAGGTTCCCAGCATCGGCGAGAATACTCACGACGGGACTTGAACGGAAAGCACCAGAAACAAGACGGATTCCAGAGTTATGGACGGGATCTAGTTTCTTTAAAATCGATGGTCTAGCAGATGAATACACAATGCTGCCATAATCAATTCGTGAACGAATTACGGCACGGTAAAACATGAGCATACAAGTCCTATCAGCGCCCCATCGAGATCCACTAAGAACCCTCAACATATCGAGGATTTTATTACATCTTAATTTTACGTGAGGGCTCCACGAGAGCCTTTCGTCGAGTGTTAGACCCAAGAATCGAACGGATGGAGAAGTCCGAAGCTGTATACCATCAAGATATAACGACGGAGCCTGGATCTGTCGGCGGCGACTGAAAGCTATACACTGAGTTTTAGCAGCAGAGAATTTAAAGCCAGTAGTTCTCGTCCAGGTCTGCAACCTATTTATTACCAGCTGAAGGGTTCTTTCAGCTGTTGCCATGTTTCTGGTGCTTACGTAAATAGCAAAATCGTCTACAAAGAGAGAACATCTGACAGGGGACCGTACATTAGACGTTATGCTATTGATTGCAATAGCAAACAGAGTAACACTAAGTACACTCCCCTGTGGAACACCATTCTCTAAGTAGAAGCGATCTGATAGCGTATTACCAAGACGCACCCTAAAATACCTATTACTAAGGAAGTTTTGGATAAAATACAGAATCCTGCCTTGTATACCCCATGATTTTAAAGTGTTCAAAATTCCCCTTCTCCAAGCCATGTCGTATGCCTTCTCTAGGTCGAAAAAAACAGCTACTAGTGTTTGACGCAAGAGAAACGCATTTTGTATTGCAGCTTCTAAAGACACTAATTGGTCCACAGAACATCGTCCTTGCCTAAAGCCGCACTGGTCTTTGCAAAGTAAATTGTTGGTTTCCAAATACCATACAAGGCGACGATTTACCATTTTTTCTACCAGCTTGCAAAGAACGCTGGTAAGAGAAATCGGACGATAGCTACCTGCATCAGTTTTATCTTTACCTGGCTTAAGAATAGGAATTACTATTGCTTCCAACCAAGCGTCAGGGAAAGTATGCTCATCGAATATACGATTGTATATCTCGAGGAGGGCAAGCCTACCTGACGTTGGAAGGTTTTTGATCATGGAATATACGAGGTTGTCAGGACCGGGGGCTGTGTCCTTCGTTGAAAACAGTGCAGATTCCAGCTCATGCAGAGTAAACAGACTATTAAGTGGAGAGTCGTCACAAGTACCGATGGTGAACGGCAATGGTTCCATTGCGCTTTTGTATTTACAAAAGGCAGCGTTATACGCCGTAGAACAGGAATAGCTAGCAAAAGATGATCCTAATAAATTTACAATATCGGAACACTGTGAAACTAACTCTCCATTCGGCCGTTTAAGACCCATCAACTCCGTGGATGTAACACGGCCAGATATAGAGCGCAGTTTCTTCCAGACGACAGATGTTGGCGTTGTTCTGCATATTGTTCCGATATATTGCGACCAAGATTCCTTTCTACTTTGTCTAAAAATTCTTCGAGCTTTAGCTCTAAGAATTTTGTACCGCTCAAGATTATCATCTGTCGGGCTTTTGTTGAATATCCGTAGTGCTTTTCGGCGTAGACGCAAAGCCTTCTTACAGTCCTCGTTCCACCAAGGAACAGATGGACGAGGTGGGTTTGCGGATGTTTTAGGGATAACATCCTCGGCTACTTTTAAAATCGTACTGGTGAGTTTCTTAACCACTGTGTTAATGCAGTTCACTTCAATGTCTGGAGGTACAAATCTTTTTGCAAATTCTTCCCAATTTGCCTTTTTAAGGATCCAACGCGGCAGGCGTCGTTGCACATGAGGTAAAGTACAAAATGAAATATTACACCCCGAACGGCAAATTTTGTGGTGCAGTGAATCCGGATTGAGAGTAACGGTAGGAGACAGTGTAAAATTCACGAAACAGCTGATGGTTGAAAGAGTTGGTTATCATATAGGTGCCAGTCCGTGAGTAACAATATGTACAGTATTGTAAAATCAAGCAACTTAACCATAGATAAACTACTTAGTTCGAATACTGAAATGCAAGAAAGGAATACAAATTCAATAGTAGAATTACAAGTTTAAAATGTTAAAATGAATAAAGAATTGGAATATTATTGATGCCAGTCAGTGACTTATTTTAATACGTATTACAAATCAAGCGACTTGACCATAGATAAACTACTTAGTTCGAATACTGAAATGCGAGAACGGAATACAAATTCAATATAATAGTGGCAATTAGAAGTTTAGAATGTTAAAACGAATAAAAAAAATGAAATATTATTGATGCCAGTCAGTAACTTACTTTAATACGTATAACAAATCAAGCGACTTGACCATAGATAAACTACTAGTTCGATTACTGAAAGACGAGGATGAAATAATTAGGTCTATTAAATAAAATAATGGTATAACTTATTTACAAGTGTAAAAGTGTGGAAGAACTTTATATATATATATATATATATATATATATATATATATATATATATATATATATATAATATAAAGTTGTATTACAGATGTTATGTAATAATATTTAAACAGATGCAGTACGTGTTTGTGTAATTTCTAGATTATGTAACCGAATACCAGTTAAAGGCGACGATCAAGAGACGAACTTAATGCACAGACTGCAAAATAATTTACAAAAATCGTATAAGTGTTTCTGAAATATGTACAGATTATCAAGCAAGGCAAGAACTGAGAGATGAATTGAATAAAAATTTAGAAGAAAATAGCGATTCAACGATATATCAATACGGTATTTGAGCTCGATACAAAATTTCTACACGTCAAAAGAAGTAACAAAAACGACAAAAATAATTTCGAGAAATACATTCGTACAGTAACTATATAATAAGTACAGTTATATTATAAATGTAAAGTAGATTCCGGATACCAGTTTAGAAAGGGTTAATAACAAATATTTACTTCTAATGCGCGTAGTTTCTACCCACTTTTTTTAAAGAAAATTTCTTTGGATATCGGATTACATTCGAACAACATTTATCAAAATCGTTAGAACCTGTTTAAAAATCTGGTTATTTTTTAATAATTTTTTTTTGAAAGGCTAAAAATAGAAACCTAAGGAAATAAAATGGTAAATATGCAGTGTAGGTTGTTTTCGAGTTTTCACTAAAACGCTTTATTACATGGCCAACATCAATAATCCAAAATATAAAGCGCGAAAAGTTCAATAAAAATCGAAAATAAGTGACCCGCATAACGTCAAAATTGTCACTGCACCAAAGTAAGTAACGTGTTTTTGATCGCTAAAACGACAAAAATACCTTTGTTAAAAAAAATATACTAAAACAAATATTGACACGATTATAGAGAGAAGAACTTGACATAGTTATTGGGTGAACAGACGCCATTTTGACTACGTTTTCACTATAAGAAATACGAAGTAATGCCTATTACAATGTGATAATGCAATGAGTCGTAAATCGGTGTAGTAAATGACAGTGCGCGTGACCAAATACGCCAATGTAGGAAATTTTGTACGTTTCAACAATGACGTCAAATCAGCCTAAAAACAGCCTAAAATCGTAAGTAATCTTTAAGAAAAACATTTTCCGCGGATGAATATGTTAGTTGGATAATAATAAAGTATGTTATATAAGAAAATATTTTAAAAAATGGTGATCTGAAAAAAACCTACCCTGCATAAATCAATTAAAATACAACGTACTACCGAGAGAGCAAACTACTGATAAACTAAATTTCATCGAAATCTGTTAATTCGTTCACGCATTATTACCGAAAAAAACTTTTCGTTTTTCACGGAAACTATAAAATGTTCTGTATTATAAGGAGGCCTACTTCTGGTGGAAAAATAAATGAAAAACATTTGCATCGTTTTTGCACGGACACTGTTTGTCCGTGGTACATCGTTATAAAATATTTCTCCTGCATTTGAACTTGGATACTTAATCAAACTGCTCAGTGAAATATCTTTAGATTTATCGTATATACGCTAGCGAACTATCTTTAACAGAAAATCACGTAAAAAAATATTCCTAGTGAAAGAGAGAGCCTAATCATAAACCGCCACACTATGAGTTTGAAAATATTTACACAAATTTTCAAGGAAACAATACTTATCACTATAATTCCATGTAGAAATATCACTATTAAGAAATAATAGATAATATACACGCTAATAAAGTAAAACGTTTCAAACAATTTACTAAACACACGAACAATCTACTATTATAACACGAAAGCTAGATTCATCATGTGCAGATCTAGTATACACATTACATGCCTCTTTAGCTCAGTGGCAGAGCACTGGTCTCGTAAACCAGGGGTCGTGAGTTCAAACCTCACAGGAGGCAACTAACTTTTTAGGTGATGTTTATAGCAGAACTGCGAAATTAGTTTTGTAACACTTTTCTATTTATGTTTTTCTTTTTAATATTATTTTAACGAGTATTTAAATCTTGATGTTTCAGTCAGTGACTAATACGTAATATATCTGCCGTTAGAAACAAAAGCCAACAGGTCTTGTGCATTATTATTTAATGTTTTATTATTAGCAATATTTACAATTCTGTTCATCAGGAATCATTGTAGTCAATTTTAAACTACAAACACAATAATATAGACACTGTTGTATTATCAAATGTATTTATATAAAAATAGGTTATTATTTCACAATTTCAACATTCGTAATTTTCTATTAACAGATTTTTTAAACAATTCCAAACTATAAAAACCGCAGTAATAACCAAAATATCCAAACCGTTCAAATATTTCACTAAAAACTGCCACTCTTCAACTCATTTTAAAAACTTCATTCGAAAAACTGACTAAATTTACTTATACATTCCTTAATTGAAGCCCCTATTTATCTTTAAATACACACAATTATAAGCCTTCAAGGATTAGGCATCTGTGTATCTTGTAGTACAAAGATAACCCCTCCTGCTTTATACTATTTTTACTTTCATTTGGTTAATAATTTAAAAACAAAATTGTTATCTATTAGACAATTTGGAAAATTGCAAAACACACACACACACACACACACACACACACACACACACCAAATGTCGAACGGTCGAGTAAATAATAAGAATAACAAAATAAAAACTTTGCAGGTTTTTCTATTATCGATTTATTCTCAAATATCATAATTTTTAATTTTCAAATATAATACACTGACTTGTTTTTTGTGAATAACTTTTAAAACTTTTTTTTAATGAGAACGTTAGACCTCATATAATACTAATAGTTAATATTTTTTATGTATTTTATTTTCAGCAACCTACTGAATCAAATTTTTTTGGGGAGAAAGCCTCGTAAAGTGAATATCCAAAAGGTGACAATAACACAGTACGTTTTTAATTAATTTTTTTTGTTTTGAAAACCTGACTTCACCATCATAATAAGCTTCGAAAATATCATAAATTAGCATTTAAAATACGATGAACCCTGACCGCCGTCAGAATAATTTTTAAAAATTGTATAGCCGCTATTTTGAAACGGTACTTGTGTAATCGATTTGTGTGCCAAGATTGAATTAAATCGGGCTAAAATTGCCAACACACGCACGCGCGCACACCCCAGGACACACACTGTATGAAGCTTGTTTTTTTTATGACAAGACATTGGAAGCTTGCTTATTTAAATTCACTAAATACGGTTCCTAAGTTTGGACCAAAAATCGATCATAATACTTAAGCTATTACATATCACAATCTTAAAGTTGACAGAATCATGAGTTCAGTCATTTTATCAGCTGCTTTCTCAGACAGGGGGGATGTTACAAAACCCGGCATTGTTATCGCAACCCAGCTGTAGGAAGTGATGTCGTAAGGTTGGCGCTTTGTATGTACTATCCAGGTGTACCAACCTACCAACCCTAACCGTTACGTAAAACCAAGACGGTGTCTAAAGTCTGCTTCACTGTACCCTATACAACGCGTGTTAAGAGCCGAGAACAATTCAAAGGGTTCCTTTAAGACTTACGAAACAATCTAAGGGCAGCCATCTTGGACCGGCAGCTGTACGGCTGACGCACGCTTTGCGCAACAATCTTCCGCAACCGGACGTGGCCGCTAACTGAGGAAACACACTATTTCGTACTTTCAGTCATTGAAAAGTCATATTAGTACTGTCAATGAGACACGATATGGTCTCCATCGCAGAAGCTATACCACGGATGCCCTGGGAGGCACGCAACTGTGATAGAAGCGAATTTTTCAAAAAATATTTTTCTTTACCTTACTTCTCTTCAAATTTTGAATTCACAATCTTAATCAGATAAAATTTGCATATAGGCTATTAGCATTTCAAACTTTCAAATTACATTGAAAATACGAAAATGAACCCTGACCGCCGTAAAAAAAAATTAATGGATTTTGAAAATGAAAAATTTTAATTTTGCCATTTTAACTGTAATTACGATGGCGAAATCAGCTTTTCAAAACACGTAAGACGAAAAAGTTATTAATTTTCAAAGATTCAAAACACACACACACACACACACACACACACACACATGCAAATTTATATGGCCCACTTCAATTGTTTTTGGTTTTTGTTGTTGTTATTTTAAAGCGAAAAGCACATTGAGGCTATTATCGCCTCCCTAAATGTAAGTCTGAGTGTAGTGTTAAAGTCGTAAGTGTAAGTGTGTGTTAGACTCGTGTATTGCGAGGGACGTCTAAATCCTTTCAATAGGTGCAGCTAATCTGCACCCCTGTAGGGCCCCCTTCAAAAATTGATCTACAAGTCAAGGCCACAGCTCATTCAAGGTCCCGGGTCTGGGTGTTACCATAATGACGCCTCCAATAGCTAATGTTCCAAAGGAAATTCACTATAAATGTAACAATGGGGGGGGGAAGCTGGCCAACAGAAGAGAAAATGTAAAAAATTTAAGTAATCAGTGTTCATTGCTGTTTTTTTTTTTTTTTTTTTTTTTTTTTTGAGTGTTTAACGTTGGACTATTGTGCACACACTTGGGCTAATGCAGACGATGAGATGATTTATAGCGTATGAAAATGCCAAACCCTGACCGGGAATCGAACCCGGGTCCTCGGGGTGAAAGCCTAGTACGCTATCAACTAGGCCACCGAGGCGGCTCACTGCTGGTTATTGGTTAGGTTATATTACTGATCTTATTGCTAAATTGAAATTATACTTAAATGATATTAGTGGCAATTAACTTATACAAAAATATAAAACATCAATTTTGTACAGTATCTCCTAATGCTATAATAAATATAATGGTCAGGCTGGACATGTAGTACAACGGCGTTTGTTAATAATTTGAATATTTATTAACGATCTTATTTATTTATATAAATTTGTAAGATATATAGAATATAAACCCTTAAAACAATTTTTGTATTATATGGGTTGGGTATGTAGTATAATGGCATAATAGTAAATTTAATTGTAATTAAATATTAATTGTTCAATTTATTCATATACTTAATATTAAACAAATAAATATTAAATGTAAAAAAAGTCAAAGTCGGTACCAGGGTTTGAACCCTCGTCCTTTAGTTTTGTAAACAGAAATTATAACACTAAGCCACAAATGCAATAGAATCAATCAGGTCACATACAGGTAAACAAATTCAATTGACGAATACTAATATGTATTTATGGCAACTGTAGTGTGTTACAGCGACTCTGTTAATTCATACAAAAAAAGTGTTTTCAGCCTGGTTTCACTCCAAAAAATGTTAGCAACCTTTTGAAGGATCAGCGCTCAATTCTAGGTCCGATGTCTAGGTATTACCATTATGATTGCTCCAATAGCTCATTTTCTAATGGAAATTTGCAAACAGCTTAAGTATACAAACTTACCAATTGAATTAATAATCTTGTTCCAAAATTGTAGCCAATGATTTGCTGCTTTCCTACAATGAATACTGTCGTAGCTGATTATGTCCCATATTCCTAATTTTCTTTACTGTATTTCAATTCTGTATATCACAATTTAGGTTCAATTTTATACTCATTACTTCTGTAATAAAAAAGTAACATTTTATTTTATTTAACATAATTGGTACCAAAACATTAAAATTTTCCTGCAGACAAAATTTTGGTTTGAAAGTTACGGATAAAAAACTGGAAACTGACCTAATTTCTCAAACACATTTCATCAGTTTTTCCACAAACTTTGAAACCCTGACCTCAAATCTTTTCAATAAATTAAATTCCCTTTATAAACATTTCAATCACATATAACCCAAGTTTCTACATATGATACAATTTTGAGGAAAATCTGTTTAAATAATTTTCTGTTTCTTTGTATGCGTGTGAAACAGGTTTTTTTTGAAAAACAGCATTAGAGATAGGCCCTTTGAGAAAAAGTTTAAGGTATGTTTTTACACTATTTATTCTTATATTTTACAGTTCAAACAGTAATAATAATGTTTTAAATACGAGAATAATAATTTCAGAGCGTAAAACTTACCTTTTGAATTAATATCCTTGATTTAATAATTGTTTCCCATAATGAACTGGTTAATTTCCAAATAGGTTATTTTTTTTATTAAATCTTTATCGCTGCATTCATGTTCAGTTTTACTCAGAGCTTTATCCCAAACGATTCTTCATTTTTCCATTAAAGTTCCAAACTATTTGGATTTTTTTAAACATAAAGTAATTATTTTATTAATTTCATTAGTTTAAAAATATAATCTGATAACTATTTTAGCTATATTAGCTATGATAGCTATTATTAGTCAGATAGAAAAAAAACAACAAAAAAAAAAATATATACAAAAATTATTCAAACTAATTTTAAACATGTGCTTGTAGGCCTATTAAAAAGTTAAATTATTAATTCACTTAAAAATATATTTTTAAAAATAAGCAAGTAATTTAAACATTTATTTGTGTAAAAAGCATTTCTATACTTACTGTTCCATAACGTTCAAAATTTCTTCTATATTTTCTTCTTTCTTTAAAGAAAAAACACATATCCAAACTATTATATAATAGCAACGGTATTATGAAAACAATATGGCAAACCTGGAAATATTAATATTACAGCATTTAGTAAAATGTTTATTGAAAAACACTGCAGGTCCCTACCTTTCTTCTTCAGTTGTTTCTTTGTGTAAGTCTCCTTCAACAACAGCTAGTTTTGAAGCTGAAAAAAATAGTTAAAAAAATCTGTTTATTAAACTTTGTTACCTTCCATACTTACTTTTAAAAATGATACATACATGTTCTGTGAATATAAATAATATTGACTAATACATATATTAAAAGAAATATTTATAATTTTTATGAATGCCTTCCACGATTTATTTTATTAGGATTACCAAACAAATATTTGCATTAAACTTGAAACAATTACGCCGTTTAACGTTTTCTTTTAGTTTTATATTACGTTAACCGACAGCGCCACTTCCCCATTCTTGCGTGTCCGACTTTACAATTACCTTCTAGGGAGCAGCACTAACTAGGCAAACCTATACAGTTCCGAATTACTAAGCTCATTTTAATCAACTATAGTTGTAAAAAAAATCGCGGACAAAAAACGTAAAGATGAATAACAATAATTACAAAAAAATTTCGTAACTTCGCCGATTCAAACATTAAAAAAAACTTATGCCGAAACCCGGGATCGAACCAGGGACCTTTAGATCTTCAGTCTAACGCTCTCCCAACTGAGCTATTTCGGCACGTAAAATGCTAACTTATAAACGTTAACTATGAATACTACATTAATCAAAACAAGAAAATATCCTAACTGTACTGTAATTATATATAATTGCGAAAATATTACACAAGCATTTCACACATTCAAATATTTTCCAAGAAAATCCTGTTTGTACACAATAAAAACTGAAAAATCGATCTAATTTCGCAACATTGGAAATCTAAAAAATCAGATTTTTCTTGAATTTATTATAAATATTAAGAATTCAACTCGGTGGAAATTTATTGAGTAAATAAATAAATAAAAAGTTTTATAAAAAAGCAATACCAGGCAGGATTTAATTAATTTTTTTTTATTACCCAATGTGTACGTTTTAATATACAAATTTGCTACAGTGAATTTACTACAACAAAATTTTCGTCAAAAACTAATGAACCGATTTTTATAAATTTAGTAGATATTCCAATGCAGTATGTTGATAGCTTCTGAATAAAGCTTAATGACTTGCAAAATTTAAAAGTGGTTCCAATTAGGGGCAGTGGTAGGCAGGCCCCTAATATAAATGCCAAATTTTATAGGAATTCAATTTATTGACTTGAAAGATATTTACACATTTACACACATTTAAAACAACTTTTTTCGACTTAAGAGATCTAAATGGATAAATCCATCAAAATATCAAAGTAGTTTTTTCATGATTACAATAGCTTAGTTTCTAAATAAGTTTAGGTTGGATAGTGAGAAAATAAATATTAATTTAGGCACACATAAATATGGGCTGACGTCTTTTATTGAAAAACTTCAGAAGTGGTAACCTAGGTAGTTGCCGATATTATTTTTTAAACAAATTATAAAACTCATTTAAAAATCTCAAAATTTTGGATAAATTTTAATAACAGATCAAGGAACATTTTCCTTTAGATATCAAACTCTGTCATTCAAACATTCCAGAGTAACATTAGGCTAAAGTAGAGTTTAAAAACAATCATTTCAGTTAAATAGTATGATGTCCTTTTATAAAGTCGATCATTCTTTTTGTTATGATTCGTTAACCTGTAGCCCTACTAAAATAAATAAGTGTATTATAAAATTTATTGTTGGGTTCTTAACATTAGTAGATTTTGGAGAGACACTTTAGAGGGGAGGGGCAATGATTGTAAAGGGTGGAAGCTGTTCCAAAGGTAGTCCCTTCCCAAAATTTTTTTTGAAAAAAGTAGATGTTTTGTGTTTGTTCAGAAAGTACCTCTTAGCAATAGTAACAGGAACAATGATACAAGTACTTTTTGTTTAAGATTATTTATTTATTATGAATATTTGAATAATTATAATAACATTGTACAATACAATAGGAAAGTTTTATTATTTGCAATTATTATGAAACGCCTATCATGAGGTATTATTTAAAAGCCATGTTTTGAAACATGTTCAGTTACAAGAACAATATTAGAAAAGAACATAGCGTTCATTTTCATTGTTTTACCTCACATTAGTTTTAATTAAATTGTAAGTAGGATTGATATAAAACAAAGATTTCAATAAAAGTATTTTATAATTTTTGTAAAACTGTGGAGGGGCAATGCCTCCATTCTTAAATCTGCCCATGGCTCTTAAATACAAAACTAGAAATTTCACAGACCCAATTTATATTATACCAAGACATAAACATTTTTGTTTTAAACATTGATAAACAACTAAGCAGAAGTTTTAAATGCTGATTATCTACTTTTACTAATTTTAGTGTTTTAATAATTATTGCTGTAATTAAAAAATACACTGCCATTTGTAAGTTTGCATTGCTTTCCCCTTGCCCTCACTGAAATCACTTAGACATTATAGCATTATGAAACAAAAAAAAAAGCTCACCCTCTTCACTCAAGAACAAAATTTTAATTTTAATTTTTTTCAGAAAATACATGTAGCATTACAAGTGATTGGTGGACTGACATTTTACAGACTGATAGAAAATAAAAAATACTTTTAAAATCACAAAACAAATTTTTGATATTTTTTTTACTTTAGAATAATTTCTATGGTTACATTACCTTATACATGTGCTGAGAAAGCATTATATCATTAAACAGGATAGGCCTACTCATTTATGTAAATTTATAAAGGAAGGCTAAAAGACAAAATTAGCTTACTTTTAAACAAATTAATTTTCATCCAGAAATAGTGAAAATGTTGTAGGCATTTCCCCCTGTTATTTTAAGGTGAAAAGCACCTTGAGGATATTATCGCCTCCCTAAATGTAAGTGTGGTGTAAAGTGTTAAAGTCATATGTGTAGTGTTGTAAGTGTAAGTTAGACTCGGGTACCGCAAAGGATGTCTAAATCCCCTCAAAAGGTGCAAATAGTCTGCACCCCCCTGCAGGGCAAAAATGTCATAGGAATTGTAACACACATAACTATTTCACTTACATAATGAAATCAAATTTTAAAAACCTAACAACTATGAATGGATAAATGAATATTTCATCACACGAAAATAAATTTAGCAGAATAATCGATTTTGGTAACAGCATGTTTTACAACCCAACTAAGCAAGTTATCAATTTAAAAAAACGGCCATTTTCAAATGGATTAATGGTTTACAAACTTTTATGCCTTAGGATTCCTTAATTTGCTCACCTACCTCTCCCTATCCCTTACTCTTTAAAAAAAATAGGTAAATATTGTATCATTACATTACAAAAAAAAAAGATAGGGAGAATACAATACTTTTGAGTAGCACAGTAGATTAGAAATAATTATTAGGCCTACACACATACTCTGCAATAATTAACTACAAAACATTTCTTTCTATAAATATCTTGAGAAAAATGTTACTTAAACAGATTTATAATAAAAACCCAGATAGTCCTAAAGCTGATTTGTAGAACACAAGTCAAATATATTTAAAAAAAAAAATTAAATATACGCTAGGGCTCACTTTGATAAAAGCAATTCTCAATTCTTTGGACACATTTAGTCTTGATGTATATTTGAATTTAAAATATACCGTAGCAAATGGAATTTTGATCTTCAAGACCTGGGTGATCGTAATTGACACACTTTTCAAATTGACAATCCATGAAAACTCGTCCAGAATTTAATAAAAAAATTATTAAACTGTATTTTCATAGGCACAGACAGCTGTAGTGATGATGGGCTTAACTCATACTACTCTCACTCGTCTACTTCAAGACACACACACACACATAAAACTCTTTGTAATGTGGCTAACTCTAAAGTGTAAAACGACTCGTGCTGACATTGGTTAATGGTATCAAACGGAGCTCTGAGACTTGGTGACCTCCCAGTGTACCTTGGCCTTAACCATGCATGCAGGGCTATATATGGGCAGACCTCATTTCTTTAGCTACTTGTGGATGTTCCCTATAAGTAAGAACTTAAAGTAGAATGAGTGGAATCATGCCACACAACAAAAAGGTGTGTTAAATGGAGTAGAACCTCCATAATAAGGATCAAGAGAAAGAAAAAAAAACTGAAAGGCAATTAGCACCTTAATATGGAATTGGGAAATCATCAATTAGAAGGGGGACTACCCACCTTGAATCCCCTATAAATCCTAGACGTTATAAAGAGACTAGGACTAGAGAAGGCACTGTAACTGACCATCTAAGGAATATAGAAGACGCACAATAAATCTATAAAAGTCACAGTGCAATAGTAATCCTATGAAATCATTCACTCATTGTCACTAGGTGATCTAAAAATCAGTTTTAATCATTGTAGAACTTATCAAATAGATTCATTTTTTAAGAATCTCCACCAAAGTAGAATCACCACCAAAACTGTCATTTCTAAGACTATCATTCAAAAATTCTATTTTTTTTTTAATAAAAGAGAAACCAACCTTTCCACTCCAGTAAAGAGAGTGGCTTTACTTCTCGATAAGAACTTATTCAGGATGTTAAGCTTTTCAAATATATCGCAGATAAGCTGCTACTTTTAAAAGAAAATATATGTTGCAGTAGAAGTTGATAAGTGGGTTTTCCAGATTGCTTAAAAAGAAAAAAGTCTAAAATTTTTCAGTGTATTTACCATTGAGCTTCTGTATAAAACAAAAGGTTATAATAGTATGTCTGTAACCAACACGTTATCTGAACAGTTAGTAATACTCAGGACAGTTGAAAGCTCAGTGATAAATGGCATGAAGACTCCAGTGACTAACATATCAGCATTCCTTAGGCTCATAAACAGATCATCTCCCAACAGGATAGTGGCAATGTATTCAGGAGTATCGGTAAAATTATTTGTATAACAATACAATAATAACAAATTGTTCACAATACTAACACAATAATACTAAAATAATCTATTTGCTTTCATTAAAATATTATTAATTATTATTTTATAAAATCATAATCAGTGCAATAACAAGACAGCTTTCTTTAAATAATAATTTCAGAAATTATTTCAATAATATTTTTCTTACAACTCATGACCCCTTTCCACTGATTTGTGACCCCCCTGGTGGTCGCAACGCTCACTTTGATAACCAATGGATTAATAAGTTTTGTAGAGTAACAAACTTCACCAATTTACTACAAAAATCAAGTTTGAAACAAATTTTAAACATTAAAGTGCTAACACAAATTTTGTTTATGCTCATAAATACAATATCAAAGAATAGTTCTAATTTGGTACAAAAAACATCTGGTTGACTTACCAACATCCTCCTCCCAGACTCCATGAGGTTCATGTAACACATCCTCTCTGTAGCCACCTTCAGGATGTTCCAATCTCCACTGTTCCAACTCATCTTTTATTTTTTTTAACAACATTCTCGTATCATTAACACTTTCACTAGTCTGCCTATTCACTAACTGATAAGACAAACTGTTAGGCACATCCGATATCACTAATAACTTCGAAACATTGTCTAAAACTACTTTTTTTCTTTTAACTGAATTTTCTGTATAGTCGTCTGGACAATAAGTTGGATATTCTGCGTTAACTATTTTTTTATTTGAACTTTTGTTCTCTGAACTTTTTTTACTACTTTGATGTTTTTTATTATTGAGCACTGGTAACACTGTTTTTTGAAAAGCAGAAAGTTGAGAACCAATTGATTCTAAATTGAGTTGTAGATCTTTTGAAGACTGTAAAAAAGACACAATTTAGACATAATTAATTAAAACATTAGTATAACTAAGATTTTGGAAAAAAACCATTATCTTTTGGGTCTCCTGAACATAAAGAAGCTAAAGGACGATTCAATAAGAACACCGGTTTTAAATTTTAAGCTATTGTTGCATTGTTGCTATGGCAACATTTTATATATTTGTTAATCATTATTTTTTAAGGTTAGTTATCATGGACAACTTTACAATGATATAATGAATATTAATTATGAAAACACATTACAAATATGGTGATGGTTATGCAGAAAATGTATGGAAGCTTCGTCCAGCTCTATTCATTATAGTACACCTAATGAGACAGTTCGTAGACTAATAATAAAATTTAAAACAACGGGTTTGTTGCAGGCATCAAAACACCAGTGAGCGACATTGTTGCCATGAGTCCACAAACAAGTCAGTCACAATCATCATTCACAACAGTTGGGCATCTTAAAAAGCTCCCTTTAGCGAATTCTATGAAGGCCTACAAAATTTAATTAAGGCAACAACTGAAACCAATGGACCATTTGCAATGGAGACAGTTTGCTGGATGGATTTTAGAGTGAAAACATGCAGACCACGATTCTGCGAAGACAATAATCTTCTCTGATGAGGCACAATTTCATTTAAAATGACAACGTTAATAAACATAACTGTCACATTTGGGAGGTCTAACATCCCCGCTTAACTTATCTTAAGGTAATGTATCATCAAATAGTAATTATATGGTGTGGATTTTGGGCTGGTGGGGATATTGAAGATGAGGATGGAAATGCCATGACAGTGAATGGATAACACTACAGGAATATGGCTAAAACATTTTGTGGTTTTATATTAATAATGTGAATACCGAGCAATTTTGGTTCCAAGTGGAACCATACCTCACACGATATGAAAGCCTTGTTGAGGAATATATTTCCTAACAGAGTCCTTTCATTCAGTGGCAATCTGACTTAGCCAGCAAGGTCATATGACCTAACACCCTGTAATTTCTTCCTTTGGGGTTACAGTATTTAAAACTAAGATTACCGAAATAATCCTCAAACAATACCTCAACTAAAGGAAGAGATTCGCAGTGTCACAGCCCAAATTAAGAAGAACACTTGTTTGAAAGAAATTTACAGTTCAAGGGTGAACTTGAGAAAAACAAAAATAAATAAACCCTTGCTGCACTTACTAGAAAACCCTTTAATTTTCTCTTGAACTATAAATTAGTTTATTTAAAATTTGGAGTAATGACTTACAAATCTTCGTATATGACCAAAATCTACTGAACCAAATTTTTAGAAATTCTGAAATTTTCCTTCTTTTTTTACATATTAGATTTAGAACTAGATATTTGGAGAAATAGCAAATCGCAAGAAAAGAAGTTTAACGGCAACATTAATTTTATCTGAAAACACTTTTACGCATCTTTTTAATAAGTTAGCGTCTGTGTAGTTAGCTACATATTAGAGCATGAAAGGCAATCTAAAAGTAGTTTTGCTACCTTTGCAACAGTTATTTTACTAATTTCATTCTTGTTATACTATACTTTACACTACCATATTACACATAAAGTTTAAATTATTTAATTGAGAAAGCAGTAGACAATTATATCTTTATATTAAAAGAGTAAAGCTTGATTAATTTACTTACATATCTTTTAATCTTTTCTTTAACTCCTTCTTGAGACTTTGAGTTTTTCTTTTTCACCATATTTTTAATATTTTCTGTTGGAATGATTCTTTTCTTTATAGAATTTCCCTTTTTCTTAGGTTCAAACTCACTAATATCTCGGTTTTCTCTGAAACCAAAATCAATTTAAAACTATTAACAACAAATAAAAACCGGCAATAGTTTATTATTTGCTAAAACTGTAGAAAAGTGTTCACTTATTTATTCACATGGCAAAACACCATTTTACAAAGGATGGACTATAAAGATACCTAACTAGATTAACTAGATCAATGCAAAGAACTAAACAAAGAAATAAATACAACAATTGGCTTATGCAATTTAATAAAACTAAGATGAATAGCAAAACTATAATTATGTTACTGTGTGCAAAGATTAATAGAGCTAGCAACAACAAAGAATCACAAGTACATAAAATAACAAGAAGATACGTCAAAGTTACTGAAATATCACTAAACCATCATTAATAATAGGAAGTGTCTAGCTACAGCCATTGAATCACTATCATTTGCACTATTACTTCGCTACCACCTGTCCTACATGCAATAACACAATATAAATCAATTATCAAATAAAAAAATAGTGGTGCCAGACGTACTACAAGCAATGAATAATAATGCATTATTAAATAAGATTATTAACATGCAACTGGATACGGGCACACAACAACAATAATTCAACTATAGTAACTGTTAACACAAGAAATCTGACATTCAATTACTGTCAGTAACAGCAGTCGAGCAATGATAGTGAACAAATACTAACAACAATTAACAGGCCAGCCATAACAGTAAAATAAACTATGTCAACAATTAACAATCTAACAATGACAATAACAATAACAATAACAGTGTAATAACAGTATAATAGACTAAATCAACAGTTACAATAATAACCAGCATTGATGATAATCTTAAGTATTACTATATTACTAATATATCTTACTGCAATATCATAAACTTATACTATCCAATCTGATATATACATAAATCACAAATACAATAACATGGTCGTATACAAACTAACTGGTTTAGATCATGAGAACATTATAAGACTATACAATATACAATGGCCCTAAAATGAAATTAAATCTGCGGAATATTTTAAGTCAATAAAAGGAAGGAGTTCAGGATAGTTGATTACGCCAATAATAATTTTGAACAAAAAGACTAGATTAAATCCTTCTAGGAAAAAAGAGAGAAAAAATATTGAATTGATCGGTACCTTCCGGATTTTTCACATCAAGGTGACTCAAACCACTTCTGATACCCATTAGCTGAAAGCACCTCTGAACCATGTTGAGGGAGTTCGAGTGGCCGATCTGATGAGGTGTCCAGATAGAGGTGTCAAACTTCAAGACTGGGCGCACAAGTGCAAAGTAAAGGGTGCATGGTATCAGGTGACAAGGCGTTTGTAGATTTATCAGCATTAAGTCCCAAAACACTATTTGTACAGATCTTAGCTATATGCTCTCCTGGATCAAGGCAAGGTATGATAAAAAGTCCCAAGTCCTTAACAACATCAACCCTCCTCAGCACCATCCCACAAAGGAGATAATCAAAATATACCAGCACTTTGTTAGTGTTACTAAAGATATAAAATTTTTAATGACCTCTTTTATTAATTTGTCTACAATAATATTGCCAATTAGACATTCCTTCAATAAAAACTGTCTAGTTTTAATTAACTACTGACGTTTATTTTTATAAGCATACTTTACAAAATCATAAGGCTATTTTATTTTTTGTTAAATTGGAAAAAAAACTTACTCTTCTGGGAAGTGAGAAGGTAAACAATGTGCAGTCTTATGCATTAGATTCGTTTGCAAATGCTTCTGCACTTTGACAGAAGGGTTGCTGAAGGCATGTGAGGCTATTACACTCTGAATGGTTACCGCACTGTCAGATCTTTTAACCCCGGACATCTGTAAATAAATATTCAAACAAAATTAGAAACTTTACCTACCCTTAAATACTTTGGAAGATATAAAACTTTGCAAGATGGATACAGTTTACTGTCCTATAACTGCTATATTGCTCACACATGTGACTCTGTGTCATGTTGTGCAGAAAAACAAACACTCGATAAAAAATGTGTATTTCTGCAGTGCATAAATATTTGTACAAAGAACCTAATAAGTAGTGCTACTTATAATTTGTTTACATTAAATTACAAGATAAAGTATAAACATAACCCGAAGTATTATTTAACATTAAGTATAAACATAAAGTAGTAGCCTATATGTTTGTTTTTCTCAAGACAATAAACAGGTTAGGTAAATGTACATCTTCTGTTATACTATAGACCTACAGTACATTTAATGGTACCAGTGGATATTAGTGTGATCAATCGATTATAGCATTTTTATTTGAAAGTATGTGTTTTTCTTTAATGGTAAACATTTTCTTGGGTGTCTCAAAAACTGTCGTAATAACATTCGGAAATTGTATAAATAAGGTAGGCACTGTGAAAGTTGCTTTGTTTGTGTGAAATAATATTTTTATTTCATATAAAATGTAATTTTTACCATGGTACTGTACAAATAAAACAGACATCTACATTTCACACAAAACAATGTTTGGGTTCATAAGTTCAGATTTTTTATAAACTAAAAATATTTTAACCTTGTTATTTGTTTACAAATGCAGTCATTCAGTCTAAGTGATTTAGGAATTAATGATGAATCCCAGAACAAAATTGTAACTGCAAAGGAATGTTCACACATTGTAATGAAAAAAGGTAGTAGGGCTAAAAAGAATACAAGTGATAATTTAGCCTAATAATTTAAAAAAAATACTGTACTGTTTCAATCAAGACAATATTATGTGCTAGCCTTTGCACTGATATCATACTCAGTGTTATGTAATTTTGTAACTCTACATACTCATATCAAAATTAATCAACACTAATAATTCTCAAGTAACTCAAAAGGCTGATAGTGTATAAGTTGCCTCACAGAGCCTACTTGGTCACGCTGTTCAGTACAACTACTAGGCAGCTGACGAAAAACAAAATACTGAGTACATAAACTTATATTTTAAGAATTTTTAAGCAATACCGTTTGTATTTACATCTGTTATAGTTAATTCAAGATTTTCTGAAGACTGAATAGCTTACTACTTCATTACATATAGTATTATATATACCTATAGGGGTTTCCCCAAATTTTACTCTTTGTATCTAGTTATTGTTGGATCTTCGAAGTGTATAAAATATAAAGCTAGACTTAGTGTGAATTTACACTGTACTACTGCGCGAAAATATTTTTGTGTATATGTAGCCTAAACTGATATAGAAAATATATTATACAAACCAATTACCTGGCAGTAAGGTTATGTTAACAAGCTAAGCTCTAGTCTTCTACGATTTAGAAAAGACAGACTAACCGGTAGTAGTTAGACAAAAATTAATTACCTTTTTTAGAAAAATAGTTGACTACGCTTTATTAAAAACATAACTTCACTTAGGTTTACAATTAAAACAAAAAATTATTACTGTTATGGGTAAAAGACAACATTAACTTCCCGCTTTTTATTAATATTGACAGCGAACGGCGACCGGTGTTTCTTTTAAAACAATGACCAATTAGATATCATTCTACAAAAAGTGTAAAATCAAGCATAGATAAACACACATTAATAATAAAACCAAATGAAATAAATATAATAGTCTGTTTTTGTATTGTATAATAATTTTTTTAAAGTGAACATAAAACGTTTGGTTTATTTAAAGCAGAAAGTCATATTAAACACCTAATTTCAAATTTTGTATATAGGCAAGAAAAAAAGAGTTCTGTTATTTTAAAAATTGAATCGTGTTACGGAAGCGTTAAACACGAAAACTCAAAATACACAAATGCGCCAATACACTAATCACATAAAAACTCACAAATCCCCTAAGACATGCAAATACGCGAAAACACACAAACACTCCAATTATAATCATTGTATTGACACTCATATTAAACGGTATGCACGAGAATTTCTTACGCATGTAGAAGAATTCCCCTCAGTTCCTTCCAACAATCCAATGGCACAGAAATCTGTGTCTACTGTTTACCGTATATTTTATCGCTGTGATTGCATCTTCTCTCTTATTGTATTAACATTAGGCGGTTCCTGCTAGTAGGAGGCTAGGGGTTTTTGGTTTTCAAAACCCTAGAGATCTTCAGCAAAATTAGCTGGTCAGTGGGTTGCTGGAACTTATTAAGGGCACCAATCTGCTGAACTAGGTATTTTTATGAGGTTTAGTTGCACAATAGGTCAGTCAATCGCAGTGCCTGGGGTTGTCATATTCCTTCCTCTAGTCTTAATCTTAATCTTAGCATTACATAGTACATCATAAGTCATGGATTTAAACGATTCTTTTGTGTGTGTCAGCTCCGCTCATATATTCTGTCATAATGACCGGAGAATATTTTTTTACATTACTGGAATTTATGAAAATAATTGAACAACATAGGCTTAAATAAAAGATGAAATGAAACACTAAATAATGACAAGTATTACAATTTGTATATGGTATATAGTGGTTCTCCCAGCACTCTCAGAGCTCATTCTTTTAGTTAAAACAAAGAAAAAATGTCATTAAACATAGTCAGGATATGCTCCATTTTCCAGCCACATGTAATTTTTTGTTTGGTTTTTATATGTTTTAACATTGAAAATATATAGATTATTAGAATCATATTTGTGTACACATTAGTAAAATAACGTTCTAACTGCTTACCAAAAATAATACATTATTTCAAATATTTTCAAAATGTCTTGACTATTTACATTTTTTAACATCAACTATTTTGAAAAAGTATAAGTTTGGTAACACAAAGTATATATATGACTAATAAAAACAGCTAAGAACATGATCAAAAATAAATTTAATACTCTGCTTTACTTGTTAAAATATAAAACTGAAGATATTCACAGACTTTTGAAGAAATATTTTTCTGTTAATTGAGAAGCACACGAAGACATGAATTTTTACAAAATTTTACTTAAATTATTCAGAGGATAATAAGTTCATGTATTCAATATCTAATTATTTAGTTAGCAAAATAATTTATTATTAAATACGAGTATTATTTATATTAACATAATATTAATTTGTTAAAAGTTTGTTTCTTTAACAAATGTTTTCTACAAAGTTTGTACTTTAACTTTTGTATTGTAATCGATACAAAAGTTGAAAAGAAAGTTTAAACTTTTATAAATTGAAACTTTGCTGTAGTAAGTAGAAATCTAGTCAATAACAAAGACATTTGAGCTAACGCTTGTCATTTTATCAACTGACACCTGATATGCATTACACTGGTAGATGCTACTGAGAAATAGCAAAGGACAGAAGAAAGGAGTTGTGGTGAAAGAGTTGGGGATTCGACATCTTACTCACACATTTTTTCTTTGTTTCCTATTAGTGTTTTTTCTACACGTACGACCTATAATTAGGTTAAAAACACATCAACATGTGAAACAAGCATTTATGACAATATCTGCTTTATGTTTGTCTATATAATAGACTCAAAGCTATTATGTCTGTGTACTACTACAACACTGAATACTAAACGAATTGACCGATTTAGATTCATATTTCTTTTGCAGAATTAGTTTGTCTAAATCTCCGAACCATCATTAACTTTTAAAATTTGTTTACCTTTAAAAGTCTTTTTCTGTTATACAATTTTTAAAAATTAAGAAAAATATTATTTACTGATCAGTTTTTTAGTTTTTAAATAATTTTGATTAAATTTTACTTAAATAATCATTAAATATTCAAAGAAATCAATACATCGCTAAATATCCAAAAATGTGGTTTCTAAGGTATGAACAAAAACTCAAATATCTATAGCTCAATGTAAATTCATGTCCCAAGTTTAAAAATAACAGCCACTATTTTTCATGTCAGTAATACATAATATGAGTAATATTTACAATAAGATGGTTTTATGCATAATGATTTCTTTCAAATGCCAAGTGAACTAACTGACAAAAATAAGTTCACTATTCTATTATTATCAGTTATGTAATTAATTGATTTTTATATCTGATAATACCAAATACAGTAACATTTCTTGCAAAATTATATATATTGCAAAAGACGGCACAATGCAACACCCAGAGATAATATAACAAGGCTAAAGATTGCCATCATCTAATAAATGGCTAATAAAAAAATTAAAATACAAAATTTACAAATTACTGTTTTTAACATTAAGTATTTTTGTTCTATTAGTTACAAAATCTACAAAAGTGCAGCACGTTATAGATAGTTAATTTACTGAAAAATTTCCCTCCAATTTGGTCCTTCTCACCAATCTTAATATCTTTTCAAAACTTTAATTTAATTTACGCTGGGAAATTTTAACAGTGAAATGAGGCTAAATACTAAATGTTGAACATTTTAAGGTGTAAGCACCTAGTGGCATTCGTTGGAACTAATATTTATTCGGACTGTGATGTAGATCCGTTTAATTAATAATTATAGGACTGTAATGTTACCTTGGAAGAGGATTGAACAAGGACAATATAAAGAAAAATTAATATTACTGTTGGAGTTAAAACATTCATAAGCCTACTTTTTTAAAAAACCTTTTTTACTTTCACAATATACATAATATTTTGTGAAGGAAGGTATTGTGGTAAGATGTACTGTATAACAATTTTTATAAATCCATTTTTTTATTACTCCAAAAAATTTTATTTGGATCTATGGTAAGAATAACGCAAGATGGTGTTTAAAAATCCAATAATACATTCCATAAGTATTCAATAAATGGTAATAATAAAATGTTGTTGAGTAAATAATTGTAACGTGAATAATAGTAGTGTTTAGGTGCAGAATACTAATACAACAGAAATTGCACCAACATACCATTTGCACAGAATGCCTAGATGCTAATGTGCTTTCGAAAAGAATATTCACTTAACAATAACAATGCTACATAATACCTAGACAAAACACAATCTAAAGAAATTCAGAGACTATCTTCACTCAATAACTGCTTGCTACATGTGCAGCTGCAAAATTGTGTCACTATGTGATCCTGAAATAAAGTGCAAAATACATGATTACTGACTACAATGCAAATAAACCTGCTTATTGTTGTTAAGTTCCCTGTTTCTCCCTTCCTCTTTTATCAACAGCATATCAATGTAAGTTGGAAATAAGGGATGTATTTACTATGCAGCGATTATGTATGTATGGGAAGGCAGAAGTTGAAAGGACGAAATTAAAGGTAGGACTGGACTTAGTTAACACTAAACAATTGACAATTTTTAATAAATTTGTCGATTGTTTTATAAAGCTTACTATATAGGTCAATAAATTGGGCCTACTGTCTTTTTAAATAGCTTTAGAATATTTAAGTTTTTAAGCCTTTTTGCCTAGATATTACATACATTTCTTCTGCATACCTACTATAGTGAATTCAAAACGTTCCTCCACAGCAGCCTATCTACATTATTCCCCTCTAAGTGGATAGTCTTGTGTTTCATAGACCTTGAAAGTGCCACTAGACTGCTACATTTTCTTTTTATAGAGTGAAAATGCTAACCATCAAACAATATCTTTTTAATGGAACATATTGTACACAGATTCAGTTTATAATAAAATTTTCGACAGTTTTCTTAGAGACATGAGTACTATATCATGATACTGTGAGAGATTTGATAAATTTTGAAGTATGGGTTCCATGGCAGATGCACTGGGAAGTGATCTACTTAGTGTTTTGTGTGAGGATACACTTTTCAATATTTCTGATAAATTTGTCCAAGTCAATGAGGAAACTTGTGCAGGGAACAGTTCACATGGCTGTAAGAAAAAGAATAGAAGTTTTTCTGTACAGTGTCAGTCGTTTAAGAATTAAAATGACAAATCACGGGCAAAATGTCTGGAATTCAATGATTTCATTGAACAAAAGAGGTGCTTAATGAAACCTTTTTCACTGATGAAGCATGGTTTCATTTATTGGGGTAGATAAACTCGTAAATTCGCATCTATGGAGCACGGAAAATTCTCTGTGAGTTCATGAGGAACCACTTTAATTTAGCAAAAATCAGTTTTTGCATTGCAATTTCCAGACATTGGATCCCCACATTTTTCGATGAAATGATAAATGCAAATGATACTGTTCTGAAATTCTGTATCCGTTGACAGGCCAACTTTACATTAGTGAAATACTAAACGGTTATTTTCAATGATGACACAACCATGTATACAGCTCGTGTTTCAATGGCACTATTTAAAGATGTCTTTGGTGATCAAATAATTTCAACTGGATTCTGGTCTCCAAGCTGCTGCACCTTTCACCACCTGATTATTTCTTCTGAGGTGCAGCGAAAACAACTAATTTATAGTTGGACCATCCAAAATCCAACGAGGAATTAAAAAATTCATATCCACTTATACTGCTTCCATTACAGAGGAAAAGTAAGGCGTTTTTGAGAATATGGTTAAACGAATTGAATTATGCATTCAACAACAGGGAAAGTACTTTCAACACTTAATGTGAAAATAAATAAAATTCGTAAATCTATTTTTTTGCAGGAGTAAAAATTTTGTAATAAAATAAATATATACTTAAGTAGGGATAATAAGAGTTCCATTATTTGATAAATGTTTTCGTGTAACTTACTTTGAGAACAGCGCTAATACACCAACTGCCGCACAACACGAAAATAAAATAAAACAATGGCACAGCTGAAATACGTAAGTTTTAATGCTTAAATTGATGTTAAATAAGAATCTCATTGATTGTATTGTATTCCTGATGTCTGCACAGCGGGTCCTTATACTGCAGAGGGACTTCTTGAACACACTATATTTAAGCAGTATATATTTTTTACATCAATTATGATTTCCATTATGGCGTATTTAGAATGACCTCTTTGTCTGTACACCCCTTCTCATTTGTATTTCAACAGATTTCCAAAGTTATTGGGAAAATTTCCTGGAAAATTCACTATGTATGTATAGAGAAAGTCATTAAATAAAAAAATATTTTATTTCTAAGAAACAGCTTTATTTATAAAAATTATATAATTTTAAACATTTATAATACAGCATGAAAAGAAACATCAATATACAAATTTTTTTTTATATATATAATACTTAACCAAATAATAATTTGGACATAACATTTCCAAATAAATTTATACAACATTCCTTTTAAATAACTAATACTGGCTAAAATTGTTTGTGCAATATTATTGGATAATCACACCAGCAAAACTTCATTCAAATTCTCTTTAAACGTGTTGAGGCTCAAACGGTACCAAAACAACAGGACTATAAGACCGACAATAAAACAGTACTGCTTTTGACCATTTTTAATATCAAACAAATGTTTAGCAACATATTCGAACAAACCGTTGTATTTTGAAACATATCCGAAAAAATTATGTTGTCAACGAGTAACATTAAATTTTCATAGTTTTTCAATTCTCTAAAAATATTTTTCATGCACACAGAATATGGATTAACTTTTGTTTTTAAGTTATAAAATAATAATTGCACATTCAGGTAACTCGCTGACACGATGGTAAAAATTTTCAAAAACCTAAAAACATCACATAAACAAACATTTCGAAAAGTTTTCATTTCAAAATGGTAACTGATGTCGGGTAACAAACTTGTCTACATATTACTAAAATTAAATTTTTATGCCAAGTTTGATGTGAAATCTTCGTTCATATGATGTTATTTAGTATGAAATTCATTTCAATCATCGCTTCACCTAGCCAGCTGCAAAAGTTGCTGGTGTTTATTATACATATTTTCTTTTTTTTTAAAAGAGCACTTTACAGTTATACGTACAGTATATACATGGTTTTATTGTACATATCATAAAAATATAATCACATGCGTTTTGGAAACTAATTTTAATTTCTAATCTCACTTAAAAGGAACAATCCGCTCTAAATAATAACACATCGTTTTAAAAACAGAACTGTATTTATCAAATTATTGGTAATTTCCCATAAAGTTACACTGTTCAAATTTATAACAAATAAAAATATATATCACTGTATCATTTGTGCTATTTATATTTTACTGTTTACTTCCACAGTTTCCTCTGTTTTCAGAATATCAATACTTTTGAGAAAACAGACAAAATTCCCAAATCTAACTAGATTTGGCTGGGCAAACAAGCGACGGATCACTGTTCTTTTATCCACAGAACAACAAAATGTACACTTTCTTCTTAAAATGTAGCAATATTTAGGTGTTTGATTAGTATTCAGGCAAATTAGTAATTTTTATGATTTGGGTTTTCAAGTAAAGAGTTCATGAGAGTGCCTAGTATTGTACTAACATTCAAAGTAAATCAAACAAGATTTTTTAATCCCAGTTGATTGTAACTGCAATTAATGTTTAATTCGGACACCTCAAACCTGGACTCCAGACTAGATAACAAAATGGTCGTATGATCTAAAATTATGCTTGGAGAAATTTTGGTTAATTCGAGTATTTAATTCAAACTTTTCCCGTGGCCCCTTGACATTTTTATATAACGTTAAAACATAGATATGTAATTTTAATTTTGTTTTGGTTAATTTGAACTTTTTATTTAAGGAGTTTTTGATAAAATGGCAAAATTAGTAGTTTTTTGTAATTGACAGGTGATGAATGCCTCCCCCATTCTTGTTATTTTAACAAATAGGTAAAATGGTATTGGAATGTAGTCTGTGTTCTCTCGCTACCCTCTCCACCCACCTATTTCTTACCCCACTGCTTCAACACTAAGCTGTTGTAATACATTAATTGACTTTTCAAGCTGCCAAGTGCGCTCACTGACTTCTATATTGTGAAGCAAGTCTCGTACTGTACTTACATTACACTTCTGTTGTATACATAAAAAAAATATATGACTTAACGCTTTTAGGGTTTGAGTAAATAAGCAGAAATATGTGTTCAAATCAAATGATTTCAAAGTTCCAATCAGCTTCCACTGTGTTCTGTTATACAGACTAAAAACAACTTTCTTATACATAGTAAGGATGAATTTGTAAATAAAGCTAATTTAAATACAATTTTATATATAATTTTTCTTGAGTATTTAATATAAGTTATATTTTTTGAATATATAACAAAGTAACTTATTTTAACTTTATACACACACAATCCCGTATAAAAATGTGCATAACTTGTTATTTAGTTTGAAACAAATAGAATAAATAGTATTAAAAGTCTATACAGCTGTTATTTTAAGTACATTAAAACTAAAATTATACTTCCAACTTAGGGGCTCTAAGAACTGATTTCTGTCTGCAACCATTTCAATTACGTTCAAAGTGTTCCTTTAAAATATTTGTTCGCAATACTCGTCTTTGCTGAACCAGTGTATCTAAACAAAAACGACCAAGTGGTAAAAAGTTCCCCGCCAAGTCTACAGTTATAAAAGATGTTAAATCATCTTTGAATTCCACCAAGAACCAGTCATCTGTTTACGCAGTTTACTGAATATAAATCTTGCACAAGGCTTCTCTGTCAAAATAGCTACCTGATTTCAGTCGTAATCACATTTGACAAAAAAGTATGTCAAATATTGAAATGTGCTTGGACCACGAAATCTCTTAGTTTTTACATATGTCAAATTGAGTTAGTAAGAGACGGGATCACAATGTAAGAGACGGGACTAAACGAAGTGTGAAGATAAACGATATGGTTTTGGAGTAAATTGTATTGTTTGAACTGAAATAAGTACATGGTTATTAGATGCTGAACATAGGAAATAACACAGAAAACTGCCATTATCATTGTAGTGAGAAGACAGAGATTATCATTGGAAGGCGTTGTGCCGCCAAATGTGAAAATTAATCTTCAGTAAGCAAGTGACAGGTTCTCTAGAATTTATAGGTGATTAAAGAATTAATTGCAGACTTAATGGGGAACTTTTTACCACTTAGTGGTTTTTTGTTTAGATTGGAATCATGTAGAAATGTCACTGGTACCGAATATTGTGAAAGATCATGATAAATTAACTTATCTAACTGCTGAAGAAAATAAAATGTGAAAGCAAAAACATTATTTTAGTGCTTACATTTAATTATAATAGCCCAGGATGAGAGCCAATTTTTTTTAGGCATTAAAAAAAATAATTTCATAACCAACAGTAAGTAACAAGTCATCTTCCACAGATCAGCTGTTCTGTAAAAGTACAAAATTCCAAAACCAATAAATGTTTTGTCCGTTTACTACTACGTTATAACTGTGAATGTACTTAAAAAAACAGGTTCAGTAGTTTAGGCTGTAGATGTGTCAATATTGAAGAAGAAAAAAAATATTAAAAATGCCATTTTAAAATTGTTTTTCTATGATTTGATACTTCTCATTATCAACATTTTGTTTTTATTCTTATCACTTCCATCATGCTCCTGAAGGAAATAGCACTGCCAATTCTGTAAGAATTTTGATTTTTAAATTATGGATAACCAAAAACTTATTGTACTTTCCATATATATATAACTGTGGGAGCTTGGAAGACTTCGCAAGGCGGAACGCTTTGTGTTTCTTGATATAGTTTAATTTACCCACTTCATGGAAATGTAGTCAGTCACTAAAATTCTACTCAAATTTAATTATATACAAAAATGCTTTTATCTTGATGTCTTGAAGGCTGTATTTAGGTTAAACTTCTGATATTTTAAAACATAGTAAGAAGCAAAACCTGCCATATCTGCCATAAAAATAATGTTAATTTACAAATGGTACATTTGTGATTCTTTATGATCTGATCAGTATAAACAGCTGATCGGATTAACCAGTGAATACAATAACCGGCGACTAATGTAATTACATACATTTTGTCATGAACTGAATACATATCATTGGCAGTAGACAGAGATTAATTTTTCTTGGTCACTTCTTCTTTTCGTTTCACCCTCTTTGGGGTACGCTGAATCAATCATTTCTTGCGTGCTGTACTTTTCTTTGTTCCCAGTAGCTCTTCATTCTTTCCGATCTTCTTTTCCTCTCCTCTTCCGAAATGATAGGTTTGGGTCTTATTTTGGTTTTATCTTGGAATCTTATTCTTTCGTCTTTGGTAATTATCTTAGCAGTTTGGTCAAGCAGTGAATTTTCTGTAATTTTTAATTCTATTAGGTCTTTTTCAATTTCTTTAAACCAGTTCGGTTTTGTTTTACGATTATGGAAAAAATCAAACACCCATTTCGTCAATCTATTGGAGTTCATTCTAAGAAGATGGCCGTAAAAATTTATTCTCCTTTTTCTCATAGTATCTGACAATTTTTCAATTTTCTTATAGAGATTTTTCAAATTTCTTATATATACTACCTTATTATCCTGAAATTTTGTTCCTATAATTTTTCTTAAGATTTTCCTTTCTGTTTTCTATCTGGCCTATGCGATTCATGGTTAACGTTTCTGCTGCGTACAGTGCTTCCGGCTTGATCACTGTTTTATAATGTTTAATTTTGGACCCCCATGAAAGGGATTTCTTATTGTATGTTTCTTTCGTCAATTGGAAGGCCAATTCAAGTTTGTTTTTCCTGGATTCCATTGCCTTGCCTTCATCTGCATTCCAACTAATCCATTCACCAAGATATTTGAACTCTTTTACAATTTTGCATTTACAATTTACAATTCTTGGTCACTATTAAACAAACATGTAATTTTCCCAAAAGCATTGTGTTTTCATAGTTGAAAATTATTCCATTAGTCATTCTTACGTTCATGTTGTAAAACTACTAGGTTACTAGGTTAAACATTTTTGGGAATGCAGAAGGAGGAGAAATGGAAAAGACTGGTCATTTTGACAGATGGTAAACATGCCGCTTGAGCATATGATGCTTCATTAAAATTCAAAAAGCCTGATGAGACTGTCCTTACAAGTCACAAAATTTCATATGGAAGCTATCAGAGCGCGACTTGTTGTACCTTAATACAAAAGAAGTTTGCAGTTTTTAGGAACTTGCATTTGCCGAAACCATAAATCTACGGCACTGATTGGATCACACATTTTTACGTCTAAATCTAGAACATGTCTGAAAAACACTGAATATGATGCACGAAAATTCAAGCATCGATTTACTTATTTTTTACAGTTTAAAATTTTTTGTAAACTTTTCACTTTTCCCCACAAGTTCTAAATATTACAATTTAGTATTTGGATAGTTTCATAGGAAAAGAATTACTAGAAATATTGTAACAAATATTCATACCGAGGTCTACTATCAGTGTGTAATTAGAACTTATATAACTAGAATAAAATGCTCAAGAATGACACTTGTCCTACTGTTTATGCAGTACAATAAATAAATAAATAATTATTACTTATTCTTAGTGAACAATGAAAACTACCAATTTTGTATTTTACATTTAATAAACATTGTGAATATTTTATTTCAATAAATGAAAGAATGTAATTTTATTTCTAAAAATTACAACAGCACACTCGTTTAAAATTATCACCATAAGAATTTGTCTGTTTGTATTGTCACTCCCCAAACATAATGAAATATAAACAGTAAAGAGTAACAACAGAAAAACAAAGATTTGGAGTGAAAATAATAACAGGACAAAGGAGAAATAAGGGAAAAGAATAAAAATACGATAGAGGAAAATAAGATTATTAAGAGGATAAAGGATAAAACAGAATAAAGGGAGAATAAGATCGTTATAGGAAAGAAGGAAACTGACTTATTCTGGAAGATAGCTGTTTACAAGTTTTTTACATCAACAATTTTTTGGAAAAGTATAGACTACTTTTTACAGACTGGTATGGTATATGGAATTAAAATGAAATACAAACATCTCTAGCAAGTGTGCTATAGGAGGACCTCCCAGTGAAATTTGGAAACAGAAAACCATGAATCAATCTACGGGAAATTCAGGGGTCACTGACAACTGGGAGAGTTCTTAACATCCAAACAGATTGAGATTTGATGGGAGTAACCTAGGTTGGGGGTATGGATGGGTATATTTAAGGGGTTGATAGAAAACTGTACTTCACGACTGCAGAGTTAGCCACAAATGTTCTGGAAGTTAAGATGGTCATAGTGCAGTCTAATAGGTCACTTAAAAAAACAAGCAGAGGTAATCCAGGAGATTATCCTCTGAGAATGAGGATCTTGCACCCAAGGTTCGTAACTATCTGAGAATGAGGTTCTTATGATCACTTGTACAGATGATAGTGCCAAGAATTGGCTTGAGAGTGAGGTCCTCGCATTACACTGGTGGCAGGCCTAAAATTGCAGATGGTGTTGATTGGGGCTGTGTTCCAGATAGCAAAAGTGATAGCCTGGATCCTGAAAATTTTGGACAAGTTTTCGCCAAAGGAAAATTCTGGGTAAAAGGTAACTCAGAACACCATGGGACTCACTACAGGGCATTGTGGTCAGAGGTTGCACATGAACACGGTAGGACTTTTTTTTTTTTGTGTTTAACGTCACACTTGGGCTAATGCAGACGATGGGATGATTTATAGCATATGAAAATGCCAAGCACTCGCTGGGAACCGAACCCGGGTCCTCGGGGTGAAAGCCTAGTGCGCTATCCACTAGGCCACCGAGGCGGCTCAACAAACACGGTAGGAATCTACCATGTAAAAACTATGGGTAATGTGCAAAAAAGAAATGCATAACACATAATCTATGACTGTGAGGCTCTTGCCAGCAGGAGGCAAAGGGTGTTTGGCTTCCAGGAGATTCTGAGGATCAACAGATTGAGTTATTCAGTGGTTTGTTGGAACTCACAGAGGGCACTAGTCTGCTGAACTAGAATCCAAGAGGCATAGTTGCACAACGGGTCCTTTGATTGCAGTGCCTGCGACTAAATAAATATATATTCTAAATACTGTAGAATTTTCAAAATTGCTAATTTCCAAAACGAAAAAAAAACGGACATTTTTGAAATTGGGTTGTGTTCAAAATGGAATATTAAATTTTAATTTAATATTCCACCCCTTAGATTGCTAATTTTCACCCTTTAGATTTCTAATTGTTAGAAACACATACAAAGCTTAAAAAGTTAACAATGTTGAGAAAACAATCAAAGTTTGCAGAAGTTATTACACTAGAATTTATTAACAACTATGCACACATAATATAGCAACAGATTCTGAATTCTGAATAAATAAATAACAAAAATCAACAATACTAAAGTAGAAAAAAATATTAATTTTGAAGAGTTATTCCTTGCTGATTAGTTCGTCTTCTCCATCCTGAAATCAAATTTGTTTCAATAATGAAACAGACTATACGCAAGTAAATAGACAATTTTCTAAAAAACTACTGTGAAGTTTCAACAACTTAAAACTTCTTCTAGATGATCTGTATAATATATGTGGAAAATTTGTTAAACTGTTATTACAATATTTTGAAAATCTCATTTCCTGATCATAAATTAAGTAAAAATAAGCTTAAATTATCATTTTTCTTAATAGGATCTGAAGCAATATTACTTTCTAAATTTGAAATTTACCATCACTTATATAGAACATACGAGGCATACAAGAATATAAATCAACTCTTATTCTCAAGCACATAACATAAAACTTAAAAACTAGAACAACAGTCTAGATGTCTACACCTACATTAACATAATAAAAAACTAAACACATTTTTAAGTTTTAGCTTATGCATTTGAGAATAAGAGTTCATTAGAATTCCTGAAAAGCCATGAATTGTTCTAAATATACAAAAAAATGGCACATGTCAGACTTTTATATTTCCTTAAACTTTGCCAAATATAGTACAGTCCTTTCAACTTGTACAGAAAATAAGGCACAAGGTGTGGTTAACACTTCGCTCAGTCTATTGTACTATGATATAATTGGTTCCTACCTAAACAAGGATCAACGTTCATCTTCTACGACAGCGTTTGCTTCAACTTCCTTATTAGCTATTTCTGGAGCCTACAACACAACACTAACTACTTTCATTCAAATTTAAAAAAAACCTTTATTATAAAATAAGACTGATTTTTTTTTAAAGGTACTGTTTGGCTTGTTTTCAGAGACTATACACTGAAGCTTTAGTTAAAACTTTAAGTATAATGAACAATAGTAATTAATTTTACTACAAGCAGATACATTTACATGAACTAGTAAATACCGAAATGTAGGGAGAGCAAAATGTAATAATAGTACACAAATTAATTTTTGATTGTCATTTCAGTAAATTCAACTTCTCTCGATAACTAATACCTGCCCAAATGTTTCAGAAATTATCAATATAAACAAAAGATCATACTTGAAATAAAAAATTTATCTCCTTTATAATAATCACAGTTTCCATAGATATAGTACTGGGTTGAATGAAGGCCTCTATAGGATCAAATTGTAACTACACAACCATCTTTCACGACCTCGGTCAGACAAGAAGTTTGGATCCCCTCTGCAATCGTGCATTAAAGTTTATTACAGACTTGCATTCTGTTGGATATGCGTTAAATGTTGGAGAAATAATTTGGTTGCAATTTTTCTCATGTTAGACAAAATGTGTTCGATGGTCGTATATGGTGTGGATGGTTTGTAATTTGTTCTGGATGACTTCACAAATCCCGGCAATGTTTGTCATATAATGCTAGTCAATTCCTACCAAAATGCAAGTTGTTTTCAACAAACTCATAACATTCTTTAAAACGTCTGAACTGCCTTCTGAGTTAAATAAAAAGCTGTGGCTTTTATTTACTTAAAGCTTCCTCGTTGAATGTTTGAACCACCATTTGACTGGTTCTAGTCGTTTTGTTCAGTTTACGATAAAATGCATTGTAAACTCCAACTACTTTTTGGCCAGCAGAGCAATCGTTAAGTATTCTACTGTCGTTATTCTAAGAAATCGTTATAGTTGCTCACTACTGTCATTAACAATGTCTTAGGTTCTACAAGTAACATGCCACTTGTAATTTTTCAGTCAGTTTTTCTTGTGGTAGGACTTTTAACTGCAGGTGATTCATAAATGTTATTCAAATTACTAAAACTTTTAGGTGCTAAATATAAAAATAAACTTATTACTTGACAAATCCAACTGTTGACTTGTGAGTGCAGCGCTATCACTTTGTTGTGACGTGAGGGTGATATAGGAATATACAATACAGTCAACACCATATCATTGGCAAGATCTACTATACATTGTGCTTACTATATTAATAGGTGGAGACTTATTGTAAAGTAATATGGCTATACCCAACTATACGTTTATAAATATATGAGAGTTGCTCAGTACGTAAATAACATTTTGATCTTAGTAAATAAGTTCCAATACAGCTGTCACCATCGTCATTGCTTAAACAGCGAGCCACTACAGTCGTTAACTGTTATTTGTGCAAATTTAAAATGTATGACAAAATTAACTATCCCACCAAGTGTAATGATCATAGTGCAATACGCTTTACGAATGCGAAAAAAGTCCGCCCTATCAAAATTAATACAGATAACTGAGATTTATGATAACGTGAATGCCAGTCAATGGAATGGATTCCCGATTCCCATCAAAACAAAAAAAGCCACACAAATTTTGAGTGCCTTGAAGGTTTTGACTACAGCATTTTGGGATCGAAAGGGTGTCCGACTCATTGATACATGCCTAGAGGAGAGACTAACGCGGCAGCCTACTGTCAGACCCTTTACTAACTATGCTGCGCCATTCAAAACGGCATGGTTACTGTCGAGCAGGATTGTGCTTCTTAACGGTCATAGATGTCTAGATGTTGCTGCATTGGTGAATTTGCATCAACAGTTTAAGTGGGATGTTTTTCAACATTCTATTTATAGCCTGGATTTGGTCCTGAATTATTACCATCTTCTTCCCAAAATGAAGGATTTTTTGGATTGAAACCACTATGGAAGTGAATGAACTGAAAGAGAGCGTTAGTAAATGGTTCAATAATTTGGCAGCAACTTAGTACACAGAAAGTATAAAATGCCTGGGGAAACACTTCGGCAGATGTTTAAATTTGACAGGCGACTATGTTGAAATTTTTTTTTTTGGTGCTTAACGTTCGACTATTGTGCACACTTGGGCTAATGCAGACGATGGGATGATTTATAGCGTATGAAAATGCCAAGCCCTCGCCAGGAATCAAACCCGGGTCCTTGGGGTGAAAGCCTAGTACGCTATCCATTAGGCCACCGAGGCGGCTCAAACTATGTAGAAAAGGAGCTAAGCTATCAAATATGTTGTAAAATAAGTTTTCTTTCATATCTTAATAAAAAGTGCTTAGAGAAAAAAAGTTCTTTACTTTCTGAACGTCCTTCATAGGTCCTTATTTGGCTGAGTCAAACACTAAAGTTTGTCTAATAATTCCTTTTTGCTATTCTTAATAGTAGATTTTCTTTTTCACTTTGTAGTAGTCAGAAGAACATAATTTCGGTAAAAACTGTGGAAAGGTTGAAATGACGTGGAATGGAGTATATCTTTATGGATATTGTTATTTCGTGTTTTTTAAAGATCTATTCATTTATTTCTCAGTACAGTAGCGTTGTACAAATTCAGTTTAAAATTACATTACCTTGTACAGCCCACAGTGTCCAGGAACCCACTTGAAAATAAACCTTTCTTTTAAACCATGCAATACTTGATGTATTTCTTGCACTTAATAGTGGATAGTTAACACACAAGTTATGGTTTACATGGATTGTTTACGCACAAATTAGGAATCACTATGAATACACGTTTCCTACTTTATCTACTATTCTGGTATGAGTAAGAACTACATTTATGGCCAGATGTTCAACGCACAAGTTAAAACATTAGGTAAAAAATATGATTCACCTCTATTCTAAAAAGTATTCAGCTTCAGATTAGAAATGGTTGCCCAGTGAACTAGTTTCAGTCAAACTGTCTTACTTCCTGAATACTTATATTCCTTCTTTTGATCTTTTGGCTTATATAGACAATACAAACTCCTCTAGTGATATGCATTTTAATCTTCAACTACACTGTCAGCTGTTTCTAATAATACAGATTACTTGAATACCTTTCCTTACTCACACCTTATTTCTTCTCCATCACTCTTCCTTACCAACACAATTTACAAGCACTGTAATAATTCGACAATATTTACTTATTGCGATGGCTATGGATATCCAAGTTGACATTTGGCTTCATTAACTTTTCTCATCTACCTCACATCTTTTCTAAAAATCTCTTCTTTGGTCTTTTTGGCAGTCTCCAACCACCTGGCAATCTTCTCCATAACTCTTTTTAGCCTCATTCCAATTTCCCTGCTAAAATATGTCCCTCACTCATCCTACATTTCGCATTCATACTTTAGCTTGTACAAGTCCGTACTTCTTCATTATACTTTATTTGCCAATGTTCTCCCTTATCAATCTGCCCAACATAATTTAACAATAACAATAATATTATCTTTCTTTTTTAAACTTAAGAGATTAAGTTGGTGGAAACACAATACCAAAAGGGTAAAGAGGGATATTTCAGCAAAACGTATTGATATCAATGCACTTTTTTAATGTATAAAAAAAAACAATTTATTTATTGTTTACATCGGAAAAGGGAAAACAGCTAATTTTAATGGCTTACCATGTCAATTACTTTTCAAATATCATTTAACATTTAAAAAATTTAAAGTAAAGGACTGGACAACAAACTACACAGCTGTTCCCGGTGAGAAAAATATAACAGGCTAACACTGCTGCTTGAGTTGGTACACTGAACACTGTTTCACAGTCTAAGCCCAACTCACGTTTCCTATTAGTGGGTGAACAAACACACTACTTTCTTGGTTTAATTTCAAAATCGGCTTTTACAATTTTGATAAAATATTACTCATAGTCCTTAAAAATCTAAATGTCTGGTTTGGTATCTATTGACAAAACTCAAAACTGTCCCTTATTTCTTAAATTTATTTAGATTTTGGTTATCTTTGAAAATTCAAAATTGAGGACAGTGATAAAATTTACGATTCAGGAGTTAAAAGAAAAAAATAAATCCCGATCGTCATTGAAGTTTGTTTTTTCTGAGTCATAAATTTCTTTTACTTAAAAGTTGGTAAACTGACTTCAGTTATGAATCTTTATACATTACCAAAATTAGAACAAAATCAGATGAACCAACTAGAAGAAAATAACCTATGTCAGTTTCGTTTTTCCTGACAGCTCCTGAACTAGATTTTTTGAAAAAAAAATAACATCAACCGCATTTTGTTTATGTGATTAACCTCTTTTTGCAATATCCGCACAATGACCCCACGAGTGTTAATGTACAATCACACAGTGATTGTATTAATGATCTCGGTTTTTACTGATACTATATATACACTTTTTTCAATACATGACGAACTTCTTTTATAGGCAAATTTAATATGAATAATCTTTCCAGAAACATTCATTTTAGTGACTTTACATTAATAAAAAATATATTCATTTCAAAAATTATTTTTTTTGTAAAATATTTTTTTATAAAATAAAATATAACAGACAAAAAAATAAATTTCATTGATTTCAAAATTATTTTACAGCACTTTAAGCAAAACCCCTTGCATATTTATCAATTTTAATTGCTGTCACTGGCCTTGCAGAGGCCCAAACAACTACTTCCTCAGTGCATTAATACGATGCATGTCCATAAAGTAAGTTCTGTTTGTATTTCTTGCTGCAGCAGCGTTGCGTTTGTAGTTCAGCACATGCACGGGTTTTGCTCTGAGTCAAGAAAAAGGAGATGATGCTATTTCTGCTGTTTTTTAAAGTTTTGAAGCGCTTCTCTTGAATTAAATTGGCTGATAATCCCGCCACTTGTGAGATTATATCTGGAATTTATTTTCTGAATGCGAACAACACTAAACCAAGCAACATCTTCCAAATTTATGGAGAAAATGCTGCGAATGATGCAATGGTAATGATGGGTTCGAAATTTCAATAGAGGTGATCCAGTATAAGATGACGAATGAAGTGGTGATACACCTTTGGTTAGTGATAAATTGGTTCATGCAGAAGAAGAAAAGATTAAGGAAAACTATAAGTTTACAATTTTTGCTCTTTCTACAAAAAAATATGCAAATTTCAAAATCACTTTTTCATAAAATTGTTTCTGTAAAACTAAGTTTTCTAAAACTTTGTGCTTCTTCGGTGCCAAAAATGTTTGTAGAGCAATACAAAAAATAGTGCCCAGGACAATGCATGTTACAACAAAGATGGTGATGACTTTTGAGCCAGATAGTGACCAGGAATGAGACTTTGGTTGCTTATGAAACTTTTGAATCAAAATGACAATCAATGGCATAGCATTAAATGACAATCAATGGCATAGCATTACTTCATCACCAATAACGACTAAACCAAAATAAATCTTGACAACTCAAAAATTTATGTATAGTGTTTTGAGATACACAAGGCATTCTACTGGTGGATTTTTTTTTTAATCTGAGGTGAAATAATCAATGCAAATGTTAAATGTGAGATGTTAAGTAAACTGTGCTGCATAATACAGAACATATTAATTAGATTAGAATTTAAAGAAGGGATTAATCAACCCCAGGGACTGTGATTGACGGACCTATTGCGCAACTAAATCTCCTATGTACTAGTTCAGCAGATTGGTACCTTTAGTAAGATCTAACAATCCATGGACTTGATGATCTTGCTGGAGATCCCTAGAGTCCTGAAAACCAAAAAAACCCTTAATCTTCTGCTACTAAAAGCCTCACGATCATGAATTAAGTGTCCTGCAGTTTCCTCCTTTTTCCTGCATAACCTACACAGTTTCTTTGTAGTGCATATCCTGTTCATGTGTACTTTCAGACCACAATGCCCTGTAATTTTTCTGAGTTGTGTTCTGCCCAAGATATCTGCTAACCTTCGAACTCCTCCATGAGAAACCTTACCTACGAAGTGCTTGCTATGAGAATGATCATGAAGGTTATCCCATTTTGCATAGCGTTGCTTGTTAATCCATCTATTAATAGCAGACCTGGGCAATGACAGAGAGATCCATAAAGCCAGCTTGTCTGCATAATGGATAAACTCAGATGCATATCCCAGCCCAGCCATTTCGTCTGCTTCCTCATTACTCTCAACCCCCTTATGCCTCGGAACCCAGTGAAGAGTGACCCGGTTTCCAAGGGACAGAGCATTCAGGTTCTCCCAACACTCCCAGATCAGCATGGACTGAATTATAGGACCTGGAAGTGTTCTGACTGATGCCTGATTAATGGTGTAAATGTAAATACAAATCTTCTTGAAGGCCTTTTTCAAATTCTCCCGAGCACAGTCATTAATGACCATTACTTCAGCCTGGAATACTGTCCCAGGCTAACAGCTTTCTTTGCCATTGGTCTTACGCAATACACCCCAGCAACAGTGCCTGTCTTTGCCTTGGAGCCATCTGCATACCATAATAGATCCCAAGAGTTTTGTAATACACGATCTGCCTCCTCAAGTTCTTCACATCAAAGGGTCTACAAACCACATGTTGTTTGGCCACCTGATCAGTCCCTAATCATTAGAACTGGGTTTCTGATCTTTTCTACGATTCTAGCTTACCCTAAAGTTGAGGATAGCCTGACTCCACTTTCCTGCAGTTTATATGTTACATTAAATGCCTTTCACATGACATATAGGTCAATGGGAGGGGGAACACTAGAATGATATCCATAGCTACTGTTGGTATCGTTTTTATAGAATCAGTTATGCACAGGCAGGCGAACCTATGGATTGACTTCATTCATGACAATTCCTCACCTCACACTGAGAACACGACACAAAAATTTTTACAAGACTTTCACTGGGACCAGTTTGACCAATCTCCATACAGCCCTAACCTCGCACCTAGGATCTCTTTTTGTACTTAAAATTGTTCTTTGGTGATCAGAACTTTAACAACGATAACAAGTTCAAAAAGCTTGTCACACCGTGATTAAAAATAGTTTTGTTTTTATTACCAAACGCAACTTACTTTCTGGATGTACCTTGTAATTTCATTGACGTGAAAGTGTGTGCACGCACGCACACACAAACCATTTAACTGAATCTTGTCTGTAAACATTTATGGAATCGTGTTTTTAAAATCAAGACCAATTAACCAGTCATTCAGATAACTGATTTTCTGTAATACTTCCATAAATTTGGTATGGTTTTGAGCCAAACAAAGAAAATAGGTTTATAAAAACAACAAATAAACAAATTATGAATAATAAAACCTATTTTATTTCCTATAATATTTATCTTTAATAGTAGGCCTAAAGTATATCATTGAGCTTTCAATGTCTAAATTATTTTACCACATTTACCCGAGCAGACTTTACATCGACTACGGCCGGCCGCACCACCTGTGAGGAGTTTCGAGTGGGATGAATCATCGCTTGATGAACTAGTGGAAGTAAACTTTGAAAAAAAAGAAGAAAAACGCTAGAAATATAAGTGGAAAAAATAATACTAAAAAACCACAACACTAAAGTGCCAAATTTGAAAACATTTTACAAATTAAAACAAATCTGTCTAAAGTTTCTATGTGTACATTCATTCCAAGGACTGCATCCCCAAACAACCCGTCCAACAATCTACAAAATACAGTTCTAATTTTCATAATAATAAGTTACGACCAAACTGTAAAAATATATAAAAAACCATCCATTTCAATACAAAAAAACCATACTCAAAGTAAAAATACTTATGCCTGTTGATATTTGGTGAAAATCCATTATAGTAAATGAAATAATTACATGTGTTTACTTCCATAAAAAATAAATTTATTTTAACGTTTATATTGGAGACTTTTACTGAATAATTCTTTTTAAACCCTTTTAACTAAAAAAATATTCCATAATTTGAAAACTACTCCGATATAAATGCAATACCTCAGCATTTTGTTAACACACTGGAAATTCTCATAAATTAACATTCGATACACGAAAATCAAACCTGGCACAAAAATTGATTTGAAACTATTTCTTTACTCTGAACAATCTGTTTACAAATGGCAACCATTCTAAATCCTAAAAAATCAACAACTTTTCTGAAAATCTCATTTCGCTATTGTAATCAGTGTCAGATTTTGCATAGTGAAAACTGGTGCAGAATTTCGCTATGTTTATGATTGTGATATTTAAAAAAAGATAAGTTATAACTTCTCAGGCGATTTTGCTGGACAATGATGAACGAGTCTACGCTAAATACAATTTTCGTGACGCATTTAAATCAAATCGGACGTAAATTTAAAACACTAGAGTGGTAACAAACATACGAGATAAATTTTTTTTCGACCCCTTAATATCCAAGAAATCATGCTCATGCACATTCATGGTTCTAAGACTAATTCTTACCATAATGGTCATTCAAAAACCATGCTCACAACCACTTCTCAATTTTTTTTACACAGTTAACTCTCTTTAGTTTGGCCTCTACAAGGATTGACCAGCTACCCGAACATTTAGTATAGCGGATGTTTTTTGTACAAGAAGTTTTATGTAGAATTTAATTGTTTTGTTTATCTTTGTAGATAAAGTAGGTGATTTTGATTGTTTTTTCTGATTTATAATAGCCTATATGAAGAAGCAATACCTACATAACAGGCCAGATAAGACATTATTTCACAGTTTAATTTAACAGATATTGAAAAGTAGCAGTAGCAGTTTTCACAGATAGTATCATCTCTAGCATAGATTAGTATTTTTTTGCATATCATAAAAAGAACTTTAGCCTAGTATATACTACCTACTATAACTGTTGTGTGTTTTGTCTATAAACTGTCTAGAGACAGCTGCTGTAGACTGTCTACTAAGAGTGTGTATCAATCTGAACTGTGGGATAAATGATGGTTGATACACAAGGAGTTTCAGGACTTCAATTGAAGGACATATTAACAAAGACGAAGACTCCATATATATCACAAATTTCACTTGACTGACACATTCATGCGATTTTTAAAGAATTTACATCAGAAAATTAGCTACTGAAGCGGCCATAATGCTAAGACCCATGACTTTGAAATGACTGCCATAATCATCATTAAAATTAGCACTTTAAATTTTCAATGTTAAAAAACTTAATTTATGTTGATTTGTTTCAAACTTGGCACAAAAATCAACCAATAACTAGAACAAGTTCATTATCGAGTAAAATAAGTTCAGGACAGTTTCAAAATGGTTCATAATGATCGAAATGGACAATTTCAAATATTAATGAATATCTTTTTGAATATAATTTGAAAGTTTAAAAACTCGAAATTTTTTGTCCATGTCATGAAAACAGCTACTTTCTCCGATTATTTTATTCTAAACTAGTTACATACAAACTGCCGCATCATGGTTTTTCTATAAACTGTAAACGTTTTTCATTTGACCAGATTTTCAATAAAAAGCAACAAAACAAAACATTATGTACACGATGGATCTGTATTGCTCAGATTTTGAAAAGAAAGCATTTCATTGTTGAAACGCTGTGTAACAAATCAAGCGGTTGCACCTTGTATCCCATTTTGAAATGTAAAACATATATCAGTGATATTTGGTCTAGCAAGACTCCATTCACCTCAACAAATCACTGAACAGTCACTGAGCAAAGTATCTACTAGTATTTACAAGGCTTTAAAACATCTATTACACAACTTTAAAACATTATATAACTGTATGCAGTTATATGGGCTAATTTGGATTTTTCCACTTTATTCAACCAATTTTAAGGATCCGTAGGCAAGCCAAAGACCCTTATAAATTTGTGTGTCTGTGTGTGTGTGTGTGTCAGTAATGCATCTCTTACTCGTAAACAATGATACTGACTCAGATTATACACAGTTTTTACACACAAAGAATTTACATACAACCACCAGACCTCTTCAAAATTTGTAGTTCTTACGTCCTTCCTCTAATTACAACATGTTACCTTGGAAAAATTTTGAAACATTTATAAACTAGTTTAGACCAAAACTTTGGTTTTCAGGATTTTTTAAATATTTTACATACTTTTGTAATTATGAACCTCAACGAAATTTACTTTTCAAAAATTCATCAATTTAGCCAGACTAAATTCAGGTGAATTAGCCATTTATTATTAGAAGAAATGGTTTTGAGGAGCTTTTATAATTCTCAAACTGTTAAAGCGTGAGTAAACCTAATCAGAATATAATCCAAAAGTCACTTTTATGTTTGGGTATCAAATTAAATCATGTGCTACAAGTGGTAGAGTCCACGTCCTACAAGTCAGACGACCCATTGTTAATATGTAGTTTATATTTCAAAGTGCCTACCAACTCCCAGTATGTGCTTTGTGCTGGACAATTTTATTTAGTTTGGCCTAGAATTCCAGTTTTAAGGTGGCCAAACTAGAAAGAGTCTATCGTATTACTAATGAAAATTATTTATCTTAATTTACTAAGTAAGAAAGTGGACAATTTATGTTTTTTATGTAATTTAAAAGAAATTAGAAATGGTATTAAACCCACTGAGTACAAATCCATTTGATACAAAACATAATAAATTAAAAAAAAAATGAAATAATCAATCCTGATACTGTCAGGTTTGCTTTGTTCTTTCAATTTATTTTTGAACAATGAATTCCTTTATTTCAAATTTGTAACACTGACTTAAGTTCTATATGTATGGTTCTGAGTTATGGTTCTACATGTATGCCCATAATTTTATAAAATCTAAAGGGCCGATTTTCTGATTTCTTCTTGTCCCTTCTGAAACAGTTTTTTTGGATATAATTAAATATGAAAAACTACGTAATGTTTTTGTACCATCTCTCCGTGTATCACGCTACATTTTTGGAAATTACATTACCAAATGAATTGAATATAACTAATATACAAACGAAAGTAAATTAATATGTTCTAAAAGATACATTTTATTGTTTGACAATTATAAAATTACAAGTTGCTGCAAGCAAAAAAAAACATTTACAGTTTTTACCAAAATAATTTGTAATTATAAACAAAGCAAGTATGTTACGTATTCCAGTCCTTTACTGATCGTATTTAATGCAATGACTGAGAAACAAATCAAAATTTTGAACATAGTCTCCATCAACATGCCAACAGACCCTAGTAAGTTTTATCACAACATGCTTGATGCAGGCTAATAATACAATGCAAATAAAAAAAGTACTCTTACATAAAAATATGCTAAAAATATTACACAAATTTAGTTAACGGTTTAGAAGGCATTTTTTAAAATTTGGTTATTGCTGTCTTTAACCTTTGGTCAGGAAATATAAAGCTACAAGCTCAGGGAGAGCTAATGAACACGAGTGTGCCTTAAAGTTTTAATTCTTTAGAAATGTTCAGGATACACTAGTCTCAATTATCCAAATTTATAAAAACATTTGAAAAAACTGTTCTTAATTTCTCACTATATTAACAAAATAACAAAAATAGATTGATATAAATTAAAACCTCTGGTAGCCAAAACCATTTCAAATGAAATGAATGTTAAGTACGTGTTATCCCATGAGAACACAAGCATTTCAGAGACAAAGCTAGCCAATGCACTAGTGATGAGACCTTCAATGCCTTAAGAGTTAAGTTTATGACTTAATATAGGATATTTGATTTAAAATGATAACAGGTAGGCTTAAATAAGTACTGTTATTGGGTGTTCATTTTTTATCATTAACTGGGTGAGTTAGTTTCTGTTTTTAGCTTGCCTTACAGTTCTTGGAACTTTCAGAAGAAACTAATATCGCTTCTTACAAAGGGATGGCGAGATACAGCTGCTAGCAAGTAGTACGATAAGAAACAACAGAGGAAGATAGCAGAATTTTTCCATAAATCATAGCACTTAATACAGCAAGTTAATTTGAAATTTATGAAACTAACAAAAAAAATTGTGTAAGTGTACTGCAGGCCTACAGTACTTTGATTAAAAAAAAATATTTTAGTAAAATTAAACGTTTCCTTTATTTACTTTTGCTAATACTGTGAAAATATGCATATTAATTTTTAACCAAAATCCAAAACAAAACTACGTCCGCTCTCTTTGTTTCGGTAATAGATGTTCTACTTGTATCAGTTTTCAAATCCAACAATACATTGCTAAAAACTTAAAATATTGACTAATTTGCTAAAATTTAGCGTATATATTACTCATATTTCAGGTATATTTAAAAGTACCCAAATAAAAAATCTGAGTCGATAACTGTTGATGAAAAAAAACAGAAACATTTCTCACAACATTTCTCAACTTGTTAGATTTTGGTCATATATGAAGTTTTACAACTCAATACTATGTACCAAATTTTAAATAAAAATAGGGTTCAGTGGGCGATGTGGCTAAAGCAAAAGTCAATCTGTTGCACTGTGAACTGTGCCCTCTTCAAAGATCTTAATTTGAGCCACAGTTATTCCCATTGCTTTACCCTTACCGTTAACGCTGATTTCTTGTCTTCATTAATCTACTGTCATAAAATATGGACATTAGGCAAAAATAAAAATAAGTGATAGTTTGGAAGCAAATAAAAAAAAATTGAAAATAATTACCAACTATCAAGAGTTTTATTTTACTCTTAAACCATAAATTTCTTTTAATTCGAATTTGGCACAATAATTAGAGTAAGGAATCTTTAAATATGCACAAAATCTAACAAGCCAGTTTTGAGGAATTACGTTGACTGTTGTAAAGGTTGCATTTGATGCCTTTTTAAAGAGTGTTTGATATATTTAAAAACAAAATTATTTAATCTTTTTTTCAATAGCAATTACTCTTGTAGTTTCTGTTTAGCATATGCTTTTTTCACTGCATTATACAGTTTCTTAGTTTATTGCAAGCCTATATAGATCATTTTTATGCTATAAAGTTTGCACTACTATTCTGAAGCCATGATACAGTAGTAGTTACTTCCTTTAAAGCTTCATAACCTAGAAAACCGTAGTTTCAAAATTAACGAGTCATGAGAAAAATGGTTATTATAGGATCCAGCTCTGTCACGTCTACTTGGATCCATCTGTGTGTATCCTATTCCCAGTAATTTGATAGTGTGCAGTCATTTTACTGATAAGAGTATGACATAAAAGTGAACAAGGTAAATGTCATTTTTGTTGTTGATTAATTTCAGTATGGAAGGCATTAACCCTTTGCCAGCCCTAACTCTCCAAATGTAAATATCCCTGCCTGCCTACACGCTCTAAAACGATATGTGTTGCAGAAAGAAGATATCTGTTTTTTGACACGATCGAATTGCTTAGCATGCATGTCTGCACGTGTATAAATATGAATGACAAAAAAAAAATTATGACACAGAAGGTCAAGTTCAAAAGTTAGTAACCTATTGAGGACTCAGCTGAGTCGAAACAATGGCAAATACATCATGCATTTTGAGTAAAAAAGTAAGAGACGCAGACATTTTAGAAGAAAGCACTGATAATGATATTTCAGTATTCTCAATGGAAGAAGACGAAGATGATAATGAAACCTCCATTATTATTATTATACAAAGCATATGGGAGGGTGTGGATGTAAGTGATTAGAAACGTGAATACTATGGTGTTGGTAGGTCTTCAAAAAAATTATGAAATTTATTTTATATTTCGTTCTAAATGTGTGTATTGTGAAGTCATTCATCTTGTACGACCTCACAAACCAGCCTCCTATATGGAAACAGCTGAAATTCAGGCAGAACTTGGTGAATCAGCTGATAGCAACATTTTTGTCTCATAAGCGTACAGGCAGGAAGAGAAGTTTCTCACAGGTATCCTCTAAAATGCTTCACCCTAGAAAAAATATTACACCGTGCAAAAGTGTGTGCTATGTGTAAAGAAAAAAAGATAAAAGCATCTGGAAGGGGTAAACAGACAACAAACAAGTTTAAACAATGTGACCTTCCATTGTGCCATGTGGGGTGTTTTTTGGAATACCACCAGCAGCGAAATGTGGAGGTTCAAAATTAGGTGAGTAATTTACCACTTGCATAAATCTGTTATGAATAAAATAAAAAAAAGGATTATACAGTTTAATTATTATAGTTTAGTTATTATGATTTTTTCCGAAGGGAGAGCTACACGTCCCTGCTTTAGCTACATGTCCCTTTAAAAAACGCAGCCATCTTGTCCTAGCGGTGGGACTTTAAATAGGAGCGGCAAAGGGTTAAGATAATGTCTGAATTATCTAATAAAAACATTTCTGGTCTCATCAAGTTTGGATAACTGAGACTATAGTGATTAAACAGATATTACTTTTATATTTCTTTAAAATACCATTCCTAGCTTTGTCACTTTTTTAAATGTTCTGAACATTAAGCCTCACCTGTAAAATAAGATAAAAAATGACAAAGCCAAGGAGCGGAAACCTATTGAATAATAAGAATCTAGTATTAATAAAATTATCTTCTAAAATTACTACTGATAATTGTTTAATAATCGAATATGGCCCTAAGTAAAACACTTACACTGGACTCACTAGAATTGTCTTCTTCTTTGGCTTCTGAACCCAGAATGACGACATCCACTGCGGTCATTATGGGTGGCAGTGAAGCAGGAGAATTATTGAGAGGGATTTTTGGTTTCTCGTTCCTGTTCGAACACCCCTCGCTGTCGGTTTGCGCAGGGCATTCAAAATGTACACAATGGAATACCTAACAAAAAAATTATAGAAATTAGAAAGCAAATTTCGTAGCTGAATAAACGGCGCAAGAAAACTTTTCCGATACCATTTGTAATGATTTTAAATAAATTTAGTCCAAATATAAACCTTCAAACGTCAAAATAGAATGCTTATGCTCAAACAATTTTTATATGCAAGATAGACATATGTGTACCAACGTTAATAACCTCGACTCAATATGTGTGATAAAATAGATCCTAAAATATACAGACACGTAAAAATTTACATCAAATAATTTAAGAATGATAGCGTTTTGTCAAGTTAGACATACTGCACAGACTTACAATGTTCGCTTTTCTCTCTCTCTGTTAGTTTTCAAAATTATTTAAATAACATTATATTAGTGATCTCTGTTCAAATTTAATATTTTATTTTTATTACTAAAATTTATTAATTAATTTATATATGTGTTACAAACTGTTGAACAGAACAGGTTATAAGGTTAAGTTGAAGAGATGACCTAATGGTCCTGACTTTCCTTCAAATAAACAATTCAATTCTGTCATCATATGTAAATCGCTCATCCATACACCAGTCATAAACCAAACACTTCACTCATAATTGGAGGGGGAGGAGTTTCTGAAGACATTAATTGTCTACTCAAGGCAACAGTGAGGTTCTGGTTCACATGTTTTAGCACATGCAAGCAAGGTCCTCAACAGCTACCAAAATTACTGTACTCCAAACAAATGGGTATGCCAAACAAATGTGACACAAGTTGTCATAATGTATTATAGGACGTAAAATTAATGACTGTCAGATAAAACTGAGCTTTAAAGTCACATCAGAAGTAGATAAAATTTAAATGCGCAAAAAAGAGCGATATCTTAACATTATACAGTGAGAGTCACAAGTACAGCGAAGAGATGTAATTGGTAAGGAGAGAGATGAACAGCTTCCAATGGATGCACTAGATTTAGCAAACACTTCAGTAACTTTTAGAGCTGCTTTACACCGACTTCCAGAAAATATGTTTAATTACAAATTTACCAAAAATTTAAATTATTTATTCATTTATGATTATTATGGTTAAAATTACATTTTCAAATAAGTAAAATGAAACATTTATGATTTTACTCAAAGGGTACATTTTCATATTTTTTATTTATTGTAAAATACGAATACAGTAGAGTTTTGATTAACCGTCACCTGTCAATTTTTTAAATTGTCAAATTAATTCTGTATATAATAGTTTTACCAAAGCAAATCACTTGTAACAAATAATAACCTTCTGGATAAAACAAAACACTGTAACTGGATCCCAACTTATTTATAGCACAGACCACTAATGTTGTTTTCAGATGAAAAATGTGCAGGGAATGATTTGTTTATGTAGCATGACATGCAACAAAGTGGCTAAACAAAATTTTCAAAAAAACTTTCAGGAGTGTTTCCAACAAGTGTACGAAAGGTGGAAGAAGTATATACATGCAGGAGGAGAGTATTTTGAAAGAAAATAAGGTTGACTTATTTCAGTTATTTTCAATAAATTTTCGTTGATTGATTCTGGGAACTTTTTGATTCTACCTTGTATATTAAATTTGATTAAAAACAATATTTTCTTCATGTCACTTTGTTTTTGTCATGTTCCTTAAAAATTGTCTGTAAAATTACAATGTTTCTTAGATTTGATGAAATACAGTGACTTGTTTACATGATTATTGTTCATTTTGTTACATTAAAAAAAAAAGTCCGCAATTATTAAACAGTTTCATTTTAAGGCAGTGGTTCTCAAACTTCCCTGACAGCACATCCAAAACTCACCATGGACACTGTGAAAAAGAGACTTATAAACTTATAAAGAGAGTTTCAGTGTGTATTAACTGTTTTTATTTACGGTGATTGTACATCAACTGTAACAGTGATTGTTACAGTTACAGGGCTGGTTATATAGTGCCCGGATGTAACATGGATCCATCATGTCCCTCCTTCTTTACGTGTAATAACTCACACAGATATAAATAATTCATGTCAAAGTATAATTTTTGTAATTGTATGTGAACAAAGTGACGACTGGTGCTTTAAAAAATAATGCTTCCAAAATAATATTATTGCTGACAACAGAGCCATCCTTAGCAAATGCGAAACCTGCTGCAAAAAACAATTTCTTTGAAGCTTTTCCATTCTAATAAATACAAGATCCCTCTTGCCCACCAAACATTTGCACACCACAATATATTGGAAAAAATATATTGATTTCAATTTTAGATAATTTCTTCTTGAAGTTTACTGTCAGCACAAACGACTCCATAAACATCGGTTAAAACATTTTGCAACAACAAAAACAGGCTTCAAAACACCTTGGGCACCATCCTCAGACTTCTCTACAGCCTGAAGGGCATCCCATACCACTCACAAACTAAGTGGTAAGGCTTCAAAACACCTTGGGCACCATCCTCAGTCTTCTCTACAACCTGAAGGGCATCCCATACCACTCACAAACTAAGTGGTAAGGCTTCAAAACACCTTGGGCACCATCCTCAGACTTCTCTACAGCCTGAAGGGCATCCCATACCACTCACAAACTAAGTGGTAAGGCTTCAAAACACCTTGGGCACCATCCTCAGACTTCTCTACAACCTGAAGGGCATCCCATACCACTCACAAACTGCTTTAGAGAACAGCCAAGAAATTATTAGTAAGTTAAGCAACAATTGCTAAAAGTTTGAGAACCATTGTACTAAGGGGCTTCTAATCACAATTATTAGGGTAAATACAGATTTATTAATTCCTTCTTTGAAAATATTCATACAGATCGAGACTACAAAGTACCTTAAAAAATTCTTTCTTAACTGATTTATTGCTCACCTCGTTGGCTGTATTATGCGTACCAATGATACGTATAAACACGACCGGTCTTTGTGTAAACGTGATGTACTGCCAAGACCTACAATTGTCACGTGTTTTATCCCATACTAGTTCCCAATCCCACATGTTGACAGATACTTCGACGTAATAGCTGTAACTGCGATCGTCACAATCCCACAACAATAACCTGATTAAAAAAAAAAAACAAACATTATATGAAATACATGTTGTAAAAGCAAGCTAATTGGACTCCCCAGTTTATCAATTTTTTAGAAAAAGCTAAGAACTTCTAAAAGAAAAAGAAGCTTTTAAAAATATAAGAATTTATTTTCAAGAATGTTAAATTCAAGAAAAGGTAACAAAAATGTTACCCATGATATTGGGCTACCAATTTTTTTTTCAATAAAACATCATTATTACTAAAAATTGCATGGTTTGTTATACAATCTCTTAGCAAGCAATTTTACACACAGTTTACAGTAAATGCAAAAAAAGTTTTTAAAAGCAATACTACTACTTTGTACTAACCAACATGGATTGATGCACAATTAATTAGATCTGCTATGTTAGCCTTCATTTTCCAAACGAATACTTTGCAATCAGTTCATGAGTGCTGATATTTATTACCATTGTACTGAGTAAAATTTAGTACTTTCAAAGAAAACTTTGAAAAATTGTCGTCACTATTCTAGAGTTACTATAACTGTAAATAAACCTACCTCATAGAGTCTATAAGATAAGGCTGGCCCAGTTGTACAAGGATAGCACCACTGCCGAGTTGATGGCATGTATATCCAGAATCCCAGTCGTAGCATTTAGTGTCGCCATCTAACAGTGCGTTACGACTTCGACTAACACCCTCGATGACTGCGGCACTGCCTGCATTCGTTGCTACGTTGTGTTTTGGCACTAAAATGGTAAAAAATTACCTTGAATACTCAATTTTATTTGTAATAATCTAATATAATAGCATAGGAACTTAGCCAAGTAGTTGTCCAACACGTTGCAACCATACGTCTATACTAAACCCCAGCACTTCTTTCTTGACTTACAACAATCTACGTTGCGAATCAAGTCAACAACAAATACTCACTTCTGAATGGCTTGCAGTGTATGTGCATCTCAGCTTTAACATTTTGGCTCAAGCACCATCTCAAATCTTCGATAAACACTAGCTTCATTCTTTTTTTTTTTAGTTATACAATACTTTTCCGACATTTATATTACTGCCATTAATCCCAGTACAATTACAAGTCCAGCATTATTGTTTGGCAAAATTTAGAAGAAGAATAACCATCAAAGACATTACACTACACCAGGTTGTTTGGGAGAAATATTAGAGAACCAATACAAACTCTTATTTCAGCATCACAAGAGAAACTCGCCAAACTGCTGTAATTACAATATTTTATTGTATTTCTTGTATACTATTTATTATTATTTGTATTTTATTGTAAAATATAACAATTTTATTTCTACAAGCTGGGACTGCAATTATTATTTTAGCACATTATAGTAAAACTCTTAGAATCTGATATCTTAAATTTTAACACATATTTTATTCAGTGTCAAATCAAAAGTATTACAGTGAAACTCAGAATATCAGCATAACTGACCACTTGCCGAAAAGTCATCAATTTTAGGAAAGTAGCTTACTGAATGCATATTTTTTTTACTTCACACAATACTGACAATGAAGCAGTCTTTGTCTAATTTGCTGTGGCATCTTCAACTGATGATACGTAATACACACAACAGATTTTTGTTTTGGTTTTGTATTTTGATTTGATAAATAGGGTATATTATAATATGAAAATGTCATCACAATAAATAATGATCACCTAATTCCTTCAAGTGGCTATTTTTGTGACAGTTTGCGTTACATATACATAAGCAGTTCGTTGTTTATGTTTTCACACAAAACTTTCAGATTGATCCTTAATGTTAGAATTAGCAGTTGGCAAGTGATTATCGCACTGTATTTTTTTAAACATTTTAATCCCCACTTAATGAAGATGTATATACTTTAAAGTAATCATGATGATCTTAAAAATGATATAGTACTGTATTTCTCAAAAGCGTACTGTATCTTTAAAAAGCGGCTTACAACTTTAAGCATAGCATGGCCGTATAAACTGCAGTTTATGCCTATAGATGCACATGAGTAACATAATACGTAAATAGTCTCGTAGTTATGTCCTTTTAGTATGTTTATAAAAAACAAAACACTGAAAATAGATCAGGACGGTTTATCAATTCATGTACAGGACAAAATGTTAACTTAAACATTTTATGGTAGGAATGCTTCTTGCTTTATATATGCCTGTACAGACAGCTGCTCTAGTCTACAGTATAACAATTTTCTTTCTGGTATCACTACGTAGTTTAATTAATCGACAGTGCTCGATTTGTTTGTTCTACAGTATATTACTTATGAAACCGTTGTGTCATTTACATAACATTTTTGTTTGTTACTTTTCATAAGAACATGTATATTTATCATATAAAAATTTTGTTAAACTGAAACAATAAAAATAACATTGTCTAATATCTAATTCAAAATTCAAAGTATTACCAATAAGTCCGTTTTCAATGTTGAATGGTGTGTTCGTATACAATATTTCGAAAGAAACGACATGAAATACTTTATTGGCTGTATTGTTTGTCCCAACGATACGTATGTAACGAACAACTCTTGATTCGAAATAAAGGTACTGCCATGAACGGCAGAAATAGTTAGAGTGATCTATTACTCGTGTCCAATCTTTCTGGTCTATTGACACTTCGATGTAGTATGAATATGACCTGCAAACAGACATTAATATTTAATGAACACAAACCTTTTAAAGATCGTGTTGAGAGTAGCTGCTTAATGTAATGAAGGTTAAATTTCCCTCAACAAAACATACACACCCACAAACATGCCTCTTTCCAAAACTGTACACTCTTGACTCAGTTAACGAACACCCGCTTATTGGAAATACAGTTCGTAATCGCAGCAGCTGTTCAGAAGTTGAAAAGTTTGTAACATGATGTTCAGTGCATGAAATTCAAATATCATGTAAAGAAAATACTGAATTAAGGTTATTTGAATAAAGTTACATAAAAAAATAATTTGTGGATTATAATTATTTAGAGAAGAGTTTTTAAAAATTACAAACAGTATTATACTAGCCAGCCAAGGATTCCTCAACCGTGGATTTGTGTATCTGTGATAATTTTTTTCTTTCTAATATGCTGTATTGCAAAATAAATTTGATAAACCGTTATTACAATTGGATTACTCTTGTACAGTTCTGGGAAGGAAGAAGAAAATCAAAGATGTTTTGCTGACTTAGAAATAAGCATTGAGGGTATAAGTTTATTTCAGACCCACATATACAATAGTTCAAGGTTCATGTTCTTAGAATTACCATCTTAGTAACTATATGTGACATTTAACAACATAAAATTTGATTACTTGTTAAACAGGCCATAATCAACAATTAGTAAACAATGCTCTTTGATCTGATGACTTGTGAAAGTAGGCGTATTATTCATTGTAAATATAACATTCCCTATAATGATCGAATATCGAATAACTTCAACGGAATTGGTCTGCAAGATCGCCTGACTTCTCACTAACTAATTATTTCTGCCAATCAGGATATACAAAAACAACTATTTATAAGAACCGTCGAAAATCTACTGACAAATTAAAGACTGTAATATCCACTTACCTTCCATTACAGAGGAAAGGTTACAATGTGTTTTCGAGAATATGGTTAAACAAATTGAATTATGCATTCAATAACAGAAAAAATACTTTCAACATTAAATGTGAAGACAAATAAAATTTGTAAATTACTTTTCTGTAATTCAGTAAATAATAAAATAAATAAAGGCATTAAAGTAAATTGTTTGGTTTTTGTGGATGACATGGCCTTACTAGCTGAGACATTGGAAGAAGCTAAGGAACAGACTCTTGAACTCCAGAAGCAAGCGTTAAAAATGGGTCTCAAAGTTTCATTTGAAAAGACTAAAATATTGACAAACATACAAAAACCATCAAAAAAGTTTGAAGTGGGAGAACAATACATTGAGATAGTCAAAGAATTCAAATATCTTGGGGAATGGATCAGCTGGAATGCCCTAGAGAAAAAAGCTATTGAATCTAGGAGAAATAAAGTTGAATTAGTCTTCCAACTTACCAAGGACACACAACAAGTCCCTCTCCTGGAATACAAAGATAAGGCATTATCATATAGTAATTAAACCAGAAGCCTTATATGCAGCTGAAACATTATCTCTTACAACCCAGGGCCCACTTGAAAGGCTGGAGATCAAAGAAAGAAAGATATTACGAAAAATCTTAGGCCCCAAATTCCGTAACAACCAATTACTCCACATCAGTAATGAAACTCTTTACCAAAAAACTGAAACACTATCAGACACAATAAGAAAAAGGAGAATTGATTTTTATGGGCACATCCTCCGAATGGACAAAAATAGACTAACCAAAAAAATATTTGAATACTTCCGCAATAGAAGAGCCAAACCACTTTGGTTTAGAGAAACAGAGAAAGACATAATAGAACTACAAATCATGACACTATGCTCATGGACAGAACAGCCAAAACAATAACCAAGGACAAGAAGCAAAGGTTCCAAGGCAAAGTCAAATTCAAGTGAACGATCCAAATCTCTGACAAAGAAAGAAAAACAAGATCACAACGAATGAAGCAATACTGGGCTATGAGGAAGGCACAGAACATTAGAAAGTAATTGATTTAGTGTACCCCAAAGTTGGGTGAAACAAATAAAGAGAACTTTAAATGAATACTCAAGTAGGGATGATAACGGTTTCATCATTTGATAAATGTTTTTGTGAAAAAATTACTATTTTTATTTGTAAGGTGGAAGAACTTTTTGAAAGCACTGTACCATAATAATGTGGTATATGAAATAACATTCAGATCTGAAAAAGTAACATAATGCCAACACGATGGCTGAAAATATTTGTCAAAATTAAGTAATGACTTAAACTACTCAGAAATAGGGAAGAGATATTAGATGGGTATAATAAACTCACTCTACAACTCACTAAACAACAATGAATATAAATTCTTGAGAAGTCTCAGTATTATCTATGCAATTAACTATGCATATGTGTGTATGTGTGTGTGTGTGTGTGTGTGTGTATATGTTTATAACTGGACCTAATTAGTCCCGTTTTTCAGGCAGCCATAATTTAAAAAAAAGAAAATTCCTAACACCTTAAGGAGCAGGACGAAGGGATAAGAATAAAAGTGTATGTGTGTGTACTTGTGTGCATGCAGCAAAAAAAAAAAAAAAAAAAACAATGTGCTATAGTAACACATATTCACATTTCAAAAAAGAAATTAAGATGGTGGCCAAAAATCTGAGCTTACTAAAAATTACATTTGACTACAGTGATTTACGGGAAGATTTATGATTCTCACCAAAGTACAAAATTCTAAATAAAACAAACTGATGGTGATTGGAATTCAAAAGTTTTTCAGATTTATTCAAGAACTGTATGTTTCTTTTTTTAATTTGGTACAATTAATAGTTATGACTCTTCATTTTTGACTGAAATTTTAGTAAAATCAACTGATTTTGAGAAAATCTGAATTTTAAGAGTACTTAACAAAAAAGCATGATATATTTTCTTTTAAAATTAAACTAAATCGCGATATGTGAGACCTGAAACCAATAATTTGTTTTATTTCATGTAGGCTATAAACTCAATTGAATTAATCACTGAACAAACAACTGCAGTGCTAAACCTCCACCCATGCTTCAGCATAGTATGACAAATTCTCTTACATACTTTATGTTAAGTTTTTATATTTAAGAGTAGATTAGCTTTGTTTATACAGTACAATCTCCTTAGTTTGGACACCACTGTGACATCTTCAGTAGTCCAACACACTAATTGTTAAATGGACAGGATTCAGAAATGAGTGTTGACTGTAAGGATGTGTGTTCTGTGAACTGTTAGCTTCATTCAACAGGAGATTCATTGTGTCAGGGTCAAATCAAAACCATAGGTCCTAATCAGAATTTTATCTTTATATTTGGAGTGGAACAAATTAGCAAACATGACAAGGCCCTTGCCTTATCTAACAAGTCCTAAAGTTACAAGAAAAGTGGATGGAGTGTTTGTGTTTACATAGGAATAAGTGTCAAGTGGTTCTTGTTTATGTGCAAATGGATATGTCAACACAAATTTCTCTAGATAGTTAACAATGATCACAGTGTAATGTATTTCTCTAAGTGTCTTGGTTACAGATTGCATATAAGACCTTTCTTGATGTTTACGGAATTCACTTTGTCATTTCTATTCTGTTGCTTAGTCAGCAAATAAATAATAATAATAATAAAGTTAGGTTAGTACTACAAAGGAGAATCATGAGAAAAATTTTAGGCCCAGTGAAGACTAAAGAAACATGGAAACTAAGATCTAATGGTGAAATATACAGGAACATAGAGGACATGACAGACGATAAGGAAGAGAAGACTGCAATTTTTTGGACATATGTACAGGATGGATGATTCAAGACTAGCGAAAAGGATACTCAAGTACCTATGGGATAAGAAGTCAACAACTAGTTGGATTCAAGAGGTAAGGAAAGATTTACAAAGAAACTAAGCATGTACTGGAAGGCTCCAACTTAACTAAAAAACTCGATGAGAAAATCAAAATTCAAAATGATGAAGATTTTTTCGATATTCATGGGATTGTGTACCTTCAATGAGTTTGTGAAGATTACTACTCTTAATCAACATTACTATCTTAAGGTACTTGCTCAATTTTGTGAAAAAATAAGAAAAAACGACCCTAACTGTGGAAGATCGTGGGTCCTTTATCAAGACAACATAATGTCTTACACTGCATTATCTATCAAGATGTTTCTAGCCAAGTATGACATTCCAGTGTTAAACCATTTGCCTTATTCACCTGACCTGGTACCATGAGACATTTATCTATTCCTCACAGTTAAAAATGTATTAAAAGGTACAAGATTTCAGATGTTGAAGCTGTAAAAGAAAAGTGGTATGTGTCATGAAAGGGCTCACAGAAGACTTCCAGCACTATTTCTAACAATGAACAATTCCCATGGATTATTGTAGGGCTAAAGGAGGGGTATATATTGAAGCGGATAATAACTACATGTATAAAACAAAATATTTTACAGCATTAGTTTTTATTAGTGGTTATTATTTAATAACCACACCTCATATGACCTCACAGGGGTCATTAGACAGATTGGAGGGTTTCTTATTGCTAACCCTGGTCTTTCTTAATTTATGTGGTGAATCTTTGATATTTTATTATGTAACAAAACAATAACCCCCAGTGGCGTGCGCAGGATTTTGAATTTGTCGGAGCCAACACCAAAAATGGCGCCTTTTTTGTTTCCCTAGATAACCCCCTACCTAAATCCCACATTTTTTTTTTGAAAACTGAGTTCTATCACCCAAAAACAGTAGTTTTTTTTATTTATTTTTCTCTATATCTCAGTAAATTACATTAAATTATGAATATTTTAATTTGTGCGTGACTTTCTTAATGATAAGATAATAGTATGAAATATTTTTTTAAAGATTCCAAAATTTTGAGTACTTGTTCAATTAATCTACTAAAAAGAACCCAAAATATATTCTGTCACCCAAACAAGTATGCTTTAAATGGCTCGAAAATTCTGAACAAAATTACTGGTGTTGGTTTTTTAATAGAATTGGCCCAGTATTAATTTTAGAGGAGTAATATTCGTTGAGAGAGCACGATGCGTGACAATGCATGCCTTGCATTGCTACTCCGCTAGCGTCTCTCCTTACGGCGAGCCAGTTTTTTCATTTCCCACCTTTCTCCCTGTCATTTTGGCGCCCCTTTCGAGGCATTTGGGGGAGCCACAGCACCCACCCACGCTGCGCATGCCACTGATAATCCCCATACAAAAATATCAGATTACTAACCTGGTATCTCTGTCCCACAGTAAGAGTTTTATATGGTTAACAATAGACTGCTGGCTTAACTTAATTAGAATACCACCATCACCCGCTTCGTTGATTGCATGCCTCGTATACCCTCGTTCCATATCGTAGTTATGACTATCTCCGTCTAACAAAGCTGCTCGCATTTCACCTTGTAATACCTGACTGCCACATTTTGTATGTGCAACGTTTTCTTCTGGCCCTAAAAAAAATTTTATATTGATGAACTGGTCAAGGTTTTTGATAAAATAACTAAAACAATCTGAAAATAATGTGGTGAAACTATATAACAATAGTCCACATAATGCCATAGTGTATGATATATGCTATGCACTATAGCTTATATACACGAGGATTGTAAATAAAGTAAGGTTAAAAGGTGCTATAGTCGCTGCGAACGTTGTTATGCGGGATCCAGTAACCTTGGCTTGCAGCTTGGTTCCTCCACTGCCAATCCCCACACCACGAGTGGTCTGCGACGCTCAGTCTTGCCTTGGTAGCCGTTAATAATGGAATTGTCACTTCTGTCTCCCGCCAGTGCGAATTATGCTGATTCATTTTTTGGGTGCAAAAAACATTGCACCGGTGGACAATCATATCCAACTGTGTAAAGTTTACGGAGAAAAATGTATGAACATAGAACAGCGTTCTTGACGGCCATCTGTTTGGACGAAACGATTGCGAAAGTGGAAGAAGGAATGCTGAACGATTGAATAGTGATTGTTCGGGAGCTCTCCGAGATGATCCCTGATGTCAGCAAGACCTGTATTGATAAAATTTTGACAGACCCTTTAAGGTATAGCAAGGTTTGAGCAAAATGGGTCCCAAGCAGACCACAAACGGCAACGGATTGATGCAGCCTGTAAATTTCTCCAGGCCTACGAAACCAATGGCAAGAAATTCTTGGACTCCATTGTCACTGGGGATGAGATCTGCGTGCACTATACAACACCGGAAACGAAAGAACAATCACGTCAGTGGAAACATCCAGAGTCGCCGAAGCCACGGATGTTCAAACAACACTGTCTCGCGGCAAAGTCGAGGAGAGTGTGTTTTGGGACATGAAGGGGTTATTCTTGTGCGAATTCATGGATACCGGCACAACAATCAATGCTGATCATTACTGTGAGACGTTAAGTAACCTTCACTGCGCGATTCAAAACAAGAGGAGAGGCTTGCTCATGAAGGGAGTTTGTTTCCATCAAAGCAACACTCGTCTGCACATCGCCTGTGTAACAACCAATCTCATCAACCAATTTGGATGGGATACTGTCACACATCTGCCCTACAGCCCGGACTTAGCCCCAAGTGACTACCATCTCTTCCCTAATTTGAAGAAAGACGTAGTTGGGACGAATTTCAGTACTAGAAAGGAGTTGAAAGAAGAAGTTTTAACTCTACCTTCGTGGCGCGGCGGGATAGTTTTTCGACTCAGGCATACAAAAGATGGTTCACCATATGCAAAAATGCATTGATCACAAAAGCAATTATGTCGAAAAATAGAAAAAAGTGTAAGCTTTCCAAAAATGTATTATTCAATGCAAATAAACATGTTTTTCATTGTGAAAAATTATTGGGAACTTTATTTTACGGACAACCCTAGTGTGTGTGTGTGTGTGTGTGTGTGTGTGTGTGTGTGTGTGTGTGTGTGTGTGTGTGTGTGTGTGTGTATATCTGTTTTTTGTCTTAAGAAAACAAAACAATATTAATAAGTAATATTTTCAACAATCAATCAAAGCATGTTCACATGTTCTATAAATTAGAAAGCCTAATTCTAAAAATTAGAGGTTCTCATTATCTCATTTTTAAATAGAAATTCAATAATAAATTAAGTAAAACATCTGCTTTTATTATTATTTCAAGATCTGTTCAACCATTTCAAAATAACAACAATTAATTTTTTAATTAATGCAGATTTTTATGCACATAATGATGGTAAAAATCAGATTTAAAAAAAAATAGTGTAAAATCGTTTTGGATTTTATGGTGTTCTGTTGTTCAATTTCATATTTTTATTTTAAATTTGATTATTTTTTTTTTGTAGTGTGTATCTATTATAACAGAGAAATAACTGAATGCTGAGATTATTATGTACTAAATAAAATGCTTGTAAACAGTTAACTAACACAAACATACTTCTAAACGTTCAACACTGGCAAAAAGGTAAACATCTCACCAATGGTAAGCAAACTTGTGGAAGCTCTATATAGCATTACATCTAACCACTTTTACCGAGTACACTGATTTAAGTGTACTTTCTAATTACGCAAAACTTAAGTACTTACTGAGCGCGCCTCTATAGCACAGGCTAGAATCTCTACACGAAGTCCTCATAGTAATGGCGTCCAGAATTGTATCTGACGTCACAAGTTTCAATGGCCGTACAACGCATAATAGATCGCTTGTACTCATCAGTTGTAAACGTACACAAGACAACACTGAATCCAGTTCTGGTCCGGCACTTAACCCGTTGGACTTGGCCCATTCCACAACCGCCCGGAAAATATCAACTTCTGGAGCGTAAAATGAATCACGGGCTATTAATTCCTTTAAACCGCTCTGTAACAAAATTTTATTAATTACTACAGTCTTTACAATATAACAGTTATTTATAAAACACTTGTGTTCCATTAATTACAAAAAAACCTTTACGTAATAACAAAATCCATAATATAGACTTATACAACCTCTAAAACATATCATATTATAACAACATTAAAAATGATACATATGTAAAGTCATGTTGTAATGATTCCTATAACACAGTCTCTTTTTAGTAAATTGAAAGTACAGTATGTGCAAAAAAAAACAATTAACTTTACAACAAGAGTTCACCCATTTATTTTTTAAAATTTTATTTAAAGGCGAAAAGCACATTGAGGCTATTATCGCCTCCCTAAATGTAAGTGTGAGTGTAAAGTGTTAAAGTTGTAAGTGTGTGTTAGATTCGGGTACTGCTAGGAACGTCTAAATCCTCTCAATAGGTGCAGCTAGTCTGCACCCCCCTGCGGGGTCACCCATTGTTTTCCACCCATTTATTAACAAAATAAATAAGCGAGAGCAATTTTATTGTTTATTCCAATAATTGCTATAATTTGTGTAAATGGAAGCAATACACATTTTGTTTATATTTAGTGTATAACTAGCGTTTTAAATTTGGATTATGTTAAAAAAAAAAAAAAAAAATGGATTGTCTTGACATAAAATAAATCACTGAGAATATACCTAGTTCACTTCCATCTCCATAAAATGGTTCTTGATTTTTTAAAATTTCCACCATTTATAAACTTTTTACTTTATAAATATATGATTTATAACTGTGAAACTAATCAGTCACATTTTATATTAATCACAATTAATTATGATGTGATTTACTTCAACCCTACACAGAAAAAAAAATTAAATAAATAAATATAATCGTCAGTCTTTAAAAATAACACATTTCTAATTCTTAACATGTTTGATACAATACATTCCATATTTAAATTTTTTCTTATTCACATTTCGCTTCAATCACTGTAAAACGATTCTCAGTTATTCTTGATTTTTCATTTACAACTAAAAGTACGCACATTTTCAATTTCTACTGTCCGTAATATTCAAAGATTCTTCACAAAATAAATCTCACCACACTAAATTTCAAAAGGAAAACACCGAGTACCACATGTACTACGAAGACAAGGACACAGACTACGAACATAAACATTACATAGAAAGCCAGACAGATGTTTAGGAACACTTGATTCACAGATTCCACATCCATCACTGATAAAGTTATCACAGCTAAACCACTTAATGGTGGTGAAAGTTTTCTTACTCAAGGTAATTTTATCAAATAATCCAAATACTTCAAAGATAACAGCAGAATTTTATAAACCATAACAAAAAAGATTTGATTTGATCTTTGACAGGCTGTTTTAAATGTTCCGTTCCTACTTTATTAATGAAATTTTGACTATATGCAAACAAATTTCATTTATCTAATTCATATTATATTTCTGAAAGTTTGTGTGTTTGTTTGTTTGTTTGTTTGTTATTCAATCACGCTTTAACCACTGGACCAATTGAGATGAAACTTGGTACGTATATGGCATAAGTATCAGAGATACATATAGGCCTATTCCCGTTTTACAAAACGTTATTATACTACTTATCCAGCCCTAAATAATTATCAGTTTTTAGTTTTGTAACATCTGTTAACTATAGTTAGGTTTAATTACTGTTTACTGAACATGAGATTTAGGCACCTGAGATGGACATAGATCTAATCCAATTTTACAAATCTTAATCTATGTTTTATTTATTGCAAAATTATTGTTTTTAATGTTACATTTTCATCTAATAATCACAATCTGGTATTTTTCATTTAAGACTATTCAATGTTTTTAAAGCAGAGTGCAGAATATATATATTATATACAATTTTATTAGGATACTTTAATTGTAAGGTAGTATATATATTTTTGTAATTTCATTATATGAAAAAATGGTAAATATGCAGTGCAGCATCTATTGGAGTTTTCGATATTTTTCTTACTAAAATGCTTTATTATGTACCCAAAAGCCAAAATCCAAAATATGAAAGCAGGAGAAGTACGATAAAAATCGAAAATAAAAGTGACCAACATAACCTCAAAATTGCTAAAGGCGAAAATCGGTACCGTGTTGTGCTGATTTTAGACGTATTTTTATTGTTTTACTGATCTACAGATCAGTAAAACAATAAAAATACGTCTAACACGGGTTTGGGTGATAGGAAACCAATTTTTTAAAAGAATAGTGCATAACCTAAGTGACACGGTTGTTAGGCCTAACACGGTGATGCGTGAAAAAACCTTTATATTTTTTTAAAGATTATTTGGCTACATATTCTAACTGTCACGGTTGTTAGGCCAAACACGGTGATGCGTAAAAAAACCTTTATATTTTTTTAAAGAATACTGCATATCCCAACTGACACGGTTGTTAGGCCTATCACGGTGATGTGTGAAAAAACCTTTAAATTTTTTAAAAGAATACTAAGTATATTAACTGACACAGTTATTAGGCCTAACACGGTGATGTGTAAAAAAACTTTTATATTTTTTTAAAGAATACTACATATCCTAACTGATATGATTGTTGGGCCTATCATTGTGATGTGTGAAAAAAACCTTTATTTTTTTAAAGAGTATCCAAACCTTAACTGACACGGTTGTTAGGCCTAACATAGTGATGCGTGATAAATCTTTATATTTTTTTAAAGAATACTCCATAAGCTAACTAACATAGTTGTTAGGCCTAACACGGTGATGCATTAAAAGAACCTTTATTTATTTTTTTCAAAAGAGTACTCCATAACCTAACTGACACGGTTATTGGGCCTAATACGGTTATGCATGAAAAAAACTTTATATTTTTTTTAAAGAGTACTCCATAAATTAACTAACACGGTGATGCGTGAAAAAACCTTTATATTTTTTTAAAGAGTACTACATATCCTGACACGGTTGTTGGACCTATCATGGTGATGCGTCAAAAAACCTTTATATTTTTTTAAAAAATACTAGGCTACATATCCTGACACGGTTGTTAGGCCTAACATAGTGATGCGTGAAAAATCTTTATATTTTTTTTACAGAATACTCCATTAGCAAACTAATATGGTTGTTAGGCCTAACACGGTGAAGGATTAAAAAAACCTTTATTTATTTTTTTAAAAAGAGTACTCCAAACCTAACTGACATGGTTGTTGGGTTAAACGGTGATGCAGGAAAAAACCTTAATTTTTTTTAAAGAGTACTCCAAAACTTAACTAACACGGTTGTTGGTCCTAACACGGTAATGCATGATCTTTAATGTATATTACGATTGCGGGCAAAGCCGTGTCGGGTAACAGCTAATCATATTATATTTCTGAAAGTTGGTTTTTGTTTATTTGTTTGTTATTCAAATACACTTTAACTACTGGACCAAATGAGATTACATTTTGTGTGAACACGTTTTAGGTATCTGAGATAAACACAATACTATTCCAGTTTAATTGTATAATAATGACTTTTTAATAATACTGTATTTTATTAAAATATGACATGACCCTGTTTTAGCGTATCGAGTAGCAAAAATTTATGTCTTTGCCGAAAACCATAAATCATATAATATTGTATATAGCAATATATTAAAATGAACAGACCTATTCTGATTTTGAAAAGTGACTATAAATTTTATTGCTTACATTATAATTGCAGGCAAAGCCGCAACGGGTAACAGCTAGTTATTTATAAATATAAAATGTAGTTTTAATTCTTTTAAGGCATTTTTTTATTTTGAATAAATGTAAAAGCAATTTTTGAAAGTGTAAAACAGTGATATGCAAATTGTTTATCACGGCAAAACAGTGATAATCTAATTCATATTATATTTCTGAAAGTTTGTGTTTGTTTGTTTGTTTGTTATTCAATCACGCTTTAACCACTTGACCAATTGAAATGAAATTTGGTACGAATATGGTTTAAGTATCAGAGATACATATAGGCCTATTCCCGTTTTACAAAACGTCATTATACTACTTACCCAGCCCAAAATAATTATCAGTTTTTAGTTTTGTGTCATGTGTTAATTGTAGTTATTTACTGGACATGTGATTTAGGTACCTGAGATGAACATAGATTCAATCCTATTTTAATAATCTTAATCTGTGTTTTATTTTTTGCAAAATTATTGTTTTTAATATAACATTTTCAATATTTTAGTTGAAATTTTTTTCAAAACTGACTTTAATTTGTTACTTTGTGTTGAATTTTCAATATTAAATGTAAAAAAATCCCTACACAGAGTGCCAATTGTAAGGTAGTATATATATTTGTGTAATTACATTACATGAAAAAATAGTAAATATGCAGTGTAGCATAACCTATATTGTTCGATATTTTTGTTACTAAAATGCATTATTATGTGCCCAAAAGCAAGAATCCAAAATATGAAAGCACGAGAAGTATGATAAAATCGAAAATAAAAGTGACCAACATAACCTCAAAATTGGTACCCGGTGAAAATCAGTAACGTGTTTTAAATCGGTAAAACAATAAAAATACGACTAACACGGGTTTTGGGTGATAAGAAACCAATTTTTTAAAAGAATTCTGCATAACCAAACTGACACGGTTGTTAGGCCTAACAAGGTGATTCATGAAAAAACCTTTATATATTTTTTTAAAATAGCCTACTATATATCCTGACACGGTTGTTAGGCCTAAAACGGTGATGCGTGAAAAAACCTTTATATTTTTTTAAAGACTACTACATATCCCAACTGACACGGTTGTTGGGCCTATCATGGTGATGGTGAAAAAAACCTTTATTTTTTTTAGAATACTACATAACCTAATTGACACGGTTGTTAGGCCTAACACTGTGATGTGTGAAAAACCTTTATATTTTTTTAAAGAATACTACATATCCTAACTGACATGGTTGTTAGGCCTAACACGGTGATGCGTGAAAAAATCTATATAATGTTTTAAAGAATACTACATAACATAACTGATACGGATGTTGAGCCTATCACGGTGATGTGTGAAAAACCTTTATATTTTTTTAAAGAATACTACATATCCTAACTGACACGGTTGTTGGGCCTATCACGGTAATGTGTGAAAAAAACCTTTATTTTTTTTAAATAGTACTGAAAACCTTAACTGACACGGTTGTTAGGTCTACCATGGTAATGCGTGAAAAATACTTTATAGTTTTTTAAAAGAATACTCCATATCCTAACTAACATGGTTGTTATGCCTAACACGGTGATCCATTAAAAAAACCTTTATTAATTTTTTTTTAAATAGTACTTATAACCTAACTGACACGGTTGTTGGGCCTAATAAGGTGATGCATGAAAAAAACCGTTATATTTTTTTTAAAGAGTAACTTAACTAACACGGTTGTTAGGTCTAACACAGTGATGCGTGAAAAAACCTTTATATTTTTTTAAAGAATACGACATATCCTGACACAGTTGTTGGGCCTACACGATGATGTGTGAAAAAACCTTTATATTTTTTTTAAGAATTCTACATATCCTAACTGACACGGTTGTTAGGCCTAACACGGTGATGCGTGAAAAAACCTTTATATTTTTTTAAAGAATACCACATATCCTAACTGACATGGTTGTTGGGCCTATTATGGCGATGTGTGAAAAAACCATCATTTTTTTTAAAGAGTACTCCAAACCTTAACTGACACGTTTGTTAGGCCATGGTGATGCGTGAAAAATCTTTATATTTTTTATAAAGAATACTGCATAAGTTAACTAACATGGTTGTTAAGCCTAACGCGTGATGCATTAAAAACACCTTTATTTATTTTTTAAAAAATAGTACTCCAGAACCTAACTGACACAGTTGTTGGGCCTAATACGGTGATGCAGGAAAAAAGCCTTAATTTTTTTTAAAGAGTACTCCATAACTTAACTAACACGGTGGTGCGTTAAAAAAACCTTTATTTTAAAAAAGAAATACACCATAACCTAACTGACACGGTTGTTGGTCCTAACACGGTGATGCGTGATCTTTAATGTATATTACGATTGCGGGCAAAGCCGTGACGGTTAACAGGTAATCATATTATATTTCTGAAAGTTTGTTTTTGTTTATTTGTTTGTTATTCAATCACACTTTAACTACTGGACCAATTGAGATTAAATTTGGTATGAACACGGTTTAGGTATCTGAGATAAACACAATACTATTCCAGTTTAATTGAATAATGATTTTTTAATAATACTGTATTTTATTAAAATAAGACAGGACCCTGTTTTAGAGTATCGAGTAGCAAAAATGTATATTTCTTGGCCGAAAACCATAAATCGTATAATATTGTAAATAGAAATATATTAAAATGAAATGATCTATTCTGATTTTGAAAATCGACTATAAATTTTATAGCCTACATTATAATTGCAGGCAAAGCCGCAACGGGTAACAGCTAGTTGTTTATAACTGCAATTGCATGTTACAGTTATGATGCATTGTTTTGCACATGTATTACATGTGCAGTACATATAATATATTGCATTATACATTATAATGCAGACAATTATAATATATAAAGTGTTATTATTGTACTATAATCTAAAGAACAATCAATATATTTATCTGGCTGTGTTATTATTGAGCCAGATTAAAATTCATTAATAAGGCATTTTTCGATAAATAGTAAAGCTTAAAAGAGCTGTACGCAGTTAGACAACAATACAGCCTGGGAGCTCTATTATTACTTCACCACTGCCTATCTGCGTATTTACACCCTCTATATTTTACCACTGCCTTATCTCCCTATGTGTTAAATTAGCACTGTGTTGTGATAGTTACAAATCTATCGTATTTTACAACAAGGTTGGAATTTTTCAGGCCACTGTTTTAATTTGTCATCGTCTAAACAACATAGGCAACGAGTCACCTAACTAGTTATGCTTACTAACAATGACCCATGCTAAATTTCCAATCTCTCCTGGCTTTTAAACACAATACTATTTTTAAGGCCATTAGCACATGATTTCCAGTTAAAAAATTCTAAATTTGACAGTTTCTAATGACAGTTGCACTACATTCTTCAGCCAATATAAGAGTTGCTTAACATTACACCACACAGGGTGTATCGGCCCTAGCTAACGATTCCATAAGTCTCGTTACTAATAACATCAATATTTTGTGCCAAGCGTAACTACAAATCAGAACACTTCATTTATCAGACGGCCGAGTTTCATGAATCTGTCATAAACTGAATGCATACAAGAACCCACATGTGGGAGTGGCTACCCAGAAAGCATCAGTAAGGTCAAACTCGTAGCATCCTCTGACCCACACCCTGTGCATTACTTCATTTGAAACCTTACATTAGTAAAGTGCATTCAGTGCAGTGTTCAACAAAGTCCATAAGCACTACTTCTAGCTGTGTGTTTTCAATCTGCTAATCCTATTGGATTTTATGGCTACTAATACAGTGATACCCTGGCTTACAGTCGACCTGGACAACGGTCTAGTTAATGGAATGAAAAATTACCCACACACGTTTAGGTTTGACAAACAAGCCTTTGATTGATGGGTGTTTGGTTTTTTGTAAGGCAATAACTTACACAATATTTCTTAGTTATCTGTTCCAGAATGCCCACTCCTATTCCCTTTACTGTCACTGTACCTAATTTTCATTAGTATGTCATCAACTCTTTTGTATGTTTGTTAGCCTGTTAAAATATTTAAAAAGTTATACTATTATTGTTTTACATATTTTTGATTTCTAGATTTAACAAAGGTTAAATGTCTTTGTGTGCTAGTTTCAAACTGTTGTTTAAATCTTGTAACAATCTATGTAACTAATTAAAATGTTTTCCATAAGTCTATATTATTAAACGCTGACTTGCACAGCAGTCTGCTCAGATAGTCATAGTTTTGGAACGAATTAAGACTGTTAACCGGCATATCATTGCATTTCTCTACAAGAATTTAATAGATATAAAAATCATTCCGTTTCCTCTGACTGTGCATTAAAATTTATCACTGTCTTAGTGCGTCAGTCACGCAGGTCCTATGGGAACAAGTTCGATATTTCTATTATTATGAATATCTTTTTTACTAGTACTCAATTAAGGAGATAGTAACTTTACTACACCATAAGCTCTACATCGCCAGATTAAATTCATAAATCAAAACTAAATCACTGTTTTTGGTTACTGGACCTAGCATGAATGTAAGTGTGAAAGCAATAACAAACAATCCATAATAAGTGAACTTTAGTACATAAACTTAGTGCTAATTAGGCCTACTTTACAGTAATCTACCAACAACACGACTCCTTCCAGTGGTTACATTGTCTACTTTGAAAATTAAAAAAAACTCACAAAAAGTGGTAATTTCACTTATGGATATGATTTTGATTGTATATTTAACGAGTCAACTTTCTCAGACAATTGTTCTCCAGCCAAGACAAAATTAATTTGCAATTAGAACTAAAATTCTTCAATTACTTAATTACAATGCTGATCATTTTGACTTTAAAACTGCTAAATATATTCAATCTCCAACTGCCAAGACTGAAATTCTTTTACATTTGATATTTGTCACTATGTTAACAATCCTTTATATGCAACTGTTGGTCCACAAGAACCTGATTTTAAAATAAATTATACTTAAACAATTTTGTTTCCAGACTAACAACATTTTAGGACTAATGTACAGTCCACACAAAATTGCTGGGTTGGAAATATGGAGAGGAATAAAAGCCAACAAAACCATGCAAACGGACTTCATATTTCTGTTTACAATTTTCTTAGCTCTTTTGATAATGTATATATACAGCAATTGCTATGCTCATTTTTTTGGAACCACTATACTTGCCAACATGTTAAAATTTAACAAAGTAGAATTATTGTACTGTACCACATGTCTGGACAAGGTAATGTATTAATTCATCCATGCTAAAATTAGGGACAATTTTGTTTAATCCCCAAAGAAAAATACAACTGTAAGAAACACTCCCCTTTACCCTTCTCTTTTTTATGTCTGTTTGTTGCTGTTGCCCACATTGTAACTAAGCTATAAAAATGATGCTCTTTTACTTCTACAAACATTTAGCTGAAACCCAATAAGCCTACAGTAACATAAATAGCCTAAATTTTTATAACTGTTGTATTATTAAAGGTTTTGTTCTTGTAATTTTCAAATAAGTTATAGAGCTCACTGACCATTGTAGAGCATTTCTCACTCTCTGGTACAATTTTTTTTATGAGAAATTACAAACACACCTTCCAAAATGTATATCCAAATATGTTTTACTGGAGGATCACAGTGCCATCAATAATTACTGCTTAACTTTAACAAGTTTGTATTTTCAGCTGCCAATACTTACTACTGATAACTGTGTGAACGACTCGTGTGCTATGATATCTGGTGCGTAACTATCCATGAATGTGGCGCATACTTTGGTGAGGTAGTGCAACTGGTACAGCCGTGCGGTATCAAATATAGCACACACGTTATTTATGTTAAGCACTTGACGTAAGAATTCCGAGATAGCTGATTCCAAATCAACAAAGCCATATTGGTGTGCCAGGCCAAGGATATCCAATATTATATCTTCCTGGAAATGGATAAAAGATATTAGTAAAATAATGAATCATGTGTTCGCCGGTGACTGTCAACAATATCAATAATAGTTTCCTGGTCTACACGCTACAAAATATTTTCAAATTATTACTGATACTTAAATTATATTCAGATATAATGATATTTACTAATAACAAAGTTTTGTTTCTTCATTCAATGTGTGTGCATTAGATTCCTCAAATTGTGAAATAAGCATTGGCAAAATGTTCATTTAAGCAGGGCAGTAAGTAGTGATATAAAATTCCCAAGAATTTAAAACTCGGAAAAAACTCCTGGAATATTCCCAAAATCAGTATATTCACAGTAATTTAAGCTTATTTTGGTATTTAGGTCACCAAAATGTATCTAACAATAATAATTATAAACAAATTAACATTAAAAAAACAGTAATAGTCTTTTTTTAGTTGTGAAAATTGTTTTTACCAATTCTAGAAATAAGGTAAAAAAAAAACAACGTAAGACTGAATTTACTCACTCTAACATACCATACTTAACAAATGCATAAGATGATAATTACAGTTACCAGAGTATCTTATTTTATTACAGAATGTAGGCTCTGAGGGCTTCTAAAATGAAAAAAAAAAGAATAGAACCAAATAAAACAAATCTTTTTGTTTAAAATTTTATAAAGGCTAAAACAATCATAAAACTACAACAAACGAGCTTGTAATTTCTCATCTTATATTTAATTTAACAATACTGTTTGATATTGTTGCTTAAATTTTGTTTTTAAGGCCTAGGCTGGCCGGCCTGCTTTAAATTCTGTTGGCCTATGTTAGTTGTGAAAGTACCTTAAAAGTTAGTAGGTAGTAAGTTAATATTTTTTTATAAGGAAGACTACACACTACACTAATTCACTGTCAACTGTGTCTTACTCTGTAACTTGGGAACTTATAAATCAAAATTTTTTATTTCATTTATAATAAAACATATACTCTACAGCAATTTAATTAATTTTCTAGTGTGCAAGTGCAATTTAGAAGCAGCTGAAACTGACAATAAACTTAAAAACTATTACATCTAACTTTTTTTATAAATTCCCACTTTTTATGAACTTTCCTTTGTGAAAATACCCGGAAATATTTCAAAATCATAAGTTCTTTCCCACTGTGAATATTACCGGCCCACACCACTGTCACAGTAGGTTTCAGATGTAAAGGGACAGAGACGTCATCAACCACTGACGATTGTAGCCTTTTCTATTAGCAGTTTTGGTTTGCCTTCGCTGGCAGGGTATTACTACTCTGCCTGAAAACATCGTTTTAGCTGCTCTAGTCAGTTGAACGTTATCAACATCATTGTGCAAAGTCATTTTTAACATTGTGTTACTCGATAATACTATAAAGACAATTTTTTTATATTGTTAAAAATTTATTACATTGTTTATTATTTCCCTACTTTTACTATGCAATATCTGGCCTTTTTTTGCCTAATTCACTTTTATCTGTCATTTTTCGCGTCGCTAGCTTTTACTTGGACTTGTATATTGTGTGTCAATATACATACAATATTAAACACTGTTAATTACTCCCCACACACAAAGCATACCGACAGTAGGAAGTACAGAGTTCTACTAATAAGAGTTAGAATAAGAATTCAACTAACGCTGTACACTAACACCTCTGTGACAAGTGATTCTATTACATACCAACAAATTAGACCCACTGCAGTGGACTAACCCAAAATTTTCAAGGCCACCAGTGTTCCTTTACATCTGAAACCTACTCTAGTAAGTAATACTTAAAGTTTTTATTTTAAATTTAAATCACATAACAATCTATTAATGAATGTATATTTTATTTCATAATTGGAGAATAATGGTGGCAAGAAATAATAATACATACATGTACATGTACAGCAACAGTGAGGGGAAGTGTAACTAATAAGGTTCCTTAATTACAACGCTCTGATACAAGCTGGTGATCTCTCTTCATCTAACTTCAAATATTTGGCTATTTTTAGAATAGTAGCACTCACTTCACTACACCTGATCCAAAAGTCTTCAAAAAGAATTTCAACTGGAGCAATCAACTTTCATTAACAACAGGAACCAAATTTGGTTCCTGACAAGACTCTAAATGATTGGACAAGAGGACAACCCTTGTTATAGCGAACATAAACATCCTAAACTGCTACAGACAATAGAACAAATCAGAAATTCGTATAGATGTGTATGTACATTAAATAAATAAAAGTTACACTAAAGTTAGACTGCATATTTGTAAACAGAACCCACTCCAAATATTGTATCTGGGATGAAGGTGCAGCTAAAAAAACTTTAAAAAACACCTTCCGACTGTAAAAGCATGCAAAATGCATTACAGGTTTGTCAACAGAATACAGGGTATTCATTTTTTTTTTTTTTGACTGTTCTAGACAAACCAACTAGTGTTATTTTATTTCCACATTCATCCTGACAAATTTTTCTCGGCGATGATAACTTTAACGGTTTTTCGCTAGAAAAAAAAATTTTTTTCGTTTTATTTCTGAAATTTAAATTTCTGTTATTTCAGAAATAAACAGGACTTGTTATCAATCTCATGGGTTTTATTAATTACAAAAATTTGAGCAAAATCTGATGAACTGATTTTCAATAAAATCTAATTTTTGAGAAATTAGGCCAATTTTTTTAGTTTCTGTCAACAGATCCTGACCCTTTGTTTGGGTATTTAAGGAATACATTTAGCCAATTTAAAAAAAATCAACAGATAAATTGAGCTTAGGGGACCTGTAACAGACATACAACAAAATCTCACAATCAGTTTTTTTCTTTACTCTATAGGCCTACTGATATTTTCTTCTATAGTAATTCTTCATGTAATGAGTGAATGAAAATGCAAATCCATTTCTTAAACAAAGGTTTGCAGGTTATTGCAATTTTTTTTTTTTTTTTTTTTTTTTTTTTTTTTTTTTTTTGTCCAACTATTGTGCACACTTGGGCTAATGCAGATGATGGGATGATTTATAGCGTATGAAAATGTCAAGCCCTCGGTGGGAATGGAACCCGGGTCCTCGGGGTGAAAGCCTAGTACACTATCCACTAGGCCACCGAGGCGGACGTTATTGTGAAAAGTATAAATATTGTTGCACATTATGAAATGAAATGAATGGAAAGTTTTTCCTTTTTCCTGCAAGATATCAAATGAATAAAGCATTACAAAATTTTAGTATGGAAACAATTAAATGTGCAATTTAACCTTCTCTCCTCAAAATGTTTGCATTGCTACAGGCCCCATCTATTTGTCCTTTTTTTAGCCAGTAAATGTTTACTGTTGAATTTATATCTTGTAAATTTATTTCAATCAACTTGGACATGTTTTTTTACAAAACCTATAAAACTAGACCTATAAAACTAGAAACAGGAGGTAATTTGTACTTTTTTGTCAGTAAATGTTTACTGATGATGCTACAGATTGTAAATTTAATTCAATCAACTTGAACATGTTTTTTTCAAAATCTATAAAACTAGACAGAAGCTATGTATTACTTTATGGAAAATTTGTTTTAATGCATTTTTATAATTTTTCAATGTTTTTAAGTTAGCTGATAGTAAAAAATTATGATAATTTTATATTTTATTTGTTTTTTTTCTGTATAATCATATACGTTTTAAATTTATGTAGTTGTTTTTTTTTTTATTGATAGGTACTTACTATTATTCTAAAAATAATTTTAATATAAATTTTGAAGATTTTGATCAATTTTGAATTTTAGAATAATTATGAAGTAAAATAACTATAGTATAGTCTGTTTTTCATAATTTCACTAACTGTAGCAATAAATGATGATAAATGCGATAATATATTTATAGGCAAATTGATTTTCCTTCAAATCGCATAAATCTTTTGCGTTTTTTTCTTCACATAACTACAGAAATAACATTTTTATAATTAAGTCATAATAAAAACACCAAAAAAATATTTGACTACTTTCGCAGTAGAAGAGCCAAACCACTTTGGTTTAGAGAAACGGAGAAAGACATAACAGAACTGCAGATCACTGACACTATGCTCATGGACAGAACAGCCAAAACAATAACCAAGGACAAGAAGCAACGGTTCCAAGGCAAAGTCATATCCAAGCGAACGATCCAAATCTCTGACGAAGAAATAAAAGCAAGATCACAACGTATGAAGCAATACTGGGCTACGAGGAAGGCACAGAACATTGAGAAGTGATTGATTTGGTGTACCCCAAAGTTGGGTGAAACAAATAAAGAGAAGAAAAACACTAAACATATTTATATTTACTTTTTTAAATATAGCTTATTACCTACACTTACAACAAAACTAGATAAGAAAATATTGACACAAAACTTGAATTTGAGTTTGATAATATGTACAATATTTAATCAAATTAATATAATTTCATAAATAAATAACATTTACAAAATAAATAAACTAAGAACCATCAGAACACTATGAAATTATAGAAAAACAAAGACTGAAAACAATCATGCAATGTTCGATTACAGGTGATGCATGATTTCTATTTTCGAAAATACGAGGGCTATCCAGAAAATAACTTATATTTGGGTTGACATGGCAGGGAGTGGGGTTACCACCACCATCTTGGTATTTAGGTGTTCCTTTACTCAGTGCACATCCAGTGAGGTTGCGTTGAGGTTCATGTTGCTTCTGATAGTAAACTGTGCATTTTTAAAATGTATGGTGCAATGGAAAATCATACCAGTTGTGATCAGGTAGCAGAAAACTTTGTAAAGTATACGTAAACAACGTAAAGAATGAATGTGGAGTTAAGACAGTGGAGCATTACAGTTAAATATTGCTCTTAATGTTCACAATGAAGAGTGAAATGGCCAACCAAGCAGTGTGACTGATGAACTGGTGTAGAAATTTTATGAGAAAATTTGTGGAAATCACTGCTTTATAATTTCGGAGCTGTTGTTTGATTTTCCTCAAATTTCAAGAAGTTTGTCGCATGAAATTATAAAGGATAAGTTATGCTTCTATAAATTTTGTGCCAAATGGATACCAAATTCTTGTCGGAAAACCAAAAAAAAAAAAAAAAAAAAAAAAAAAAAAAAAAAAAAACATGGTAGCGCAACTGATTTCTAGAGATGGTGACCTCACTTCTTGCCTGTGTCATAATTTGGAATGACACTTGAGTAAAAAATTTCAATTGTGAAATAAAAAAGAACAGTGTACCTAGTTCACTGGATCTGAACTGGGATTATGTTGAAAAGTAACTTAAGAGTTAGATTACCTAATGTATATAACAATAAATATTTTCTATCACTTTGTTTTTATTCCAAAACATTTGTTACTTTCTGAATACTCTCATTATATACTGTTTTTTTTTTTTTTTTTTTTTTAGTGAAGAACTGCTTCAAAGCAATATTCACTAGGAAGCAGCACACACTAGGGAAGTTATCGAAGTGTTTAGAAAACTGAAAGATATAAACAAACTGTTCTAGCCAGACTCCAGAGGAAAAAAGTAAATGAATACGATACAAAGATCTACACCCACCTTCATTGATGTCAGAGACATCTGTCCTGTGTAAATGTACTTCAGTAGGCCTTTGAATGCACTGATACTTGTTCCTTTTAATTCTATTTCAGACTGAGTCGATTCCTTCAACCCACCAAACAGAAGTGCTCTAAACAACATTACATTCTTTCCAATAATTTATATTTACCTCACATATTTTGTTTATATAATGCTAAGGTTGTTTACTATATATAATGTTGTTTACTATATATTTTTTTTTAATTTTTTGATAATTACTTAATGGGTACTAATTGAGAATAACATAACCATTGATATCCGAGAATGTTTTCTTTTTTTAATAAATAATTAATTAAATAAAAAATTTTGTTTGAAAAAACATGTTTCTAAAATGGACTTAATCTCTCCTAGAAAGTTACAGATAAATTATTCTTTTCGATAAGATTGTCCTAAAAATTTGGGTGAATTTCGATATAAACATAATTGTCAAATTCAAAACAAAAAACGTAGCGCGCATGAAATAGATAATTGAAGAATGAATTGTAAAATTTGAAAAAAATATTTAAAACAATAAAATATAGGCCTAACTTTGCACACACACAAAATCTTTTAACTTTTACTTCAATTGTAAAATTTGTAATAATTTTCAATTCAATTTTGTAATTTGTTATTCAATTTGTAATAATTTGACAATTATTATTATCAAATTAATAATTATTAGTGTTATTATTCACAAATTGTTATTGTTATTGAATAATGGTTATTGATATTGTTAACAATTACTGATATACTCTAAAACAAGACAAATATTAAAAAAAAACAAAATACAGTAAAATACAATAAAATCACAAATCAATTAGCTTCAATGTAAATAAGAATACTTAAATTTCTATCTTCTGGATAAATTCTAATTAAAATTATATTTACAAATAACATTCAAAGTTAGTGACAAAGAAACAAATATACCATTATTATTATTAATTTTTTAAATTTTATCTGGGACTGAAAATTTATTGTACGGTCTTGATCGATCATTGTAGTTCTAAAAAAAAATAATAAACCAAATAAAACCAACATATAACAATGAAAGATCCCGTCACCTATTAAACGTGCCAGGGATATAACTAATTCACATTAACAGATAACAACGTACAAAGTAATCTAAATCTAAAACATGGAATTATTATTGTCTATTAATTAATATCGGATTTAGTTTGTTCACAGGTCCTTGAGTCAGTCACACTTTAAAATAACTCTATTAATAATTTTGAAAATTTAACAGTATGATAACAAATGTTCACTGGCTGTAATTTTACCAAAATTTTCGTATTATGTAATTAAAATGTTATTGTAGATACAATCAAATGAAAAATGTTTTATTTATAATTAGAATTTATTAACTTTGGTTTAGACTGAGTTCAAATTTAAAATCGAAATCTGGAAATCCATGTTGAAAACTGTAACTAAGTTAGGTCTCACCCAAATTTTCAAAATTTGTTGTAATCAATCTTGTATAACACACACTAACACTTAATATGTATCTTTGCAACTGGTGTTTCTTCATAGTGAAATAAATTTTATGACATTATGACTCTGAATCTCTCTAAAGTTTTTGGCAGCATCCGACAAGCAAACGTCTGTATCATTTCGTGATCACGAGTTGACTGGTAGATACAAGAGATATGTATATGAGAATATTGTTTTTGTTCCTAAAATATTCGTTTAGTAAGATAATTTAGTTATTCCCGTTGATTAAATTATTATAAGACAGTAATTACGTTTAGGCTAGGCTTGGTGCCATGACATCATCACCTAGGAATATTTACATTAATGGTTTAACAACTGTTTATTACACTCCAATAGCAATATTATTTTATTTTTAACACAACATTTGTTTAAAGCCTAAATGTGGACCATTACATCACTAAATATTTAAGGCAGTTATCAAACAGTCTAGTGAGTTAGCCCCTATAAGCAGCATACAAAGGTAACTGCAAATCTTGTTTTTGCATTAAAAAATTGGTTGAAATGTTTATTAGGCCTATTTATTATGTTAAATAATTTATATTTCACACAAAACCATGTTTAGTTAAGGTTTCAAATAAGTCATCACAAGGAATGAATTGTAGAATAAAATGGCTATCCCAAATAAATTTTAACATGCTCAAAACAAAAAAAGGTTGTAAAACATTTAATAAAATGAAAATAATGTTTAACGAAATTATACAGTGTGGAATGAAATTACTAAAGTGTAGTGTGCGTATGTATAAAAATTTAGTGCAATTTAGTTAATAAATTTATTTATTAAAATCTTTAAACTAGTTTACTTTTTCATTATATGTTATTTTATATAAGAAACGATTTTTCTTTATATGTTATTACATACAAAGACTAATTTCTAAAAATCACTATGGCATCAACTTTTGAGTTTCCAAAGAAATATTTCACCATTATACTCAGAGAAATGTACATATTCAATAAAAAAATTCTTGGATATCAATAGTCATGCTAGTTACCATTTAATGTATTAATTATTAACCTTGGTAAATATTATTTAATGACCATGTCTGGTAATATTTAGATTACCTTATGTATAGTTGCTGTTTTTTATTATGTATGTACCTCACCTGAAATATTCACTGCGCGCTGCCAGTATGACTTTATGGCCATGGAACCTGTGGCTGTCAACCTTTATAATAATGTCACTATAATCCTCCTTCAAATATAAAGAGCCGATGTGTTGCGATAGATACGGTATGTGATCAATTTCTCCTTTGACGGGGGAGTTGTGCCCCAGATGGTGGTTGCTGCTCATTGCAGCTTCTCTTGAAACTGGAAAGGAATACATTAATTAATTTTGCAAAAACATTGCACACAATAATCCCCCCATGTTTGTGAAAGCTAAACATGTTTGAAAAAAAAGTGAAACAAACTAAAAAAAACATGTTAACATTTCATCATATTTTGGTTATACACACAGGTTACTGAAACATCCATTAATCGGTTAACTGTGGTCACTCATTTCGAGTTTTTGGCCTACTCTTAAGCAGTCACAAGCATTTCTTTTAGTATTTAAATACATTGTTTATTTTTTATTTCTAACAATAGACTGACATGTTTAAAAAGTTGGGAAAATAAGAAATAGTGAAAAATTTATTGTAATTTTATTCATATGCTGCTATGTTAGTTTAGTTCTGTTATGTTAGTGTTGATAACATAACTAAACTAGTTTGGTATGTGTGGAAACACACATACAGTAATTACAGACTTTAAAGTAACATGTTTTAAAGTCGGAAAAATTAGAATAGGAGAAAAACAATTTATTTTCATGTATACAAATAAGTTAAATAACATGGTAGGCTTAGATGGATACTCTCCTTACTTCTTTTGTTTCATTATCTCACTGATACAACTCTTTAAACATGTCAATCTGTTAATAGTAAGCAAAGATAAACAATATCTTTTGATAAAGAAAAAAAAGTTGTTTGTCACTGCTAGATGGTGAACAATTATCTAGCAATATTTACATACACACTATAGTTTAACACTTTTATTTTGCGCATGCACACACACACACACACAGACTTTGGTTGCTAAAATTAAGATTTTTTTAATGAAAACTATGCTTAGTAGCCTAAATGTGTAACTGTTGGATACCACTTCTTTTTTTTGTTGCCTAACACTTAATTTTATGCCCATAAGTAATAATTCAAAATGTTGTAAAAGTGAAAAAAATAGTGGAAGATTAGAAAAAATGGGAAAAAAACTCGCATGACATTTCTAAAGTGTGAAAGTTACTAACATTGTAATTGTTGTTTTTGCAAAAATGCTTTATTTAATGTCTATAAATAATAATCAAAAGCATAAAAATGATTAAATTACGAAAGACTGTAAAAAGACAAATCTACCTGAATAACCTAACCAATACTGTTGTGCAAAAGTTATAACCTTACAATTATTGCTGTTATGGTATACTTAAAGCAATAACTAACTCGGACTAATACTATCAGTGACCTTGGCAACTGAAATTCTACACACTTCATGCAATGTAGATGACAATTATGTCGCAAAAGAGTTCAGTTAAAAATTGCAATTTATCATAAGACATTAAATCCTCTGCATTATAATATGTATTAATTTAGTAATGAAATAGGCAATAGAACACGAAAATACTTTAACATCATAAAAATATGCAGTGTTTAAGTATTACGCAAATATCAACTCTATTGTATACTGCTTTATACAGACCATAATTTCTTTATGACTATCTATACAAAGTTTTATTTCTGAAATATCGCTACTGTGTTCATTTTTTAGCATCACATTTTTCACTATTTTTTGAGAAAAACAGGTTGTATTTTAAAAAAACAGTCCTTACAAAAATTAAGCATTTTAGATATAGTTAGTATGCTATTCTAGAGTTTTACAGGCTACTATGACATTAAGAAATAGGCTACCAGTACAGTAAATGTATGGCTGGTAAAACTGAGTTTTTGAGACTTTCATGTCAATTTTCGTTATTTTTGCACCATAAAACTTTATTATTTGCCCATTATTAATAATTCAAAATATTAAAGTACAGAAACAATGGAAAGTTAAAAAAAGTGACAAACAACCTCAGAATGACTAGAAAGCAAAAATGGATATCATGTTTTTCATCATGAAAATGATTAATTAAATACATCATTATATTAATAGAATATATATTATGTTTTATATTATTATATTATGTTTTATCATTATAATACATCATTATAAACTTAAAAAAGAAAGAGATCTAACTCGACTCTATTGTTGGATGTTTGTTTACTTAACTTGACTTGGTTATATTTTATATTTGTCATAACGCACATGAACAGTACATCAGTGGTGATACTGTAGTAATAATTTAGTATAGTAAATCTAGCATAATCCATGCAAAGTAAACAGCATTGACACCACAACATAGATCCGTAAAAATTGCTTAAGATTGTTAGTTTTCGCAATAAATTTGGTAAAACTGAATTTTTGAGACTTTTGTCAATTTGGGTAATTTTTGCACCAAATCGCTTTATTATATGCTTAGTATTAATAACCCAAAATATAAAAGTGCGGAAGCAATGGAAAGTTACAAAAAAAAGTGACAAACATAACCTAAAAATGACTATTGCGCGAAAGTATTATGTGTTTTTCATTGTTAAACAATTAAATGCATGTTATTAATAAGGAAAAGAATAAACATTTTTTAAATGGTACTTATGCATAGTAGGTTATTTTTTTCAAATAGCGGTTTTTGAATATTTTTTTGTTTTATTTTATACCTTATTGTCTAATTAACACATAGTCACCTACAGAAAATTATTTTTTTAAATATTACTTACGATATTACACCATTTTTTTTATGGACCTATATTGTGATGTCACTGCTGTTTACATTGCATTAAATATATTAAATTCCATACACTAATTTATCATCATGTAGGATTATTTATTATTAACTACAAGTAGGCCTACTTACTATGCACATTACACATTCTGACAGATATTACTAAATGTTAAAAGGCTTATTGATTTTTTTCATTAGGGGGTCCTTGTAATGAAAACACTGTTAAAATGGTACCTGTTATTTGTGAACTATCTGATTTGCCTCTTTTTTGTTAGGTTCACAATGTCAGTTATGTCATTGAGTATTTTTTTGTAAATAAAGTTTTTCAACAAAATAAAGGTGTTTTTAATTTATTTATTATTATTGTTAAACTAAGTTATTTTGTTAATTAAAAACACTTTCGCTTAGTAGCAATTTTGAGGTTATGCAGGTAATTTTTTATTTCTATTGTGCTTACCCTACTTTCCGCACTTTTTTTATTTCGGGTTATTGCTTTTGGGCATGTAATATAGCATTTCAGTAAAAATATTACTGAAAAATTGAAAACAACCTACTCTGCATATTTACTTTTTTAATTTAAAAAAAATAACGTCATAACCTAACTCAACTCAGTTGCTGGGTATTCACTTTAGACTAAACTCAGTTGTTGGGTCTTAAACTCGGTTGTTGGTTTGTAGCTTTAAACTAGTATTCCGTAAAAGCTAACCTTTGTAACAAGTGTTATTGCAGCAGATATAAAGCTGTCGCTACTTTGTAAAAATGGACATCAGAATATAGTTCCACAGTAAATGGCTAAAAATCATAATTTATCATAATAAATTTAATCTTATGGGGTTAATACCTATAAAAGATATATTACAGCACATAATAAAACAAAAAAAATGTTAACATCATTACTTTTGTAAAAGTCTCGAAAAGTCAGAAATATCATAAATTTAATATTATACAGGGGAATATCTTAATTAAATTGTACAATACATAATAAAAGAAAATTGTTAAAATTATTGCTTTATTAAATCTCAAAAACTCCGAAATATAGTTTGGGTTTATTATAACTATATACAGACAAAGGATTAAACAACATAGGACCCTGTTTAGTTGGGGTACCTGAAGTAAATAATTATTTAAATGACCTCTAACTAAAGATCTACCGGAATTAAGTGACAACTGCTGGATACTAGAAAACTTGAACTGGATGATATTAATCTTAATAAATAAGCTTGCCTAATTACATAATTTATACCATAACAGTAGGGCGTACTTACCAACCCAAATATAAACGTTACGTAGATCAATCAGGTGCTTAGTTTTAAAAAATAACAAAAACTTTATCTAAGAATATTTTACTGTCACTAAAAATTTCCATTGTAGAAATATGCATGCACAAACAGTAGTACAAAACACTGCCACGCAAATTGTTATTTACTATAGTTACTATTATCTATGTGACATGTAGTATGTGTAAGCACAGATTGGAGAACATCATGAGATTGTTTTAGAAAAGAAGAAAAAAGTTGTGCTAACAAAAACATAGATAAACTAAATATTTTTGAGTTAGAATGAGCGAAATTTAAAAAAATGTAAACAATTAATGGAACCCTGGTTTGGATGTCCAACCAACTTACTTAATACAGTACAAAAGCACAAAGTTCTTTTATGGAAAAAATAAACGTGGTATTATTTTATGTAAAAAATATAGTTAGTTTAATAAATTAACTCTAAAATAATATAAATAACAAGTTAACAGAAATAAGAAATATTTTAATCTACCTAGTTATATTCTCTTTTGGATGAAATTTAAAATTAATGCAATAATATATTTTTTTTAGTTTTATCATAATAACAGATTTATTTATAATGTAGATTATCTTCCAAAACCGGTCCAGTTTTGTGATTGTTGTTTTAACCTACTGCTACCTATTGCCGAAAATATAAACTAATTGAACAATTCAGAATTTTGTTGAACTGTTGGCAATTTTGAAAATTTGAACTGTTAGGAGGTCTCCTATGTCATATCAAATGCCCATGAAGTTGTATTTTTATGTTGTTTTATGTTATTTTACAAACAATCATATATTTTTGAAAAAGGAAAAGAATTTTGACAGAGTTTGTTCGTGATCAGAAATTAAAATATTTTGACCACTATAATATTATGTCATAAAGTAAATTGACTCCTTTCAGTCCTTTCATTGAAAACTGATCACTATATTACAATGCCAAAAGGAGTTCTAAATTCTAGTAAATTCATACAATTTACTGAAGGCCTGAAAAGCGGTACAGTGCCTTTATGTAATATAAGGATTCAGTGGTAACCTCCATTTAAATCCATACAACTATATACCTCATGTTATAATTTGAAACTTTTTTTACCACAACATTTACATTTAGCAATGGTTATGCAACTAACAAGATATACTTAGGCTTTTCATTTATGGTCTGGGAATAATCAATGACTAGCCTGCTTTTGCAGTTTTGTTTTAGTTAGTAGTACCTGAGCACACCATATGTATTTGCTGTCTTTTATGATTCTTTCTGGTAGCAGTTACAAGATTTAAAATTTGTTAAATTGGGTATTTTGTTATGGATATTGTTTTGATCTAGATTTACAATCAAGATATCTTTTGATTGACTGATATTAAAAACCTGACTTAATTGACTGATTGACTATTGATTGATTTATCGATCGACTGATCTAAAAACAGAAAAAAACCTTTAATAGATGATAAAAAGTATTTAAACGGTCACTGTAAGATGATATATTGTGATATTTTTTGTTACTAAATTTGGCCTGTATGAATTGTTATCTAATTTATTAGCATAAGATTTAGGCTGTTTCAAAATCTCTGTATCTTTTACTACATATCATTTTTGTATGATTGAAACTAAAGTGATGAAAATATTAATTAGAACACTTGAAAAGTTTAGGGCTTAACTTGAGTTACATATAATTATGCAAGGGGCACTGTGGCATTGTCAATAAATACAAAAGGAAAGCCTTTTTCACAAAATTAAATGAAACTAATTTAATAATTACAAAGTAAATGTCAAACTAGTTGACTTACTTTCAGTAGTTGATGTACATTTTGGTAGTATGAGGTGTGTCTATTAAATAACGAGACTGGCACTGCGGCGGAACAAGTGCGTATGAGCCAACCGCAGTTGACTGACAGCTGTTTAGTGTGAAGCTTTCTCTTCAGAATGCAGTTAGTCTCGTTTGTGTAACCAACACCATTTAGTCATAACCTTCATTTCCGTTAGTGTTGTTATTTTGTTTTGCTGGAAAAATTGGTTAGTGTCATAATAGAGCAACGAATTGTTGTTAAATTTCACTTCAAACTTGGAAAAACCGCTATTGAGACTTATAATTTACTGAAAGAAGTGTATGGCAGTGAATGTTTATCGAGAGCACATGTTTTTGAATGGTTTAAGCGTTTTCAAGATGGCCAACAAGACGGTGAAGATGATTCGTGGCCAGGTCGCCCTTCAACGTCAAAAACGGATGACAATGTTGAAAAAGTTGCTAATTTGATTCGGCCTGACCGTTGATTAAGTATTCGTGCAATTGGTGAAACTGTAGGCATTGATAAAGAATGTGTATGGCAAATTTTACATGACAATTTGAACATGCAAAAAGTGTGTGCCAAAATGGTACCAAAAATTCTCACGTTTTAACAAGCAGCTTGCAAAAATGTTTGTACTGACACTTTGGATGTCATTGAAAATGACCCAAATTTATTGGAAAGGATAATAACATGTAATGAATCGTGGTTTTTTATGTATGATCCAGAAATAAACCGCCAATCCGTGCATTGGAAGACCCCAACTTCACCGAAAGCCAAAAAAGCAAAAATCAGCAAGTCAAAATTTAAAGCAATGATGATTGTTTTTTTCGATATTCATGGGATTGTGTACCTTCATTGGGTTCATGAAGGTCAAACAATTAATCAACTAATGTTCAAACAATTAATCAACTACCTTCAGGTACTTGGTAAACTACGTGAAAGAGTATGGAAAAAATGACCCGAAATGTGGAAAGACAAATCATGGGTTTTCTACCAAGACAATGCGCCAGCTCATTCTGCATTAACTCTCAAGAGGTTCCTGGCCAAGTACAGCATGCCAGTGTTATAACATCCACCTTACTCACCAGACCTATCTACCCTATCTGTACCCTAAGGTGAAATCTGCATTAAAAGGGATGAGATTTGAGTCCGTGGAAGCTGTAAAAGTGAAAGCAACAAGAGTCCTGTGAAGGAGTTGACAGAAGATGACTTCCTGCTCTGTTTCCAACAATGGAAAATTCACATTGAGCATTGTAGGGATAGAGAAGGGGTGTATATTGAAGGTAACAATAAGTAATTATGTATAAAATGAAAATAAAATTTTTTACGTCAGTCTCGTTATTTAATAGCCACACCTCATATAGCTACCATCATCAGAGCTAAACTAAACATAAGTGACATGAAAATATGACACGAGTTACATGAAAACAAAGGTATAGGCTATTTGACTCAATTATCATAAAGGATTTAAAAGTTTTAATTGTAACCCTAATCAAAGAATATTTCTTTAGTTATTTCTTATGGGTTTTTTTAGGTCTAATTAATGTAAAAATTGAAAATTATGTAGGTATCTATAAAAAAATATGTTTTTTCATCTATAGACAAACAGTAAAATAACAAAGGAAATATAGTCTTTAAATAACACAGTTTAGAAGCTCATTTAATTAAAAATACATACAATATACAGAACTAAAAGTAACATTATATATATTATGCATTACTTACTGGCATTATATAATTTTGAAAGATATTAAAGGGTTTCAAATCATTTCATTTCTTGATATCTAATGTTAAATAGTATAGTTTCACTAAATTTAGGCTACTGTTTTCAAAAATAAATAAATGTAAGCCAAATTTATTTTGTGTGAATTTATAAAGATATTAGGAAATTTATATTGAAATAAAGCTAAATTGTCCTATCTTTACAGTGAATTTTCACTGGAAAATAAAGTATTGAAGCATCACTGTAGTAAGATCTAAAAACCGTGATCTTGAAATGAAAATCTAGATCACTTTTTCATTGGTCATTAATATTTTTATATATAAGTTTAAGTCATATGCATAGGTCTATGTGTTGGCACTCTAGCACATTTTAGTTCAATTTTATTTAAACTTTGCACAAAAATCGGTTTTGGTAATAGCTTGAACTAGTTCATTACTTACCAGAATTTACTTAATAGTCCTGAAATGCCTACCATTCTGAGTTAAAAAAAAAGTCATAACTTTATTTTATAATTTTTTGAAACTCTTTACGAAGTTGAATTTTAAATTCCATTGAAAATACGAAATTGAATCTGACATGTTTTGAGTTTATTTTTGTATCTTCAATGTAATTTAGAAAATGTTAATGTTAATTAATGCAGATTGTAACGTTGATTAAGTCTATGTCCTAAAAGATTTTTTGGTGAAAAAAGATTTTCCAAAAAGTGTAAGATAAAAAAATTATGATATTGTTACTTTTTTGGAAATTTGCTTCCATCATCTCAGTGCTCTGGCATGCCATAATTATTATTGTCTGGAAATGATCAGACATTTCATAGACAATAGGAACTATTAAGTATATAAAGGAAATTTTGAAACCATAACCCTAGAAGAGATATTGAAATATAAAATATCATCACTCTAATAATTACAACTCTTCTATTATACTAAGATCTGGTAAATAATACATATAGAATATAGCATACAGTATCACAGCTAATATGTAAGCCAATGGAAACACTTTCCTAGACACAATATCAAGTTTTGTAAAAATCTCTACCGGTTCTGTGTCATTAACAATATCTTCTTCATTTGGCAGTATTTTAATTTTCTTCCACATCCTAGCAGGGATCCGCAGACTTCTTTGGAATCTTCCATCCCGTCTGATTATTCGTACAATAGGCTCATCTCCTTCGACTTTTAATTCGATTTGGCTCTTTTGTAAATGCATTATATTCCTCAAAACTCTCATTCCACCGACTTTGTCCTGGAGATGGTATTTAGGCTGTGAATCACTGCTTGATTCAATCGACGAGAACGAATCTCGTCGTAGCGTTGGAAGGGAAGCACTTTTTCTGGACAATTTGCTTTTACGTTTTCTCCTCTTTTTTTTCTTAATTTCTTCTTCGTCATCGTCAATATCTTCAAAGTCATCAGTGTCATCTTGATTGACACTTATTTTAGGGATTGTGTATTTTTTCGATGAAGTAATAGACGAGGACAGCTCTGTTGCTGCTGCGAATAGGGTCTGTTTTGATGAAGTTATGTTCCCAGGTGTTAAACTAGATTTGGAGCCAGTGATCTCCAGATCCTGTTAACAATTTAAATTTAAAAGAATGACATTTTTCCAGGTTTATTCACTATGTAATATTTTCAACAATTATTCTAAATTTTTCAACCAAACTGCAAATAATTTACTTTTTTTAAGGCATCTTGACGAGTCTAATTTGTCACTATGGGTGGAGAAACAGAGATTAGATCTTCAGCTGTGTTATTGCTTTGTTGTAAATCTACAAATAGTGAGCCTACTATATTTTCTAAATACCTTTGAGAAAAGTGATTCCAATTTTATGTTAGAAACACTGGTGATAATTATAAGAACTACAACATAGAAAAAAAATGCTTTACCATATCATTAAAGTAAATGGTATTAAAAAACTTTTGAATTTTGAGCAGAATACAAGAACTGTATTTGGCACTTATGTTTTTGTAAATGATTAATGGAATATTTTTGTTTTAATGTCCACCATTGTTATTTTAGTTAGGCTAGTAAGAATGAAGGATCAGTGTTAACAAAAAAGAAAAAAAGGTTATGCTAGTAACTCTAGTATTGAAACTATAACCTTGAGGTGAACAAGTTCAGGGACACACCAGATTCACTGATGTTTAAAACCATGGACACACCAGATCCTTTAATAAAATAAAAGATATTGTATTTAATCCTTGGTACAATATTGTCTGGAATATATTTTACAATATATTTATCATTCAAATATATGTGATAACTGTACTGGAATAAAAAAAGTGAATGGTTTTGTAGCTACAGTATTAAAAAAAAAATTAATTAGGTATACATGTAACAACATTTATGTTTATAGATTTTTTTAGATGTTTAATGGTTTCAGTTTGGCTCATTTCAGAAATTAATTACATAATATGAACTATTTGGTACAACGTTTTTGCATGATTTATTAAATAGTGGAGGTACATCTTATTTTAAATGTGTTTATCTCTTTTCATACTAAGTTCAATATATATGAACACTGTAATAAAACTCGAGTTTTGAAGAAAATGGACAACTTCCATAATGACAACTTTATAGAACATTACACTTTAAATGGGGCAAAAATGGTGTAACCTATTTAAAGTTTCTACTAGACACTCTGCCAGAGCTTCTTGAAGATATCTCTATCCAAATCAGAAAAACTATGTTTTACCAACACGATGGAGCAACCCCCCACAGGTCACATTACTTGGTTTGTTTATTACATAACCATTATGGTAGAAAAATGACCTTACCACCGTTGATCAGTACATTGACTTCGATGAGCCACTTTCTGTGGGGAAATATAATAATGGAGGTGTTCAAAACCAAATATTAAACCATACAAGAGCTGTTAGAAAGAATCTTAGCTGTTGCCCAAGCAATCAAAGGAAATCATAATGTGATAACGTGATCATCACTTTAATGTCTTCTTTGTTAAAGTGAACCAGACTGCCAAAATAACAACAGGGGATTTTTCAAAAACTTTCTAAAGCAATTTAAGTACTTTTTTTCGATAGATTATCTATTGTATTAATTATTGTTTATGTACAATTAAAAAAATATGTTATAATTTAAGTAAAGCAATAGCCCTTAAACTTTCCTTTGCAATTTGTGTTACCTTATGGTATTTTATGCTGTAAAAAAATATTGCACATAAAACTGAAAATGTCTAGATATGACCTTATTCTGTAAAAATTTTACAACTTGGTAAAAGTGTAGCTCAAATCATTGGATAACTTTTATGTGAAAAAATGTTAAATATTAACAATATTTTTAAGCATTTATTTTTGTTAAAATTTTAAACTTTGAAGTGATATCACCAAAACATAGTTGATATTTTGGCACATAAAATAAATGATATGTCTTCAGAATTGTATCCTCTGACTAGCCGTGTATGTTTTAACAAAATATTTTTTCTAATTTTCTGTCTATAGATCGAAAAATGCATTAATATACATAAAACTGAAAAAAGTCCGATTTTGTATTGTAAAGAGGAAATAAATGGGTTTAAGACCTACCTTTATATAACATTTTTTCTTTCATTGATTTAAAGAACATTTCCCAGAGTTTGTCAGTTATCATGAAACACTGTATTTATTTATAATAAATAAAAACTCAATCATTACGCTGTTATTGCAAGTCATTGTTACCTTTTTATCATCTGCTGCTTTCTTCTTCTTTCTTTCTTCTAAAATCCTTTTGATATCAGTAGTGATTTTGTCAATGAAATTTATAATTGCATATTCTACAATCGTGCCAAAGACAAAAACAAAACATAATATGATAAACCAGTCCAAGGCGGTTGCATAGTTTACTTTTGGTAAAGCTGCTCTACCACCACCAAAACCAATTGTTGTGATTGCGAGTACCGTTGTTACACCTGCAACAAAAATTTATAAATACTTATCCCTACAGTTACTCTGCAAACATTGTATCTTGACTTTCAGCATATGGTTTGTGTGTTTGTTATGTTACACAGTTTTGGCAAAATACATTCCAATTTTTTGAAATTTGGTATGAAGGTATTTCAAGATGGTGGCCTCTGATTCGATGATGATTTTATGCAATTTTAGCAAAATATACTTACTGACTTATTGTTGTGAACTTTGTTATGTAGGTACCTTGTATAAAGCTTAAGTCATATGTTGTATGTGTTAATTTTTTTTTCCTAGTCACTTCCATTCCAAGATGGTGGTTTCTGACTTAATGATGACAAATATATGCAGATTTGGCCAAATACATGCACTGATTGCATTGAAATCTGATATGAAGGTACCTTGTATAAGCCTGAACAACAATCTTGTATGCTGAAGATTTTTTCCATCCAATTCTGTTTCAAAATGGAGTCCCTAATTTAATTATGACAAGTGTGCTTATTTCTAATAAAGTTTATTCCAGTAACATTTTTTATAAATATTACTCTTACTGGTCAAATTGGCAGAAAAGTTTACGAGAGCATCAGAACGCTGTCGTAAAGTGCTGACCAAACAAATAAGAATATACTGTGGGTCTGCTGTTCTTTGAACTACTAAACTAAATACATGTTTTAAGGTTAACCTTAAATTAAATTACCTTTTTTTTCTCTTGCCATGGTTAGATAAAATTTGTTTATAGCAAAACTAACAAGGTGGAATGGTTAAATCTGGAAATGTCTGGTATGAACAGTATAGACAGAAAGAACAAATGTGGAGTAGGCCTATTGTAGAATCTATGGACAAGAAGAATTCTACTATGTGCTTTGTTAGAATGTCATAACAAAAACAAGTTTAATGTTATTTCTACATTACTAGTACTTCTTTAAATCTTACCCAGATGTACTCTAGCTGGAACCGCTTTAGGATCAATCCAAAAGGACACCCAAGAACAACTCACAATGAGGCTGAGGGGAACATACATTTGCAGAATAAAATAACCTAAATTTCTTCTCAAAATAAGATTGACTTTGATCATTGAGAACTCATCTGAAATATTAAACATAATGTTATTATAATATAAGTCACTGTGAGTAGAATTTATAGTACAAATTAATATTAAATTTTATCATCAACTAGCTTTGATATCCATATTTTGTACAAGTTGTTATAAGTTGTTCTGTGTTACTGAATGAAACTATGTTTTAGAGAATTTTCGTTGGAAAATGAGTTTTTGAAGGGGTTATGGTAAGACTTAGACCTTGAATGAACAACAATTTTGACCTCTAGAACAAATTTTGAGTGGTTCTTAAAAATTTTCACATAGAATATATGTATGACTGAACCATCTAGCATGTGTAATTTTGTTCTCATTTTATTCAAACGTGAAACAAAAATTAATTTTTGTATTTGCTTAAAAATGTTAGTTACTCAGCAACATATATTTCAAAATGGTGGCAATTTTGAATTGTGGCCATACTGGTGTTTAACTATCACTAGTTTTTTACATTTGAAAATATAATTTGACTGTTATAATCTGCATTTAAATTTATATATTATTTTTGTGTGAGCATTATTGGCGTAAATAATATTCCGGAGGACCATTTGAAACTACCAAAGCAGTTATAATTGTTAATCAATTGAATATCTTATGCACTTACTAATTATATGATCACTAATATTTGGGACAATAACGGTCATGGTAAAAATGGTGTGTTTCAAGCTTCGCAAACACTTTTATTAGTCACAATTTAACAGTACATGAGAATATATAAATTAATGAACTACCGAATGTTAGTGAAATAGATGATTATAATTAATAGTGTGATATATACATGTAAAGTGTATGTGTGATGCATGTTTGCCTTTTGCAAGCGTTTTTAACTACACCTGATGTGTACAGCTTCCACATAGAAAGTGCCTTGTGAGGGATGTGTAGCTCATAGAGAAAATGCATTTTAATAATTTAAATTGAAAAAATCTAATTTATGCTGATTACTAAGCTGAAATCATTTGATATTCTTTTTCTTTTTGTCTTTTGTTTTTGTATTTCTAAATATCAACATTTTGGCTGTTGGCCTGCCCAGTAGCTCGCCCTACCTAAAATTGTATCTAAAAAAAGTATCTATTTTAGTCGAAAGATACTTATGTAAATTTATATTTAAATATATTCACTAGTTAGCATTTTAAAAATCTGAAAGAAACATTTTTATTGTACATAATGTGAAAGAATTGTTGGTATTTTAATTTACTGTTTCAATCAAATTTTAGTTTACAAAGATTAAGGTTTTAATTTTTTATTGAAGAAATCAGTTTTAAACAATTCAGTTTGGAGTACAGTAAACTACTTTATTTTACTGAATATCCTAATTTGACTGTTATATTTCCTAGTAAATCCTGAGCATTTTTATGTATGAATTATGTTTAACTGAATTATGTTACCAACACCAAACACAAACGCATCACAATTGGCAGTATTTTTGACTACCTAGTAAACAAAACTTGAAGGCCATGGTTATGTTACAGCTCATATAATTTCATTTCTGTAACTCAGAAAAATATGAAAGTCACAGAAATGTGAACTAAAATGATTACTTAATTGAGAAATTTAGATTTAGATGTTATCTATTGGATTCATTTTCAACTATTTCGACTAAATTATAACAACGACAGATCATTGTGGCACATTTCTTGCTAGCAAATTACAATGACAATAGAACATTGCAGCCAAAGGATTAAGGAATATTCATTTTTTGATTTCAAATATTTGTAAAAAAATGTTTCTATTTGTCTTAGTTATGCACTATTCTCACCTTTTCCTCTTAATACTATTTTGTTATTCTTAATGCTTATGTTGATGAGGTCATACTGAGACATTCCAATTCCTTTTTCCAATCCTACGCCACCAATCTGCCATTCATATTTTATGTCTCTTCTTGTATATCCGTCTAAGAATAAAAAAAATAGTTGTACACAATGGATTTTGTTCACCATATAGAAGTATATTTGGAGAATATATAACCTACAGAAGCATACTTGACAATCAGAATGTTTTTGGTATCTTAGACAATTGATTTTTCAACACATTATTTAAAAAAAACTTAATTTTGGTTGCATACTTGAAAAACTAAAATGACCTTACTAATACCATTGTGTTGTTATTGGTATAAACATTTTTATTTGTAGGTTCTGTAATTAATAAAAACCATAAATTATCTATTATTTACATAATAATTAATTATATAAATTAATTATATTAAAACTCCAATGTTATTAAAGTATATGATTTTATCCAATGTGTAATTGTTACAATTAATTGGTAATTGGTTTCATTTTCATCATTCTTAATTTTTGTTGTTAGTCAACACCTTCCTTAGGACTTTCCTATTTTTGATTCCTAATATTTTTTTCTTGCACAGAATCTGTGTTTCACAATGTAAATGAAAACTTATGGTCATTTTTATACGCATTGTCATATCAGACATTTGAAGTTTATTTTTATTAAACGTTTTAGAATGAAATTAACATAATTTTATTTCTATTTAAACACAGAATGCGTTGCAGCTTCCTTAAGTTTATTTCAGTTCCCTTATTAGCTTGTAAAAGAGCTAAAATTACAGTACATACTTACAACTTCCAATAATCAAAGGACAATTTTGCGTATCCATAGGAAATTTTCTGAGATACATCTTGCACTGTGCAGAAATTGTTAATCTGAAATTAAATTGCAGTAATAGTGACATTATTGTAAATTTTGAGTCAATGAAGTGTGAGCAATGATTGTGAAGTAAAAATAGAAAGTTCAGAAAAATTAACTGAAATGTTTTATCGCCAGATCTATGAATAATCAAGCTTTATACTGTGATTCTTCATAAAATAATAAGGATATTTTTACATAAAATTTTGAAGCATTTATGAGAAAATTTTGACTATATACATGATGTTTCAAGAAAAAAATTATATTTTTCTTTTATATCTCATAAAGATAAGAAGCCTAAGTCTAAGTTTAATCTTTAGATACATTCTGGGATAACAAATCTGAATTGTTATGATTGTTGTTGTTATTTCTTACAAGTCTTAAAACCAACTTAAACTTGTTTCTTATCGTCCATCTTGTATGTCAGTTAGAGGAGGATCAGTGTTAGCAGAAAAGGAAAAGCTTATGACAGTGACTCTAGTCTTGAACATATGTCTTTGAGGTGAGCAAGTTTTAAGATTTAAAAAACTGAATGGTGTTTTAACCACCTTAGACTCACCAGCTCAAATGTTCACAAATAGTGTGTCCATTGTCATTAACAATTTTTTTATTACTTGTTTAAATGATGATGCTTAGTGTCATTTGATTATGGATGGCCAAAACTCTTTATCATTTGTTTAAAAGGGCCTTATTACATTGCACAATGAAAAGCTTTCTTTGGTGATGTATTTTTAGCCAATTTCCATTGGAAAATGAGCTATTGGAGCATTCAACATGGTAGCTACACTCATGATTTCCTTTTGAAATTAGCACCGATCCTGACCTCTCGATCACTTTTTGAAAGGTAATTAAAACATTTTTTTATGTACAGTATGTACGTTTATTGCACTCTAATGCTTGCAATTTTGTTCTGATTTGATTCAAATTAAGTACAGAAATAATTTTGGTAGTAGCTTATAGAAGTTTCTTATCTAGAAAATCCATTAGAATGTTTCAAAATGGTGAGTATTCCAAATCTTTTAAAATAATAAATGTATTAACTTAAATCTCTTTGAAAATGAAAATGTGAATTCTCCATTGTAATAAGTATTAAAATTCGCATAAGTTAGCATTTAAAATTCTTAAGCAAAGTACAAAAATAAATCTGAAAGAAATACGGAAATTTTAATGTTTATTACGATGGTGAAATTAGACTTCAAAAAGTGTCAGATAAAAAATTTATCTGTATTTTTCTAAAATTATCAGACTTACATCACTAAACAGTAAGTACTATGATATTGTTACATTTTGGAAATTTGTTTACATTTTTTAAGTAAGACAATTTTGTATTGTGATTATTTGGTTCATTCTTCAGCTGTTTCACCATAGCAACCAAACAATGATCACCTGGGTTAAATTTCACAAAGTTTATTGATTATATAATTATGTATTGTTTTAACTCTTATGTCTGCTTGATTAGTGTGAAACATACAAAGTAAATGATAAAGGGTTTTTTCAGCACCCTGTATGTGTAATGCAAGCCATATTGAGACAAAATTATTACATTAATATTTTTTTTACTACAGTAGAACCTGTGTTACGGGAGCTGGTTTTGAATAACCAAAATTTGGATAAAAAATAACATGCACTATTCACAATATTAGGCAAAATAAATTAATGAAATGTTCAATTTCACTTAAATATTTTAATAGAAATTCAAATTACAGTACTTATATTACAATATATTTTAGGCTCCTATACATATGTTTTAACCTAAATTGCTTTTACAATAAGCCTAGACTGTTATTTTTGGGAAAAATTTGTTATCCTGCTTTACTGTTTCTTAAAGTACCACTCTCTAATAGCAATACCTCAACAACATCGCTTCATAAATAACATACCAGTGGGTTTAGTTTCTTCTCAACATTCAATAAAATGTAAGGCAACTTAAAAATAATAAAACTAATTATAGAGAAAATAATAAAAAAAATGAATATAGACCCTCTGTAATAATAAACTGCTAAGAGGCCTATCAATTATCAATTTAAATCTAATAGCCTACATTAAGTCATACTGAAGATCTTGTCATTGGTTTTTGTTTTTTGTCAAAGCTTGTTTTTTGTCTTTGTTTACAATGAAGGTGTTCACAGGGCAGACAATACATTGTATTTTTTAACATCATTTTCATTAAATGCTATTTTGGTTATCAGAGGTTTGACTGTATAAATAAATCTAGTAAAAACATGAAATTAAAAAAAGAATTATTTTTATGTTTGAAAAATTTATTGTGCTATTATTGTAATACAAAAAAGGGAATAAGGTTTTAATTGCTGAAAGAACATACCTCATTGAGTAAGTCAGGAATCCGTCATTTCTCACACGTAAAAATTTGTTAGGAGATGTGATTCGATGGAGGTGGGATTTTTTGCCGTTCATAAAAAATGTATCAGGCTTCCAGACTTTGTTAAGGAACAACCATGACATTGAGAACTCGTCTAGACCAGGTAAGTTAAAATGTAGGCGAGTGTCGTACCAAGTTTGGCGAAAATAAACGTCCATCGTGTACGACTGTGGAAAAAAACAGTCAACATATAATAAAAAATAAATGGTTAGTGTTATATTTAATATCTCTCTCTGAAAAGTGCATTATGTTACCAAAGCAAACACCAGAGTAAGTAACAATACTACTTTGGTATAAGTTTCTGTGTTAAATTAGTTTTCATTCTGTGATTAAGGTTTTTCCTCATATTTTTGTAAAAAGTAACAGTGCTTCCATTAAAATCTCTCCAATATTTTTATGAAGCTAAGATTTATGTAAATATGTGTTTTTTCAAAATTTAAAATTATCATACTTCCAAAACAAATATGCAGGAACAAGGATAATAAGCATGAATAATTAAGCAAGCAGAGCCGCCATTTGGGGGGAGGGTTGACGAGGGCATTTTACTTGAAACATTAAACAAGTATTGATCATTTTTCAAAGTACTTACTATAAATCTACTTACTGAAAGCTACTTACTGTATTGATCATTTTTCAAAGTACTTACTATAAATCTACTTACTGAAAGCTACTTACTGTATTGATCATTTTTCAAAGTACTTACTATAAATCTAAACTTTTAAAATTAAATAACCCGTAACAAATATTCCACTCTAAAGTATAGAAATAATTTAGTTGTAAACAATTTCTTATGTACTATTGTTATTATCGATTAAATTTGTCTTATAAAAGTAAAATTATTTGTACATTTAGAACATTTAACCCCAATATTTTTGTTTTACCATCAAAATATTTCTGATAGGGAATCTCCCTTTACCACTTAACGTATGCATGGTATATCAACTCCCTGTCCCCTTCCAGCCCAATACAGAATTCTTAGAGTGCTTTACCTAACCCAACGATAAGGTGAATTGGCATCCTTATAATCAAGCAACTAAAACTAGATAGCTATATAATAAGCTAGGTGAAGTTAGAAGAGAGTTATAAGGATCCTGGGTGGAAGACAATTCAGAAAAACCATGGGATTCATTACGAGGCATTATGTATGAGAATATTTTCATCTACACTGTAACACAGTGTACTACAATGTAAGGGTACTCTACTTATTTAAAAGAAAACATTCCGGTAGAAAATAAAATATAGCATTGAAAAATTGTAGAGTATGCAGAAAGGAAGAGTAACTGCAGGCCACATACGATTGCAAGGTTCATGTCAGCAGGAGACAAACAGTGTTTATCTCCCAATCCCTTGACGACATTCAGCTGAATGACCTGTTCAATGGATAACTCAAATTCATTGGGGGAACCAGTCTACTGTACTAGTACCCAAGAGGTTTAGTTGCATAATAGACATTTTGGCTGTGGTGATGCCAGGGGCTGTCAAACTCCATAACCTCTAAAAATATCTATCAAAATAAAACTAATTAACAGCTGTTGGCTATTTGTAAAAAAAACTACTTACTTCTTCAGTTTCTGATATGGGACCAATACTTTTAATGTACATGTTAACCATGACCAATGTGGGAGGACCTAAACAAACACAAGAGTTAAAAAATAATTGTGACACAAATTTATCTAGCTCAGTAGTTCTTAAACCACTGGACCAATTATAGCAAAAACCACGACCATCTGAATATTAGAAAAATTATAATTAATTTTGATATCTTGAATGGTAAATTATAATGTAAAAAAAATATATAAAAAACATTTTGGTATTTAAAAAAGTATTTATTGGCATTATAACTTTTCCTTTAAAATACAAAAATACATTTTTTCCAATGAGTTGGGTTAACCTTCAACTTAATGTTTGTGAGTAACATTCTGCCTCCATTAGCACTAATTTTCAGTTTTTTTGTGTGTTAAGGCACTGCACTAAATTTAAAGTCTACTTAATAGGAAGGCAGGAAATCAATAAATAGGTTATGTACAGTTACCCATAATGGTATATAAAATTATAGTATCTATTTTTATAAACAGAATTAAACTAATTTTTCTCTCTTAATATAACGATAAACCCAAATATGAAATTTTCAATGTGTTTTACTTATCAACAAAATAATGCTACCACAAATGTCTTTACTACAGGCAACTTATATTTAATTTATTTGCAGCTATTACCTCCAATATTTGGTCGCACCTTCTTGTTGTACTTCTTGGGATTCAGAAGGCTGTTGAGAGTTTCGGAAATGTTTTTATCCAACAACATAAACTGCTGCAGACATAATGCAGGAACACAGTTTAGTATTACAAGGATGCCAATAATGAACATGTTGAGACTTGCATGCTAGCAGCGATTCCTCATCACAAACTTTACATAAACTTCTGTAAAAATTGAAAACATTTATTACAAAAGAAAGACTTAAACTTAATCTACTCACTTAAAGCAATTCATACAAATTTACATCATCATTGCAAAATATCACAGTAACTCTCAATACGTGTTCATTCAAACTATTGGGATTGGTATGACTTTTGAGCAGCTCACAGAATGTATATGGTCATATTGAGTTATGGCAAATAATTTTTAGAAATTGTGCAGCACTTGGACAAATTATTCTCAGCCAGAACTCAGTTTTTGAGCTGATATCTATAATTTATGTTTTTTTTGCAGATGTTACAACTATTAATTGATATTTTTGTTTGTTCATTTTTCTTTGTTGGATTCAGGATTATTCTATTAGAAAAAACTCATTAGGATTTATAAAATTTGGTAAATATTTTGTATGTAATTGTGTTAGTTTGAACGGGTTTAATTTTGTCACATAAAATTTTAGGAAACAAACTGTTAGGGTAAATGTTGTATGAAGAAATTTGATGAAATAATTTGTCTGAATGTGATTGTATTTGCATCGGCAGATTCTGGAGAGTGGCAATAACTTGAAAGGTCCTCGTCAGGAAGCTGTTTCAGTGGTTATGGAATACTCTCTGGTGAAAAAGCTTCACCGCAGAAATTTTTTGAAAATTTAACATTATAAAACGGGGTTTTAACGCAATTTTAGACTACATTTTTGTATTTCACAAAAGGTTTTTAAATGTTAATCAGTTTAGAGATTAATATTATTTGTGTATCGATATATACAGGAAGATCCAAAAGTCATGCAAATCAGAATAACAGTATCTGTAAACAGTAGTAAGTTAAAACAGTTTTACCACCTTCTGTAAATTTTTTTTTTTGGTGTTTAATGTCCGACTATTGTGCACACTTGGGTTAATGCAGATGATGGGATGATTTATAGCGTATGAAAATGCCAAGCTGTGGCCAGAAATCAAACCCGGGTCCTCGGGGTGAAAGCCTAGTATGCTACCAACTAGGCAACTGAGGCGGTCACCTTCTGTGAAATAGCATCGTAGGTATTAGCAATAATAAACCTAGATACTATGTTAATATCTGGTGGTCACAGTTGTAGTAGAGCTTTGTTTCTTTCTTAGGAAACATGCGGTTTTCCCAAGCGCAAAAAATATTCATTTATGAACATTATTTCACCAGCTGTTCTTATGAGTCATAAATGTCTAGCAACAGCAATGCGTAACAATTCGAACTTAACAAGAATTTGTGCCCATTTTCAGGAAAGTGGATAAGTTTCAGACAAAATGAGAACCAGGAGACTGGCCATATTGAGTGATGCTAAAGTGACAGATGTTAGGACATTAATTGAGCATTCGTCTTCTAAAAGCTTGAGTAAACTTTCAGCACAGGCTTAGATTTTGTAGAGAAGTGCTCAGAGAGCGACGAAGAAATTACCTCATATCACGTTCGCAGCATTCAAGAATTGAAAGTGATAACAGAAAGTGTGTAGAGTCCTGTACTTGGTTTTAGTTATAATTTGGCAATAAAGAAATTCCAGAGCTTGACCGTTTTCTTCACAGGTGAGGCATGTTTTCACCTTAATGGTTATGTGAATAGCCAAAACATTAGAATTTGGTCAAATGAAAATTGTCATGTTTTCATACGTTTTTCTTTCATAAATTGGAGTGTGGTGTGCTGTATGTTGCTATCAGTAACCCTACTTTTTTTCTTTTGAAACTCAGTAAACAGTGTTGTGTGCCAAGACATTATTACACATTTTATTGGTGTCTTGAAAATGAATGTTATACTGGTTTCAGCATGACGGAGCCACATGTGCACAGCGAATGAACCAATGCATTTTTTATGCAAGTTTTTTGGTGAGAATATCACCTTTCTGAAGGGATTATGGCCCCCACGTTCACTTGATTTGTGGGGTTACATTAAAGGAGAAGTCTATAACAACAGAACACACACACACACACACACACTGCTGGAACTAAAGATGAACATAACAATAAAGATTAGCAACATCAATTTACAGGTGCTTCACAAAGTATCCAGTAAACATTGTAAAAAGAGTTTGTGCATGCATTACTGAATAAGGCAACCATTTTAAACATATGCTTAAAGAATAATTAATAACTATTGTAATTGTAATGTAATATTTAAAAATAAACTTTAAACATATTTAATGTGTTCTATTATTTTGACATGCATGACGTTTGGACTTCCCTACATACATAAAAGAGCAAATGTGTTTGGATGACCAAAGTGTTTAGCAATTTACAGATATTGAAGTCCTATATATACTCAAATTAATTGTCTCAGTAAGCTGGTTTCAATTAAATTAATGTGGATTTTATTGTATGGCTGAAATCGTGTCCAAATGAAATGCTTAGGTAATGTCCCTCTCTATCTATACCAGCTAAACAGTTGCTTCGATCTACATTCTGATGAAAAATCTTTAGCTTTAAAATTTAATTTTTTTACCTCCAATATGTTCAACATTTGTATGCCACTGTAGCAAAGCATGGTTATTCAGCTACTTTGTAAATAACACAAAATTATGAATGATTTAAAAATGTTAAATCACGGAAAAGTTTAATTACTTATTATTATTATAAAAACAACTAACATGACGTACTTGTAACGTCATTACTGTTACGGAACTTAACATATTCACTGGTCATTTTCACTGTTTTGCTTCACATTGGTTTTAATCAACTTTAAGTAAGAAAACAAAATTTAAATAAAAATCATATACTTTTTCATACAATTATTTTAGTACAACATGATTCCATGTAAATCCCTTCTTTGTATTTGTTAACTGATCACAGGGTTTTTTTAAACATTATGTTATCAACATTTTAAAGTATTAGATGAAAACATTTTTGTCTGCAACATGCAACAGTGTACTGTAAACAGCAATACGTTTTGATATTGGAGGTAATCAAAAATTTGTCTACAAAAATTAACAAAGCTAGGGAAAGCAGATGAGTGTACTCAACTAAATAATAAAATTCCAAAAGGAAATAAAGTAGATTATATTAATAATTTAAAAACACCAGCTTTTTTTTAAAGTGTTAGCGTTGTGCACTTTGTATTTGTCACCATGGAGTGATTCAGTTTCATCGAGTAAGCTTATGAAGCGTAAGTAACACGAGTACGGAAAGTATTACACAGACACCCTCCAGTTCTCAGCTCTTCTCCTTTCTTTCGTCTGCCGGTTCCGACTGAGTTGTATGTACGTACAACGTGCATGCTTCTCTTTATCTCTTTCTTTTCTCTCTCTTTCTCTTCACTTTTCTTCTTCTCATGTTCTCATCGTGCGCGCATGTAATGATGTTGTGTACATTGTGTATATTGCCAGCAGCAACAGTTCAATGGTATACGGTTTATATTCAGTAATAACACGTGCGTTTGATTTTATTTTTCTCATATGCTCGAGACTTTAAATATCTTATATTTATTTTTTCTATATTCTTGAGACTTTATATATATATAAGAAGCTAAGGCTTCTGCCGACAGTCTTAATGACTGTCATTTTTTATCATACATTTGAAGACAACCTTTTTTTTATACTGATTTTAAATACTGACTATTCGGGTGAAATCAGATTTTAAAAAGCCTAAATAAAAATGTTATAAGTTTTATGTTAGCCAGAGATTATTTTTGAATTAAAATACAAGAATTTTCACATATGTATTGTTCTGCTTTTAGAAATTCGCTTTCATCATGTCAGCGAGACAGCTGTATTCCACAATAAACACTTTTTTGTAAGTATCACCTTCCAATAATATTTAATTCTATACTTTGTAATCTAATAATTGATCTTTTACTTTTAAAACTTTTAATTTCTAAACTTTATTTAATCTTTTAATTATTAGTGTAAGTATTTTGTTTTTAAATTTGTTAATTAAAGTTGGCATATTAATATTATCATTACTTTTTATTTGGACAATTTCCATCACTTGTGTGTAAAGAAAAAGAAAAGTTTTTATCGTACAATACGCTACATTTTTAATACTGTAACAAAAGCTTAAGCATTTAGGCTTATGTTTTAGTTTTTAAGTTCATATTTGATGCTTAGCACTTATGAATGAGAGTTGATTTACACTCATGAAATACCGTGTATTGTTCTTTATACTCAAATGGTGGTAAATCCCCAAATAAAAATAAAAGTATGTTAACAATTCTCCTACTTACCTTGAGTTATTGTTACTTGTACACAAACTTGACTTAGGTAAGGAAACATTCACTAATGAATAAGTAAACAAACAGACTTGTAGCAAAAAGTAAGGTGTCTTCGTTACAATCAATATTTTCACATAAATAAACTTCACATTCTCGCTAAAGACTAAAGAGACATCTGTTTTGCAACAGTTCCATCCCACAACAGGTGCAAGGCAGTTTGAATTATTACTGAGTAGGCCAGTCACCATGTTTGATTGGCATTTCGCCAGCATTAAATTTGGCAGATCGAAGAACTTTGATATGAAAATATTTTCATTCAAACCTTTCAGTTTGTATAAATAGAGGCAAAACGAAAATGGTTTATTTTAAAGATAGTTTTCTTTGCATTTATGGAGAGTATTTTTGTTAGCGCAAAGGTAGACAGCAGACCATTGTGTGTTAGCCGATCAGCGTTTAGTTTCGATTTGATTCAAATTTTTGCACAAAATTGATTTTGGTAATGCTTGAATAATTTCTTTACACAATGAAATAAGTTTAATTGTTTCAAAATGGTGGCGATCCAAAATAATGAATTTAAAAATTCATGTTTTCTTACCTTGTCTTAAGAAAAGACTTGATTTAAATCTCTAATATAGAAACTTTTGTAGAAATCATCGTTGGTACTCATTTCATGATTTTGTCCTCAAAATATGCTTTATAGGGCATAATTAATTTTATTTCATTTTATGTCTTGTCTGATCATGATAACCATTCTAGTACATGATTTTCAGTTGAAATGTATGATAAATATTACTAATGTTATAGATATATTTAAAAAAACATATTTTAAAACTTTGTTGTATACAGTATACGAACTATCGATTTTTTTGAAAGCAGACTAAATAAAAAATGAGAGTATTTTTAAATGATTTTGTGGTTGGTTTTTGTTGAAAAAATAGGAATGAATTAAAAAATAAATGTATACTATAATTAATTTTAATATTATTAAAATATAATAAAAATCAGTTTTTGTTAAACGATACTGTTTGAAATTTTTGTTTTTTTTAATAATAAATGATTTAAAACTTTTTTTTAAATATTGCTTCTCACATTTTCCTTTTGTTTTAGTTTCTTAAAGGCTTCATTTGAGCCTAAATAATTAACTGAATATGGGAAAGTTACAATGTTTTTACCATATTTATTTACTGAATAATTTTTTGTATCTTGTAAAAATCAAATCTTCAATGCGATTATAAATTGTAAAATTTCTCGTTATAACACAATCGTAGTGTTAATAGTTTTAAACATTACCAATAGGTAGCGTTGAGGTTGTTACATTGGCTTTGAGTAAAGTGCAAATGTACAGTAATAATCTACAGTACGTAGTACATTTTTTCACCGCTAGATCTCAGATCTTTCCAGTTTTACATTTTTATACCTATTTTCACAGAGAAGCGATAATTTACAATAGGTATTCTTCGCATAAATTTGACACAATATTGTCCATGGAACACAATATTCTTCATTAACTTTTTCATTTGCTTCAAGTACAAGGGCTACATTGAAACGGATTTTAATAACGGTGTAACCGCTGTCATACTGCAGCCTCGATCTATTTGACTGCTCGCTACGCTTGCCGCGGCAAATTTACAGTATTGTTACTAAAAAACGATCTATTAATAGCTATTTTTTCAAGATCTTAATTTATTTTCCATATTGGCTTGTTTGAGTTATTATTAGCGAATATCTTGTAATATTAACTATTGTAGCGGCCATCATGGTTAAACTCGGACCAGGCGCTTAACAAGCACCGATCAAACAAGAACTTTATAACATGTTTGAGGGATCGTTGATTTTACACACACGCGCGCACGCGCACACACGCACGCGCGCGCACACACACACGCACGCAACGTGCGCTCTCTCTCACACGCGCGCGCGCATATATCTAGATATAGATATAGATATAGATATATGCAGATTTTATCGCTGTAATGGTAAAAATATTTTTTTTAAACAGTGTAAGGAAAAATGTTAAAAATTGTACAACGACTAGAGTAAATTATGGTGTACTTTATTTTTAAAAATAATACGAATAGACTTGCTTCGCGTATCGAAATGTTCATTTACACAATGTAACAGCATTTAATTAGCTTCCATCACGTCAGCGAGACAACTGCGTGATGCGATTATTAATTGGAAAATGAGCGATCATCATGGTATGACCCTGTAATGAGCGTTAAATTTGTGTACGTGTGTTAGCAATTTGGATCCGATTCGATTGACACAAATATCGATTTTGGTGTGTCGTGGACCAAGTTTGTTACTCAGCGAAATCTGTGAAACAGTTTCAAAATGGCGGCCATTCCAAAGTCATTAAAAAATTCGTAACTTTTTTATCTTACATTTTTCTTATTAGATCTGTTTTTATCATCGCAATAATTGAAATTTGAAATACTCGTATTCCAAGGCAAACACACGAAAATGAACTGCCTGCGGTCAGGGTTCATTTCGTATTGTCAATGTTATTCGAAAATTAAATGTGCTCATTTCAATTCTATTATTGTGGAATCAGATTTTCAAAAGGTTAAGATAAAAAAAAATATTTTTGAAAATTCGTTTCCATCACGTCAGCGATACAGCTGCGTGCTGCAAATATTTTATTTCCGTTGATTAAACTATTATATGCAGTGAACATAATTGCCACGTATCAAGTTAATTAGGATTCAGTATTCTCTGAAATTGGATGTTCTAGGAAGTGAAGAAGCTTTAAAGGGAATTTTCATTATAAAATGATCAATCAAAGATATCCAGACCTTATCCAATGTAGTGCACACCGTTCCTACCTTCTGAATCACGTTTTGAGTGATTGAAATTTTAAAATTTGCAATTTTGGTACAATTTGATTAAAAAATTGTTATATAAACCTAGATAAATTACCCAACAAAGTCCGTCTAGCTCTGACAAAATCGCTGATCTTAAATCTTGAAAACATATATTTTATTTTCACTATTTAATCCAGCGTTAAAATCTTCACGAAATTGTGTTTTGAATTTACAAATGTTATTGAAAATACGCATGAACCCGGGCAGAAGTTCGGGTACTAGGTTCGATTAAAATCATTGAGCCTAATTATTTTTTAAGTGAAAACTTTATTAAACGGGTTTAGAGCGCTTTTCTCTATGAGAAAAAATATTTCGCGGTAGCACGAATAACATGTAAAAACGTGTCACGCTTGCCTTAAACACATAATTAGTATTCTTAAAGTGTGCTAATTGTACCCGTGAGCTGGTTGTTCGCAGTTACATTCTTAGCTCAGTGCTATGATTTGTGCTTATAAAACTAAAGAACGTGAGATCAAAACCCGCTACTGACGTTATTTTTTTACATTTATTATTTTGTTTTAAATTGTGTATACAAATAAATTTAATAATAAATATTGTGATTATTAACGAATGCCGTTATACTACATGCCCAGCCCAGCCTAGCCATCGCAATTATTAGAGCATTAACAGTTAGATATATTGTGCAATATAGATGTTTTTATATTTGTTAAGAATATCCGTGGTGTTGCCTGTAATATCAATTTAGCAATAACATTAATAATAGAATATAACAGGATAAATGAAAACGAGCAATGAACACTGATTACTTCAGTTTATTTTAAAAATTCACTTCTAACGGTCAGTCCACTTTTTTTACGACCCAATGGATCTGAAAACGTAATTCATCAAAATACCAAAATCGAAATTTTGAACGTAACTTATAGGGAGAAAGTTAATGTTTTTTGTAGCCATTATAAATATTTCCCCTAATTTTTGTTTCGTTAATGGAAGCCAATTAAAAAAAAATATTACATAAAAATGTTTCAATCCGCAAATTTCAAAATCGGATTTTGATAAAGGTAAAATAAAAAGTTATAATTAAAAAAAACAATAATTGTCATCATTTTAAAACTAATCAACGTGTTTCGCTGGACAACGGAATCCCCCCATTTTGAATAAAAATATACAAATATACTTTATAAAGTGAACAATTTTGGATATTTTGTATTTAAAAATTTCAAATAGCAGCCATTTTGAAACTGTTATTTTTTCTTAATTAAGACTTTATAAAATAAAATTTAGTGCGGATTTTAAATTCAATCTGTTCTTGAGAAAAATTATAATCGATGGACGCTAATTTATCGTGGTCGTTTGTAAAATGGTTTTATTCAACGTCAGAACAAGTCTCTTAACGTTTTTAAAAAGATCTTTTACTTAAAAATTTCAAACAGCCTCCATTTTGAAACGGTTCATTCGATCGAGTTCGTTTGAAATTCATTCCTTATTCGATAAATTTTCGTGTAGACTTTCAATTCAATCAGACAGTTATAGAGATATAGATTATTTTTTAAGGAAAACACAAAATGGCTACTGTCAGGAAAACTGACTGGGAATGAGATCTGTTTATATTATTTATTTGGTTGAAGATGTAGAATCCAAAAGTAAACTAGAGAGGTAAGTATTTTTTACACCATTTATTTAAAAAAAACATTCAGCGGAACATCAAGGATCGGTGCACGTTTCGTGGTCTGGGAAAACAAAATGGCGGGTATCTGGTAAATTGACCCAATAAGATCATTATACAGTGTGTTTAAAAAAAATTTCAAACGAATCTCAATCGAAAATATTCACTTTAAGGTACGTTATGTTTTTTTGCCAATCCGCCATTTAATTTTTTCAAACAAAAGTATTAATATTTCAAGAATAGTAGTGAAATTAAAATTTTGTGAATGTTACTATTGGCTAGATCCGTAATTGTACAAAAAAATCACATATCTTTTCAAAATTGCGGCCATATTACATTTTACAACTAAACAGCACGGAAACAGCATAGTTAAGAGAAACTTATTGAGAATAACTTGTACATTATGTTATAAATCTGACGATACCTGTTTATTTTATTTTATTATATATATTTTTTTGCTTAACGTCCATACTTTACGCCAGTTAGACTAATGAGGACGAGGGATCAGTGTTAACGATAAAGGAAAGCAACAGGAGCAACTGCGGCTCGAATTAAGAACCTTTAGGTGCGCAGTAGATTGACCGATGCTTTAGCCTAACACACCATCCTGATACAGCAGTGCAGATGTACTACAACATAACATTATTTTGTTATAATTTAGTAACATCCATATAAAATACTATTTCAATATCTTTATCTGTTCTTGAAATATTGATACTTTCATAAAAAACAAAATGTCCAGTAAACGGAAAACAAAGCATTTCAGGACATACTTGAACCTGAACTTTTTTTATTATTTTTACATGTAGACCAATAATCGTATAGATAAACTGAAAATATGTAACTTGACAGGTAAATATTTTTGTTACACTTTCTTTTTCAAACTATTAATGATGATCGAGGATGGGTGCATGTTTCATGGTCCCGGGTTGGGTTTTTACTGTAACGGCTCATATTCCTAACGGAAATTTGAAAAAACTGCGCCGACGTACCGTGTAAACGCTAGCGGTGCTTTACTGATAAAGTGACGTTCATTAGAACATCAGTCCGGACGATACCTAACGAGGACACAAACAGAAACAAGTAATATCGGTCTAAGAAACGTTAAAATGACCGCTCCTGTGCTGGCATCTATCGGGGACAACCAAAATGGCCAGATTATGCAAACTGGGCTGCAGGGATAAAGCGAGGGTGGAAGAATTGAATGTCCTGAGGGAAGGAAAAGGGGAATAAATAAATGGGAGGAAGGGGAATGCGATGGCCTCCTGCAGGAGTCATGGCGGTCTTCCGGCTTTGCATATATTTACTTGTTCTGAAATGGGGGGGGGAGGAAACATTTTGGGTTTGCTAGGATTTGCAATGCGAGAGAGAGAGAGAAAGAGAGAGTATAAGGCAAATCCACCTGAAGTGATTAAATTCATTATACAAAATTTGGTGCAAAAAGCTTTACGATTTATTGAATAGCCTATAGTGGATATTCCTGCCTGTTCCGCGGATCCACCTTGCACGTAGCTGAAAATTCGTGTGATTTTCAAGTCATTAAAAAATTAATAATCAATAATTTTAAAGTTTGCACACAGAAGGAATTGATAAAAATATCACCCGAGTAGAGTAGGTTTTTTTGTTTGTTCAATTAATATGTTTGATTAACAGCTGTTATTGTAAATACTTGTTTTAATTTCTATCGTAATACGTATAATATTAAACTATTATCTTTTTTAACCTTTTCATTATAAAATGTATAAAAAACCAACCTTAAGATTTTAATGAATCTTTTACGTTTTAAGTTACTTCATTTAAAAAAATTGGTTTTTACAAAATCCGTTTAATAGTTTCAAAATGGCTGCCGTTTCAAAAGTTCACAACTTTTTTTGTCGTAAACGTTTTTGAAAATCTGATTTCACCATCGTAAACAGCGTTGAAGTGTATAAATTGGTATTTTTTGGATTTTATAAACCAGTTGAAATTATGAAATTAAATTTGATTACAGTCAGGTGTCATTTTTGTATTTGCAATGTAACTTAATCGTTTAAAAAGTTAATATATGCATGCTTTAATACTGGTTACGATGGTGAAAACAGAATTTCAAGAAAAAGGGTTGAGAGAAAAAATATTTTTGAAAATTCGCTTCCATCACGTCAGTAGACAGTTACGCGACACGGTTATTGCATATTGGCGTTAATTAACGCCGGACGTTTGCTAGTTTTGGGCAGTTCCTTTCAACATAAACGGAATAAACTAGAAGTACATCCACCATTTTAAAAAGCGTGCTCGATACCAGCCGCTAAAGTCCAAGTAATTGAACTACCTGCCGCTACGAAAGCTGCGAGGACAGGGGTGTGGAGAAGTTTGACAAAATATACAGTATTATCTATTTAACTTTAAATGATCATTCGGCCGCAAGATGTCAGCAGCAGTGAGCGCTCGCACTTCTCATACGGGTTATCATTCTAGTACGTTTATATTGAATGGTGGTTCGTTTAAGGCGAAAACAGAGTCATTATCATCTGCACACCCTGTGTTTAGAATCGTATCTTTGCCGTGCAAAGATTGCAAGAGCAGCTTGGCCATCTGTTACTGAGCAAAGTATCCTATTTCCGTAGTTTAACTTCTTTGTTTTACGCTATTTTTGAAAATTTGATTTCACCAACCTAATCAGTGTTTAATCTGCATAAATTACAGCATTTTAACCATTTAAAATGCCATTTAAATTTAATAAAATGAATTTGACGAGATCAGTGTTCATTTTCATGTTTTCGAGGTAATTTTAAAGTTTAAAATACTAATTCATGCTGATTACGGTGTTGAAATCAGACTTTAAAATGATTGTAAGATCAGCGAAACAGCTGCGTGCGTGCCGTGATTATTTACAATAGCAAAATAAAATGATATTTTCATTATTAAAGATAAAACTACTCAAAGAACTAAATTCATTTATCAAAATATTTCAAAGTTTACTTAATCTACCAACGGAGAAAGTTGAACAGAATCAAAGTTCTCTATTTCTCCTCCCCCCCGTTTTGTTTCTAAACACACTTTTAATCAGTAGAAATTATTCAAAGGGATTTTTTTAAATATGCAATAATTAGTTTGCAACATAACCGTAATGAGCCTAGTTAACAGAACGGAGAAAGAGAGCTTAATGATTTGTTTATTAGAAGAGCGAAGAGAGAGAACAGCAACCCTCTTCTTTACCGCCCCTCTTGGAAGACATTTATCTACCCCTGACCGTAAGGGACGCGGCACCAGCACAAATCAATGTTACCCGGACCGAATGCGCGCGCACCTTCTCTAACATTCCTTGACCTCTATTGACCTCTACACACTGAGACGAAATTGATTTCAAATACCTGTAAGAAAGAGGACGAGAAAGTATGTTAGGGGGTGGGAAGGGGTTGAAACTTTTAAAACAGTGCTTTGCTTTGCCGCGCATTTGCAAGTTTAATTTCTTGACTTGAAAAGTTTTAAAATAGGTTTATGGGCGGGGAGAGGGGAAATTTTTGTGCGAATGTTTCCCTTTGTTTGCCCAGTTTATGTGAATCAAATTTGTCGTGCGCTCATAGATATACTGTTACAGTTATTCTTTCTATTTTTCAAATTATTTAAAGCGGCCATACAAATAAAGGGAGTTGCATGTACTCGAATTCTTAGAAAAATCTTTAGCTACTTACATCAGTGAAATATTATTTTTTAATATACTTAAACAAGGTTCTATAAAAAGCACGTTTTTGAAAACCCAATGCTTTTCTTCTTCTTCTTTTTGGCTTAAGCCGAAGATTCTTCCTGTTCTTAGTTTCCGTTTTTCTCTGTCATTCTGCATATCTTGCTCCATTCCCCTCTCTATCACTTTCTTATCAATTCCCTCTCTCTCCCTCAGGGGGGGGTACAGACTAGCTGCACCTATTGAGAGGATTTAGACGTCCCTTACGGTACCCGAGTCTAACACACATTTACGCTTACAACACTGCACTTACGACTTTAACACTTTACACACACTTACATTTAGGGAGGCGATAATAGCCTGAATGTGCTTTTTGCCTTAAAATAAAAAAAAATCCCTCTCTCCAACTAAGTTTCGGTCTTACTCTATTTTTGCGACCATGTGGTTTCCATAAAAAATCTGTTTGGGAAGTCGATTTTTGTCCATCCTTTAGACATGACCCAACCATCGAAGTTGTTTGTTGTCGTCTACAATGGTGTGCGACAATCCATGATTTCACGGATTCTTACAGATTTTACCTTTTCCCGTTTGGACCGACAATAGTTCATTCCTGTAGCTTCAAGACATTTGTCTGTTTTTTGTTTCTGTGGCCATACTTCGCTCCCATATGAGATTATATTTTTTACAATAATTGTGTTATAACATATTTTTGATATACGTTGATCCCATATGATGCTGTTCAGTATCCTTATTGCTCTTCATCCCTAGGTGTTCCGTAATTCTCATTTTCAAATACTTGTGAGTTGTACATCCCTTGATTTTTGCGTTGTGTTCCAACAGAAGATTCCGGCTCTGCACACCAATGTACATATACTCCGTTTTATTTAGGTTTACCTCAAGTCCTCAGATATCATATTCGTCTGTTAATTTCCTTCTCATGTATTGCAGATCCTCATTATCCTGTGCTATAACTGTTTGGTCATCTGCAAAACAGAGGGTGTATAAAATATTGTCGTTTAATGGTATAGTCATTGCTTTAATACGATATTTTCAAAAATCGTATTTAAAGTAAGCCGCCTCGGTGGCCTAGTTGATAACGTACTGGGCTTTCACCCGAAGGTCCCGGGTTCGATTCCCGGCCAGGGCTTGGCATTTTCATACGCTATAAATCATACCATCGTCTGCATTAGCCCAAGTGTGCACAATAGTCAAACGTTAAACATCAAAAAAAAAAAAAAAAAAAAAAAAAAAAAAAAAAAAATCGAGAGCCAATCTTTTTTAGGTCACTCACCAATTTATCTGAGGATACCCTCTTTTCGTTTTCTCCAACCGTGGTCTTCATCTTTGTATAGTTGTGTTAAACTCATTGTCTCCACTAGAGTGTAGCAACATGTTTTTTTGGCATCTTTTTGTTGTAGTCTAGATGAGAAATATTTCAAGTCCTGGAGTTTACCAGGTCGGCAGCGGGCTTACTGTTCGGAAGTAAGAAGTTTGTTTTTGTTTTTTTTTTTTTTTTTTTGGTGTTAAACGTCCGACTATTGTGCACACTTGAGCTATTGCAGAAGATGGGATGATTTATAGCGTATGAAAATGCCAAGCCCTCGCCGGGAATCGAACCCGGGTCCTCGGGGTGAAAGCCTAGTACGCTATCCACTAGGCCACCGAGGCGGCTTATTTTCTTTTTGGTTGGTTTTTCTTCTATTTCCATCCGAGTAAGGTGGTGCAGTTTGTATAGTTGTTACGGGTGCTGGCAGGCTGTCATATAAGTGTTGTGTGGTGGTCTTCCTCGATATTCTACCAAATAACTATTTTCGACCTGTATTTATACTCAAAATTATGGCTGAAACCATAATTTCTCAAAAATCTGTGTTAAAACCAGTGAAAAGAACGCACAAATCAGTATCAAAGTGTACGGGAGATGCGATGTGGTGCGCGGAAAGTAATGCCTGGGCAGACCTACCCGAGATACGCTAGCACTGTCAATCAGAAGCGAATATTGGTTGATGGGAGAATGTAAGCTAGGTTTGCAGACGTAGGCTGTTTGAAAGCCGGAAGAGACGTTCGGGAATTTAGCGTGGATGTTGTTCTGTGTTAGTAACCGTAACTATAGGTCAGCCGCTTAGAAAACGGCCTCCTAAGAGAACCAGTAGGACAGAGAGAAAATGTGCGATAGATAGGTCGAATCTCCTCTCTCTCACCACAGCTCTCTCCCTTTTCTTCAATTTGTAGACTCAGATTGGACGACTTTGTGTCATTGGACTGTTAGAGGGAGCTCGAAGGGAATTCTCCTACATGCGCGAGAAATTCTCGCGCAGGCCTTTTACTAAGTGGATGAACTATTGGTTGCTTAACTCAGTTCCTATGTTCTTTAATATTACAAATAAATCCAACCATTATTTAAATTATTAATCATGCCATTGAAGTACATGCCCAGCCCACTCTTCAAAATTGTAAGCGGAACTAAGTAGTGTAACACGTTGTTTAGGCGATGACATTTTATCTTGGCGACGCATCAAGATGTTTTTTCTGTCAATAGCCTCACTCTTTGTTCTTTCCATTTTCCATTCGGTTTTCGCTATTTTCAACAAGAACGCTTTCGTCAGTGTCCGAGTTTGTGCGCATGCTTTAGAACCGGAAGTGTGCATTGTTCGAGTACCTTACTCTTGAAATACTGTGGTATTTTTAACTTTTTTTATTACCCATTTCAATTTTCCAAAACCCTGCACGTATTAATCAAACTCCTATTGTAATTTTGCCGTTTGGTTTTCATTTCTGTTATTATCTAGCTAAGTTAGACGTTTTCTGTTACCGTTTCCATGCTGTATATTGTATGTATACAATAATAAACAATCGTTCATTGTTACGTTTCTAGCACCTTTCGTGTTTGTCGTCATTTCTACCTTATCTTTGTTCATTTCGAGGCCAATGTTTTCTGACAGTTCTGTTACAAAACGCTGTTCTTAAAAATTTGTTGTCGGTAACTCAATGCCATCTGAATATCTTTGTTGTTTAGTTTTCCCGTTTATGTTTATACCAAAATCGTCAGATCTTTGTTCCCATGTCACGCAGTAACACAGAAATAAATCACGTGATACTACAAAACGCGGTTCTTAAAAATTTGTTGTCGGTAACTCAATGCCATCTGAATATCTTCGTTGTTTAGTTTTCCCGTTTGTGATTATACCAGAATCGTCAGATTTTTGTCCCCGTGTCACGCAGTAACACAGTAATAAATCACGTGATACTACAAAACGCTGTTCTCAAAAATTTGTTGTCGGTAACTCAATGCCATCTGAATATCTTCGTTGTTTAGTTTTTCCGTTTGTGTTTATACCAAAATCGTCAGATCTTTGTTCCCATGTCACGCAGTAACACAGTAATAAATCACGTGATACTACAAAACGCGGTTCTTAAAAATTTGTTGTCGGTAACTCAATGCCATCTGAATATCCACGTTGTTTAGTTTACCCGTTTGTGTTTATACCAAAATCGTCAGATCTTTGTCCCCAACATGTCACGCAGTAATAAGTCACGTGATACTACAGAACGAACACTGTTTCACAATTTTAATATTCCTTATCTGTGATTAGGACACTATAAATGAATTCATCAACCTTACAGCTGATTCACAAATATTTTTTAGTTCGGAAGATGTTTTGTGTAAGAGTCTTTGCCCGATTCGTTAATGTTCGTTTATCAAGCATTTCCAATATTAACGTCTATACTTCAAGCCTGCTAGACTAATGAGAACAAGGGATCGGCTTTAACGGAAACAATAAAGCTTACGGCAGTAATTAAAGTCTCGAGCCTATGACCTTGGGCAAGATTCTACGACAGAATATATGATCAGAACAAAAATCAGACACTACAACACAGTCATAAAACCGGAGGTATTATACGCAAGCGAGACGCTAGCACTCCACACAAAAGGTACCATGGAAGACATTTTGAAGGAAGAACGCAAAATCTTGAGGAAGATCCTTGGCCCAAGATTAACAAGACGGATACAGATTGCACTCCCGGAAGACCACAGAGAAGATATCGAACCTGGCAGCAGATATCAGAAGAAGGAGGCTTCAATTCTATGGACACATCAGTAGACTCCCAACAACAAGACTTGCCAACAGAATCCTTAAGTATATACAAAGAGTTAAATCAACAACGTCGTGGATTACATAAGTCATAATAGACTTACATGACGCAGAAATAGACTCAACAGACATTGAAGACAGGAACGCATACAGGAGAAAGATGCTCGGGTGGAAAATCCCAAAGAGAGCAGGGGTAAAATGAACGGAGGAACGGAGGAGGATCCATGGGGACAAGATGAGGGAGGTGTGGAGGATTAGAAGGAACAAGAGATGAGTCGGAGTGCTTTACGTGATTCAACAGGGTCTATACGCAAATAATAATAATAATAATAATAATTACACACACACACACATATATATATATATATATAAGATTTTACATCAAACGCACGATGAATTATTTAAAAAAACTGCGGTTTTTTTTACCTTTATCAGAATCTGGTTTCATTGTCGTAATTAGGGTTAAATTTAAAAAAAACATTTAAAACTTCCATATTCTATTGAAAATACGAAAATCAACCTGACAACTGTAAAGGTTCATTTTTTTATACAATATGTAATTTGAAAATTATGAATGTTATTGATGCAGTTTTTAGCGCTGGTCACGATGGTGAAGTTCTGTTTCCAAAAGAATTTCTGTTATTGAAACAAAAATTAAAATCATGTATCATGTGTTCTCTTTCTTTTAATTAGTTCTAACCGCCTCGGTGGCCTAGTTGATAGCGTACTTGGCTTTCATCCCGAGGACCCGGGTTCGATTCCTGGGCAGGGCTTGGAATTTTCATACACTATAAATCATCTCATCGTCTGCATTAGCAAAAAAAAAAAATAGTTCGAAAACACGACAAATTAACTAGTTTTTAACAACATAACCTGAAACTTATTATAGCTTATCAGCTGTTCAGTTAAATTAGCTGATTGTTAGGTGGTCTACGAATTAATATAAACGACAAATTAACAAGGCTAGTTTTTAACAACATAACTTACGTATTACAGCCTACCACTGTTCAATGAAATCAGCTGATCTTTACGAATTAATATAAAACGAAATTACCAAAATTAAATTACCGGTTCATTTCCTATACTTAAATCAGTCAAACGTCTTCGTGGTTTCTGTAGTATAGTCGTTAAGGCGTTAACCATACACGCGCAAGGTCCTCGGTTCGATCCCGGACGGAAGCAGTAATTTTTAATTATAATTAATTTAATATGAGACTTGCAGTTATATACAAAATATACAGTTATATATCAATATAAACATGTTCCTCGCATCGCGCGTCCGAACATTTGTTTATGGATCAATATAAACAAAATCCATCACAAGCCTAAAACGTGATACATGTTAAAACGTGTATTCGCTTCTGTCTAGCTTACCGCCATTATTTATTTAGTATTATCGTTGGACTACACTTTGTTTCCAAAAAACAACGAAAAATCCCCCCCCCAAATTCAAAGCGATCTAACAAGACTTGCACAATAAACGGTATCGAATAGATTCCCAGCCGCTGCGACAGACGAAACCAATTTGTTCCGCATTCGTGAACGATTTTAAAGTGATTAGATTTTCGAAAAAGCCCAAACAAAAAGCTCAGATGTAAGCCTAGCCGAGTTAATTGTCTGATCGTTAACGCGTTCCCGATTGTTTCGCTCGTCGTTAATCCCCCCCCCAATCTTCTCATTCTCCCCTTTAATATAATACAATATAACAGAACCGTACTACCCTTTAACTTAACCAGTTGTGTATCAGTCTGTAATCGCTACGTAAGGCGATTATATTATTTGTTAAGCTCGCTAAAAAGTCGTTAGCTGCCTCGGGTACGGTAATTTTGTAAAAGCATTGCATCTATTGGCAATACGTAATCGTCGCACGCAATTGTGTCGCAACAAAAATGTCACGTACGCGAATATTTTGAAACAAGAAAAATAAATTTTACGCTAAAATTAATTGATAAAAATAAGTTCGTTAATCTGTAAAATCGGCTAAAAAAGTTTCAAAATGGCGGCCATACAAATCGTACAGTGTTTATTTTACACTTTTATGCGTAAATTATCGTGCTATTTTTTAAAAGTTCCATTGAAAATACAGAAATTTGAAAGTGTAAAGTGCTAATTTAAGTTATGATTGGTGAAGTCAGATTTTCAAAAAAGTGTAATACGAAACAAATTTGCTTCCATCACGTCAGCGAGACGATGATTTTTTTTATGTGCTCAGCTCTTACACCCCTACCTGTAATCGAAACAAGAACAGCCCCTATTCTAAGATGATTACGTATTATTTGAATGCCGCGCCACTTACAACGGATGGGCAATGCGACTTGAAAAACAGTTTCATGGTCGTATAAAAAAACTTGTCGGAGACGCGATGCCAGCAACTTTAGTGTTAACGATAGGAGAAACAATAGTTGCCGGAGTAGGTGGAGTCCTTTGTTGCTAGTTGCAACCCTCGCGTTGTGGTTGTGGTTCTCTTTGTCTTCCAATCTGTCAGCCACCCCCTACTTCCACCCTAATGTCTTTCCTTTCCACCTTACTCTATTGTTTAATGTATGCAAGTTGCCTTCACTGCCAGTGTATACCCATCCCCCATCCCCCAGCCCTCCTTACATTACAGCCGATACGTTTCTACAGTAACACATTTCTGTTAGTAGCCCAGTCAGTGGTATTCGCAGAACTTTTGCAGAGAATTTCTTACATTTATTGTTAGTCTCTTCGAATTGCGGCCGTATTGAAAAGCCAGTACACCAAAATTAAAAAAAAAACAGGAATTAATTTTTAGCGGAAAGGTTTGATTTAATTTTTATTTTTTAAACTGTGCAATAGTATGGCCATTGCGGAAAAATCGATCTGAAAATTTCGATAGATCTATCAGTTTTTAGGTCTCATTGAGTTGAAATTGTTAAAAAATCTGATTATTTCAATATCGTCTATAACGAATTCAATGAATTTATTCTACTTTAAAAAAATGTTATTTGATTATGGAATATTTAGTTTATAATTACAATTTGTTCGGATATTTGTCATCATTTGTACAGATGAAATAATACACGATGTTTCGAAAACGTGAATCAACCCTCGTTATCAAGCGTTAAACTTAAAATACCTGTATATATTATTAAATGCAATACAACTAGCTTCATTGGCTAACATTTTCTTTGTTTTTTTATTTTAAGGCGAAGAGCACATAGAGGCTATTATCGCCTCCCTAAATGTAAGTGTGAGTGTAAAGTGTTAAAGTCGTAAGTGTAGTGTTGTAAGTGTAAGTGTGTGTTAAGACTCGGGTACCGCGAGGGACGTCTAAATCCTCTCAATAGGTGCAGCTAGTCTGCACCCCCCCGCAGGGTTCATTGGTTAACTAGCAGTTTATTATATCATAAATAATTAAAACGGTTTGTAAGGTTATTGTCCAATGTCACAGCACCACACCAGCACCACACCAGCACTACAACACTGTAAACATTAAACTAACTCAAAAAGCTTCAGTCTCTCTAGCTCTGCGTTGTCAAGCAGCTGAAGTACTTCAACTTTTGGTGTTGATAAAGTCGAAACTCATGTTTTTCTTGGCTTGCTTTTGTATTTCGACTTTTACTGGTTCAATCTTCGTGTCACTGTGAAAGATATCGTTATTGACGCATCAAGGAGCTTTCATTACAGATTTTAGTGCTTTGTTTTGAAAAGTATGAATAATTTTAATATTAGACTTCTTGATGCAGCCCAAGGCTGTATACTATATAACTATACTGGTTTTAGTATTTGCTTTTATAGTATTTATAGTATTTTATAGTACTTGCTTAGTATAGCAGCAGTTTTTATATGAGGCCAAGTCAAAAAGTAAAGGGAATTTAAATATCGTTAACTAGCAGTTTATTATATCATAAATAATTAAAACGGTTTGTAAGGTTATTGTCCAATGTCACAGCACCACACCAGCACCACACCAGTACTACAACACTGTAAACATTAAACTAACTCAAAAGGCTTCGGTCTCTCTAGCTCTGCGTTGTCAAGCAGCTAAAGTATTTCAACTTTTGGTGTTGATAAAGTCGAAACTCATGTTTTTCTTGGCTTGCTTTTGTATTTCGACTTTTACTGGTTCAATCTTCGTGTCACTGTGAAAGATATCGTTATTGACGCATCAAGGAGCTTTCATTACAGATTTTAGTGCTTTGTTTTGAAAAGTATGAATAATTTTAATATTAGACTTCTTGATGCAGCCCAAGGCTGTATACTATATAACTATACTGGTTTTAGTATTTGCTTTTATAGTATTTATAGTATTTTATAGTACTTGCTTAGTATAGCAGCAGTTTTTTATATGAGGCCAAGTCAAAAAGTAAAGGGAAATTTAAATATCCCTGCGAATCACATGTATGTCAGCACTGATTGTTCTGCTATAACGTCTATCAGCTGTTCATTGAAAGTATTGTTTAATTAGGTAATTGTGATTGTGTTTACTGACTGTCAAATGAGTTCTCCTTTATCTGATTGGACCAAGGAAGAAATGCGAGCAGTGATACGTTTCCTCAATTCAGAATTTGTGAAAGCAACAGAGATTATTCATCGAATGCAGCAGCAATATAGAGAGAGTTTTTGAGTGGAAGCAAGATCTGCGAATGGGTTGATCGCTTTAAAAGTGATAAGATTTCTCTGTGTAATGAACAGCGGCCTAACAGGCCTTCCACTTCAAAGACTAATGATAATATTGAAGCGGTTATACAAATGATTCTCGAAACAAAATCGAAGAATTACAGTTGATAATATTGCAGTGAGTTGAATGTAAGCCATGTCTCGGCTTATTTAATCATCCACTATTCTCTAAACTTTCGAAAAGTCTGTGCTTGCTGGGTTCCACATCAATTGACCAACATCCACCAAGAGAATATTTTCAAAAATTTTCAGAAGCCTTTGGAACATTATATATTGTTATTTTAAGGCGAAAAGCACATTGATGCTGTTATCGCGTTTCTAAATGTAAGTGTGAGAGTAAAGTGTTAAAGTCGTAAGTGTATTGTAAGTGTAAGTGTGTGTTAGACTTGGGTACCGCGAGGGACGTCTAAATCCTCTCAATAGGTGCAGCTAGTCTGTACTCCCCCTAAGAAGAAGGAGACTCATTTCTTTAATGGTTCTTTTTTAATAACCATTTATGAAACATGGGTCCTTCATTTTGAACCAGAGAGTGAGCGACAAAGTTTAGTGTGGAAACATCCTTCATCTTCCCAGCAAAAAAGTTCAATTTTGTTTTTTTGGTGTTTAACGTCCGACTATTGTGCACACTTGGGCTAATGCAGACGATGGGATGATTTATAGCGTATGAAAATGCCAAGCCCTGAATATCCTGGCCGGGAATCGAACCCGGGTCCTCGGGGTGAAAGCCCAGTACGCTATCAAGTAGGCCACCGAGGCGGCTAAAAAAAGTTCAAAAATCAGCTGTCTGCAGAAAAAAGTTATGATGACTATATTCTGGGATATGGAAGGTTCAGTTTCGGTTGACTAAAAGGTCAACAATAAATAGTGACAGCTACTGTGAGCTACTGCGTTTATTGAAGTCAAAAATCAAATCCAAAAGACGTGGTAACCTTTCAAATGGTGTGATTTTGCTTCATGATAACGCTCAATCCTATACATTCAAAATCTATGTTTTCAGCTGCTGGGCCACCCTCCTTATCGTTAGACCTGGCTTCAAACGATTTTCGTGTTTTTGGCTTATTAAAAGAACAGTTGTGAAGGAATTATCAATCTGATGAAGAGGCCATACAAGCGGTGCAAAATTTTCTGAACACCAGGTTGAAAACCTTCTCCCAGGAAGGAATTCAAACGCTGGTTAAAAGATGGACTAAGTGCATAGAAGTAGGAGGGGATTATGTTGAAAAGTAAAGCTAGTATCATTTACGTAAGTACAATAAAAATAGAGATTTTTTTCAATTTCACTTTACTGATTGACTTAACCTCGTATATTGAAAACTCTGACCATCTTCCAATCCGCTAATGCGTTTTCTTCAGTTGCTCGTGTTTTTTCATAACGTGTTCCTTCCAGGGTAGCTTGGCTTCAAGGGTCATATCAAGATATTTTGTACTATTTACATGCGGCACTATATGTCGATTAATATAGTCTGGCTCCTCATATTTTCTATTTGTAAAATTTACATGTAAACATTTGGACTACTTAAGCTTGATGCGCCATTTTTTAGCCAGAGAAGTGACATGGTTAGCCGTTTTTTGTAATTTATTTTTGGCATCTTCCCCAACAGCCAAGATAGCCGTGTCATCAGCAAAAGTTGCAAGTCTTTGCTAAAATTCATAGATTTTTGTCTCAAATGTTCTTGAGAATATGATTTCATCATAGTAATTCAGCGTTAGAAACTGCTTAAATTGTCATTTTGAATTTTCAAAATTTATTATATTTAAGAACTATTTTAATTGGGAATAGGGGTTGTTTTTGTAATTTCAATGTAATTTGAAAGTTTAAAACGCTAGTACGTGCTGATGGCGGAAACAGAAAAAAAGGGTAAAGTGAAGATAGCATTTTTGGAAATTCCCTTCTATCACGTCATCGATACAGCTGCGTGCTGTGTTCATTATTTATAAACATCGATTTCCACAAAATACGCAGCCTACTGTAATTACGTCAGTTAAGGTCTTAACGAGTCCTGGTAAATAAGGGGTGACAAAGACAGGGACAAACAACTATCGAGGCCAGTGATTGGTCGCCTAGATTTTGGAACAGACAGCTGTCAGAATCGTAAAACTGTATTACGTTAACAAATCGTTGTCAGCTGATCGATCGATGTCAGGTATTAATGAGTTCATACCCAGTAGAAAGTTGGACTTCAATGGAAAAAACAGATTGAAAAATTCCCACTAAGACCTAGATATGAGCACCGATCCTAACACTGACACGTTTAGAGTGGCCATTAAAATTTTGCAAGCGTATATAAATTTGCCGTAATGTAGTAGCATTTTTGGTCCTATTTAATTCAAACTTAGTAAAAAAAAATTGGTTTTGGTAATACAGCTTAGACGAGTTCTTTACCCAATGAAATTTAAATATTACTATTTTGATGTGGGTCAGGGTTCATTTTCGTTATTTTAATGTGAATTTTTAATCTTAAGTGATATGGAAACTTGCAAGCTATTTGTTACATTAGAGATGAGAGTTTTTAAAACACGTAAGGTAAACGAATTTAGGATTAGGGTTAATTATGTATTTTTATTGTTAAACTAGGGTAACCTCTGCCCACTTCTAGAGTCAAACTTCTTAAAATATTTTTTTTTAAATTTGATCATAATATTTTGTTTAAAATTTTCTACCCTTAAAACACCCCATAGGTGTTTTTAAGGGTTGCAAATGAAAACAATCCTTTAGATTTTTTTATAATGTATTTTATCTTGAAGTTTCTAATTTGACGTATTTTAGTAAAACGTTAACTACTTAACACCCTCTTCGTTCTTTAGGGGGTGGTTTTTCAAAAAAAATTTAAACAGGTAAACCGATTTGGAATTATTTTTGAAAATAAGTAGGCCAACAAATTATGTTAAAAGGTTGACATATTTCAAAATCAGCAACACCTAAAATATGAATTAAAAAGATTGTGTCATATTTATGGTAAACGTATATTAAACCAAGTTGCATCAAATTCGAAAAAATTTCAAAGTTTTACCCTAAATTGAAAGGGTGCATTTTTTGTTTAAAGGATGAAATACAGAAATATAACGTTTTTCAGTTACGTCCACTACCTAGTCAACATGTGTGTTAATTCACGCTCGAGGCACTTTCGATTGTAGCAGTGCATTTCGATATTTGAGTGAAGATGGATACGGAAATGTTCCCACATTAATTACTATTTTAAGGAATGTTATTAAATTTTGTTTTTTTTGAAATTCGCTTCCATCACGTCAGGTAGTTGTCATCAATTTGAAGTCAATTAACCACGAGAAAATCGAGGCAAAGCATCGAACACAGGAAATGCAGCGTCCCCTAGTTTAAAATAAAAACCAGACCGTGTTATGTACGAACCAAAGATGGCGGCGCGAGATAACGTATAATCCCGGTGAAGTGTTGACCGCTAATGGGGTACTTACCGAGTTTAATGTACATTTGCATATCTCCCAGTAGCATCTCATCTGATACTGCATTATGTAATGGCTACAATAACGGTTGAGTACCTTCAGCGCCGCCATTTTGTAACTGCTGCCGCGTAGTAAAATATAAATCTATAAACGTAACACGTCGGTGTCAAATATGTATTATATTTGAGTCAAATAACCAATACGTAGGCGTAAAATATGAATATACACTGTATTTGAGTGACCGCATTGTTTCCAAGTCATTTGAGCTTGAATCTTTGCCCGTAAGCGAAATACGTTTCGAAATTTGAATCCTTGTACAAAATACGTTCATTTTTATATGCCATATTTAAAAAACTTGAAATTTTTCAAAAATGGGCAAGTTTTTCACTATTTTGAACGTACCAATCAACTTTTCTGTATTGAAATATATTGTTTATTTTTGCTTCTTAACAACACTTTTAAAAGGTCGGAAAAACAAGAAAATGTGAAAACCTTACTTATTTCTATACATACTATGTTATTTTAGTTAGGTTATGGTTGTCTTCATGACCTAACTGAATTAACATGGTATAAGTAAGAGGATAATAAATAAATATTACCGTATATTTTTTGTTCGTCAATGTGACTGTCGTATCGATTCCTTCATGACGCGTTTCAGAAAAATAATTCCATCTTCAGGCTTCTCTTAGCTTTTATCAAGTTGTTATACGTATATAAATCACACAAAAACAAACTCATTCAACCACATGGGTGTTTAAAAACCAATATGTGAGCTGTGCACTATCGTGTGGTCTGTAAGGCACTGATTGCTGCTTGATCATATCCTGTACATTGTCTTACCTTGAAACCAATCTAAGGACTGTAACATACAAATCGTTGGACTGGGAAGGATAAGTTACCATTGACCATTTAATAAGTTATACCGATAGATAGATAACAATACTATTGGAAGGGATACAGATCCCAGGACCTATTGTGCAACTAGTCATCTTAAGTACTAGATCAGCACTTAATAAGTTCCAGCAATACACTGACTAGCTCATCGTACAGGAGATCCTTAAGGACCTGGAGACCAAAACCCGTTAGCCTCCTGCTAGCAAGAGCCTCACAATTATAAATAACGTGTCCCGCAGTTCTTCTTCTTTCCTGCACAACCTACTATCGGTTTCTCCGTGGTGTATTCCTATCTTGTTCATGTGTCCTGTAATGAGCCCCACGGTTTCCCTCAGTTGTGCTGTGCCCAAGATGTCTGCTGCCCCTCAGGTACTCCATGAGGAACTTTTCTTAAAAAGCGCTTGCTATGAATCCCATAAAGGTTATCTCATCTTGTTTGGTGTTGCTTGTCAATCCACCTGTTGGTAGCAGACCCGGCCAACTATAGAGAGATCCTAAAACCGGCTTGGGTTCAGTAAACCAGCTCAGATCCCGGTCCAGCCAGTCGATTTGCTTCCTCATTAATCTCAACTCCCTTTTGCAATTTAATAAGTGTGCTTGTATTCTTTATGTTTCGGTATCTTCGATTGTACTCATTAATCTGTCTTTTTTTGCAGATGTGAAGTGGTTTCAAGTCTCGTACTCACGGCTGTCACTCATTAAATGATGTACAAAATTTGAACACACAGAGTTCAACGACCTTTACTTGAGGGTAGCTCAGAGAAACCTGAAGATGGTCCGGAAACGGATAGTGAAAAGACAGATACGAGGAAGTCACATGACGGAGAAAATATATATAGGTAACTTGGATAGGCGGAAAAATTAATTAAACATGTTTAAACATGTTAATCTATTGTTAATAAGCAAAAGTGAATGATAATTATTCTCATCCAGATGATCTACGAATTGATGTTTCCGGTTGCTGTAGCGGGGCACCGTTCAGATACTCTTCGTATAACTTTACTTTCGTTATCTGGTTCATCCTACGCTTTAAACATGTCTGTCTGTTGTCAGTGAGCACAAATAAGTAATATATCTCGATAAGTAGAAAGTTACATGTGACTGTCAAACAGTGAATATTTACGACGGGCAAAATAGGGCTATGTAAATATGATACCAATTTATTTAAAACTTTAGATCGTTATGCGATAGAAACGCTATAGAGATCGGCAAAGGAATTAAGTACTGTCGCCCGGCGCGGCTCTCTGTTTCTCGCCAGTATTATTGAATATAGACGGACGTGGTGGTGGAGAGTAAAGCTCCTCTATTTACTCCTCCTATTTCTGTACTCCTAACCCTTTATTTTCCCCTCAAGCACAGTACATAGGTTAGGTTAAGTAAAGTTAGGTTATGTTTTGGTTTTTTTTCGTAGTGGGAGTAAAGCTTGAACTAGTCTGCCAACCCTCCTCTACTCTTAGCCTTACTTTACCCCTTAAATACAGTACAGAGGTTAGGTTAAGTAAGTTTAAGTTATGATTTGGTTCGTTGTCGTGATGGGAGGGGTAAAACTTGAGCTAGTCTGCCAACTCCTTCTGTACTCTTAGCGCTTTACTTTACCCCTTAAATACAGTACAGAGGTTAGATAAGTAAGGTTAGGTTATGATTTGTTTCTTTGTAGTGATGGGGATAAAACTTGAGCTAGTCTGACAACTCCTCCTCTAATCTTAGGCGTTTACTTTACTCGTTATGTACAGTACAGAGGTTAGGTTAAGTAAAGTTAGGTTATGTTTTGGTTCGTTTTCGTAGTGGGAGTAAACCTTGAGGTAGTCTGCCAACTCCTCCTCTACTCTTAGCCCTACTTTACCCTTAAATACAGTACAGATGTTAGATAAGGTCAAGGAAGGTTAGGTTATGATTTGGTTCTTTGTCGTGATGGAGTTTATACTCCCCTAACCTCATTCCTCTTTTACTCGCTTCACTTCTCTACTCCTAACCCTTATTTTCCCCACATGTTTTACAGGGGTTAGTTTAGGTTATGATTTGTTTCGTTGTCGTGGTAGAGGTAAAGCTTGAACTAGTCTGCCAACTCCTCCTCTATTCTTATCCCTTTACTTTACCCCTTAAATACAGTACAGAGGTTAGTTAACGTTAAGTAAGGTTAGGTTATGATTTGGTTCGTTGTCGTGGTGAGGGTTAAGCTCCTTTACTCTTTATTCCTCATTTACTCGTCCCAATTCTTTACTCCTAACCCTTATTTCCCCCATACGCGCTGTACAGAAGTTAGTTTATGTTATGAGTTGTTTTGTTCTCGTGGTGGGGGGTAAAACTTGAGCTAGTCTGCCAACTCATCTACTCTGAGTACGTTACATTCCTCTTCACTAGTAGTACAAAGTTTAAACATTATAAACATGAAGAAATGAGCTACAATTCTGCAGTCCTCTTCATTTCCTTAATATCAGGTGGTTGTTTACCTAAATCTTTAGTATTCAATATTTACGTATTACATAGTCTGTTATAGTCAGTGTCTCAACACTGTATTCTGACTCTCTCTCTCTCTCTCTCTCTCTCTCTCTCTCTCTCTTTCTCTCTGAAACCACAGCTGCTTTGTACTAAGAGAGTACCGCCCCTTGAGACTCTCTCATTATTATCCCACGTCCTGTAATCATTATTGATATTTTAATAACCCCTCTGCCCCATCCTCTCTCATTTTCCTTCCGCCGTCTTACTCTGGCACCTTATTACGTTAACACAATCTGTTACTTAAACTCGGCTGCCTTTTTTTAGTACAATTTTTAATTGCCTTAAGGATTTTTTTAAAAAAATCTTTATTCTAAAAAAAGAGCATTGTTTTCTTGTTATTGTGGAATGTTGTCTCAAATCGTTGAAGATTTTCAATAAACTGTAGGAAAAGATTTAGGTTGAAAAATCTACAATTAGAAAACTGAAGATGCTTAACAAAAAACGAAAACTTGGGTGTATCGGCTGTACTCAGATTTTACATTATAGAGGCTGTAGCAAAACTGGAAAACATTTTGAGGAAATTAATATGTATTTTTACTTGAATATTAACCAAAATCTTTCATTTTTTAAATTTAAAATTTAGAACACTATATTAGGTTAGCCGAAATACTATAGATAAAAGTTTGAGCAAAATTTGTTGAACCGATTTTGCGACATTATTTCTTTAATCTTTTTTTAGCCACCGTAAAGGAATGTTTAGAACAACAGTAAGCCATACGTTTTGTGTTAATTATTAAACGCTACATTTGAGTAGAATTTAAAAATATTACGGCCTTTTTTTGGAATAAAACATAATTTTTGTAATAACCTACATTTTTAATTAAAAAAAAAGTCTCTGGTATAGACAAGGCCTTACACCTTACAAAATTTTAGCAGAGTCGATAGAATTTTTTGTAAGTTAGGGTCAAAGCGGACAGTCATTTCGTTTGTAACATTATTTATAATTTATGAATAAATAAGTTATTTTTTTCACTTTCTTATTTGAAAACTTCAATTATTTTTCAATTACAAAATTACCCTATGATAATAAAATATTTCTCTACCATCCAGTCCATTTAAGACATTGTTTGAGGTTAGATTGTAGCTTTAAAGAGTTTTCGAATTTGTTTTTTTCCAACATTTTGGTTTGAAGGCCTTAAATCCACTATTTTGAAAACCTCAACACGGCGACTACAATATAACAGACGGGAAGCTAAAACATTTTCACTCCAAAATTGCAATTTAGTTAGGTAACCAAAAATGTTTGATAAAAATATTGGTAAAAACCATTATTTTTTCGTGCGTTACGTTAATATCTAATATTTGATGTAAAATGTACATCAAATAACTTGTAATCTTACATAAAAACAAACTAACTTAGATTTTCAGAAAGTTTGTGCAATATTTATTCATGTGACAACGTATTAACAATAAACAAATGCCTAATGTAGACCAGTGGAATCAATTTATCAGTGAAATAAATTCTAACTGGACAGTGCTGCTCCAGTGGGCAGCGACACTTTAAGGAACTATTTATTATCAATTTTCATGATTGTTAATACGGAAATAAATAACATAAAAATTATCCGTAACAAATAAAACAAGCGAAAAGTCGGACAATTTTTTAAATAGAAGATTGAATTTATAAAATAATTCGTAGTAATAAAATATAAAACAAACAAAAATTTGGTCAATTTATAAATTTCAAAACGTAAAAATAATTGTAGGTTAGATTGATTTTTAAGGAGCTATAACTGATTTCACTTCGAGCTTAGGTAAATAGTCTTGATACTGCATTAGGCCGGACGCAGGGTTACCAACTTTAATTTTTATCACGTGATTGGTATAGTTTTTCTTTTTCGAGGAATTAATGCTTTGTGTTCAGTTAGTTGTTACAGTTGACATGATATGTGAGGCAGTGGTTCCGTGTTTTTTGCTAGTACAGTAACGATTTAACTTTATTCAGTTCGTGTTAGTTCGTTAATCGAAGTGAAAGTGTTGTCGGTTCAGTGTGTGATAGTGTTAGATAAGTAATTTTGTGATGTGCATTATTATTACTGTAAGAAATACTACCTTAACATTAATTTTAAAGTAGGTTACAAAATATGCGACAAAACTACTACTAGCATTTTACAGGTAGGCCTAATTTTTATGGTTGGTTATTTTAAATAACATTTTTAGAAATTCAATTATGTTTTTGTATATCTCATGTCTTTGCACAATGTTATAGAAATGAAATAAGTTGAGACATGTCTAATTAATGACATGTTTTTAGGCATGGTTTTTAAGAACCACCGATATCGTTAAAAATAGCCAAGAACAAGGAACAAATAGGCTAGCTGTTTTAATGATATTTCTATTTTAAAAATGGCGGAGTAGAGATGGAAGAATTAGAAAATATGTTTCTTTGAAGTACATCGTGTTCGAATCGGATTAAAGTGGAACAGATTGCTGGATTACTCTCGTGTATTTTGAATACTGTATCTACAAACTAGTACGTCTCCCATGACAGTTACCAATACTGCTAGCCTACTACAAATATTACTAATAGGTAATTTTTTTCTAACCTGGTTAAAATACGAGGTTAGATTCTTCTACTAAAATTCGAATGGGCCTACCCATTAAATTAATACAATATTTAACAAAGAAATATTTTCTCTTGTTATTTAATAAATTCTTGACGGATAATAAATGAATGTGATCTTGTTACTACACAAAGCTATAGGCTATTGTATGAAAATAGGCTATTTCATTGAAAATACACAAATGAAATTCACTGAGTTGAAATCAGTTAAAAAAATATTTAAGAATTTAAATAAATGTAAAAAAAAATATGAATTTTACGGAAGTCGGGTTTTATTTTCTTATTAGAGAATTTCTTTTTGGAAAATTTTTCCATAGAATTGCCATTGTAGTATTTTTTTTTTTTTTTTTTTTTTTCCGACTATTCTATTGTAGTAAGATTGATAAATACAGTAGAGCCTGTTCTGCCTTTTTCCATATTTTTTTACTGAAACGCTTCAGTACATGCCCAAAAGCAATAATACAAAATATAAAAGCGCGGAAACCACGAGAAGTACGATAAAAATCGAAAATAAAAGTGACCAACATAACCTCAAAATTGCTACCGCACGAAAGTCGATAACATGTTGTAGATCGGTAAAACGATAAAAGTACGACTAAAACGGGTTTTGCGTGATAAAAAACTTTATTTTTTTTTAAAAAAACCCATAACCTAACGGACACGGTTGTTAGGCCTAATACAGTGATGCGTGAAGAAAACCTCTTATTTCTTTAAAAAAGTATACTCCATATTGACACGGTTGTTAGGCCTAACACGGTGATGCTTGAAGAAAACTTTTTTTGAAAAAAATAAAAAAGAATACTGAATAACCTAACTGACACGGTACTTGCGTGGTGAACATAACTGATACAGATGATGGGTAAAAACCCTGTTAAATTAAAGTAGTTATTAACCCACCGTGAGATGGACAAAGCCGTTGTCAGAAAGGCAATTGTAAGCCTTCCAACAGTCACTTATATTCACGCATCACCGTGTTAAGCCTAACAACCTTGTCAGTTAGGTTATGTTTTTTTTAAATAAAGTTTTTTATTACGCAAAACCTGTTAGATGTATTTTTATCGTTTTACCGATTTACAACACGTTAGCGACTTTCGCGCGATAGCAATTTTGAGGTTATGTTGTTCACTTTTATTTTCTATTTTTATCGTACTTCTCGTTGTTTCCGCTCTTTTATAATTTGGATTATTGCTTTTGGACATGTAATAAAGCACTTTAGTAAAACAAATATCGAAAAATCCATGACAGGCTATACTGCATAATTACCGTAAGATTAGACCCGGGACTTTAAATTCTCTTCTTCCCTCTCCTCTCTTTTTTTCTTATCTGTCCGTCCGTCCGCGAGCGCGCGCGCGTGTTTGTTTGTTTGAAATTAAGATAATTAATTTGACAGTGGTCAATGTTCACTTTCATTTTCAGTTTAATTTGAAAACTTAATATCCTAATTAACGCTGATTTTATTGAAATTTTTGCACAATAATTAATTTTATTGTGATATTAAATTTAGTGTAACAATTTCATTAGCCAGGAAAATCCATTCAACAATTTCAAAATGGCTGCCATTCGTAAACTTATAATCATAACGTCTTTATCTTACACTTTTTTTTTGAAAATGACATTTCATTATCATGTTCAACGTTAAAAACTGCATTACACTGAAAATTTTTTGGGGTTTAAATTTTTAAAAAATTAATTCGACTGCGGTCAGGGTTCATTTTTGAAAGTTCAACTAAAAAATTTAAAAATATTAATTAGTTCAGATTTAAATGCTGTTTGTGATGTTGAAAACAGATTTTCAAATGATTGCATGGGAAACAATAATGTTAGAAATTTGCTTCTATCATGTCAGCAATACAGATGAGTGCCGTGGTTGTCTTCTTATTTTTTTTAAGGTCTTGAAATCAGCAATATAACATGACAATTTTCGGCGCCCGTTCGCTGGGACTTTTACTTTGACAAAGTGCGCGGAGTTCTACGAACAGAGATAAAACAAAGCGCCGGAATTTAGCCGAAGTCTATCGATTCGCTGTTTGAAGTTGATGAAACACGTGGCGATGAGCTGTGAAAAGGAAAGAATAAAAGTCGGCAGGAGTAAATAAAAGTCACAGTAGCTGATGTCGACGTGTTTGCTTACTGGAAGGAACTACCTAAGTCCAATACCTTGATACTGTCTCAAGGATCATTGATGAGGGAATAGAGTTTTCCTCCAACTAAAATTAGGTTGCCAATATACAAAAAACAAAACACTATTTATTAGCTCAAAGAACAGTATACCTCGCAGTATATTCTTCGCAGTATTTTCCGCCAATTTAACCGTAATATTTACGAAAAATGTTACCGAAACAATTTTATCGGAAATTTTACGCTCTTTCTCCATGAAGCGGTTAAAATTATGATAGGTTTTATCGTCAGGCCAGTATTACAGGAAATAACCAGCAACTACACTCTCAATGTTGAATCAGAGCCCGCCATCTTGAAACGGAAGTGAATGGGACAGAAATATTAAACATACGTCTTTCGGGCTTTGTACAGGATACCTTCGTACCAAATTTTAAAACAATCGGCCAATGCGTTTGATTGAAATTTCGAGCACTCGTCATCGTTAAAGCAGAGGCAGCCATCTTGAAACGGAAGTGAATGGGAAAACACATACACTTACACATACGTCTTTAAACAATGTCACAAAGACGGACAGACAGTCAAGTAAAAATAGCTTTTTATGATTCGTATATTTTCTCTAGGCTACTAATGAATTATTATAGTTATAGTAGTATATTGTCTTAATTTTATTTGTAAAAATGAGTGATAGATCTTTTAACACGAGGGGTGGAGACAGAAGAACGTCAAGTACCCCTTAAACAATGAGACATTTAAAAGAAATTCTATTTTTAAAAAAGCATGTTTTTAAAATGTTTGACCCATTGTGTGTTATTTTATATTTCCGTATTTTGCAATACATTTATCTTCATCATCATATCGGTCTATAGCGTTTTACGCCTTCCGATTCCCAAACACCATTCCTCCCTATCATTCCAGAGACCTTCTTCTAGCCATCTTCCTTTCAGTTCCTCGTCAATACCACTTTGCCAGCTCTTTCGAGATATACCCTGCTTCCTTCTTCCTTTATGATTCCATTTTAAAATCTGTTTGGGCATCCTTTGAACGTGGCCGAACCATACCAGTTATTTATCCATGTCTTCTATTATACAGCGATGACACCCATGGTTGCTCTAATCCTGGCGTTTTTAATTATTTCCTTTCTTGACCTACCAGCTGACCTTCTCCAAAAGACCGTTTCATTTCCGTAGCTGTTAAAGCTTTTATAGGCCAGACTTCCGAGCAGTATATTATTATGTTTTTTATAGTGATTTGATAAATTCGTTTTTTATTCTCTTTTGAAATACTTCTGTCCCACAGAATATTGTTAAGGATAGCAGAAGCTTTTCTAACCAATATATTGCGCTCCTGGATTGCCTCATCATGTTTTGTTCCGTGAAATTTTAACTCCCAGATACTTACACTCATCACACTTCCTTATTTTTTTACCGTTATTTATTATCAAGTCTTGATGTTTTTCTCCAATGCACACTTATTCTGTCTTGTCTAAATTTACCTCCAGCCCCCACTTGGCATATTCTTCTACAAGTTTGCGGGTAATGTAATTCATATCATCGTAGTCCTGCAAAAGATAAAGTATACACGGTGGTATCATTTAAGGTAAGACCCATGATCTGGCATTTTTTCTTCCATTCACTTAATGCTTGTTCGAGGTAAATTTTGAACAGAGTTGGTGAGAGGTAGCAACCTTGTTTTAAACTTTTTGCAATAAATTTATACTTTGACTAAATATTACTTGTTTGAAAACCTTCAATTCTGGTTGAATTTTCGAAGTTATAGTGTAAAAAATGCTTGATTGAAGCAGAAATCATTAGAGAAATTAGGTAGAATTAGTTTTAAGGTCGTGTATATTCATTTAGCCTCATTGCACTTCTACAGTTAGTACCTACTGCCTACAGTTACGGGAGCGATAGAGCGTTAACAGTAAATCACAGGTTAAAATCAAGTAGCAGCAATCACAGTTCAAATCACTGTTAGTCACGTCATTATTCGATACTAATTTACAAGGCAAGAAACAAAACGCCTACGGATCATCAGTATGTGCTTTAAAATCGTGCGCTTGACCAATTTATTTTGGACTTACTTGACGAATAAATCCATCAAAATCTCAAGAGCGTTTCATTAATCTTAAGATCTTTACTGAGAAAGTAAATATCAGAATATAAAGAACAGCTAACAAATACGTTTGTATGTAACATTAAACAAAAGTTTAGAGGACATATATATTCTACAGTCGGCTTCACTTACGTCGGACAATTTATCTTGACTTTATAAAAACAAATATGTTTTGTGCGGTCTAACAGCCCACACTGAAATATGTGCTGGAAATATATGTTAACTTCCTTTCGGTGCTAAGAAGTTGGCAAACAAAAGTTTTGCTGTGACTTGCCTTTAGAAATATTTATCGGTAAACGTTGGCGTTCTATCTAAAGGCTCTTCAGTTAAGGCGGAATGGCGGATAGGAAGTTTTAATTATATTCAATGCTAGAAACTGGGTTAGGAATGGCCATCGATTATGTTTGACGATATTTCATAATTTAAGCTGTGTTTAACTGTCCCGGTATTACTTTGTACAGGCTAGAAGAAAATGTGTTTGGCTGACAATTTTGAAAACCTGATTTTGAAATCTGTATAAATAAACTGGAATAGTTGGGTAACGAACTTGTCTAAGATATTACTAAAATTAATTTGTGTGCTAAGTTTGAATTAAGTCGGAACGAAGTGTAGCTTCCAGGTGGCTCTCATTCTAAGTCTGACGTCATCGCTTCTTTAGTAGCATTACTTAAACTAGCATCGTTAGTAGTGATAATCCAACTCATATTTTTAGGTGCACCACTTTCATACGCTATAAATCATCCCATCGTCTGCATTAGCCCAAGTTTGCACAATAGTCGAACGTAAAAAACAAAAAAAATATAATCACACAGCATCGTTTGAGATACCACATTAAGTAGCAGCTTAAGTGACGTCACTTCAGTTAGCATAGCTAGTGGCGTTTAAATTAGCATTGATAGTGGCGTCACTTTAACTATTATTTGTTAATGGCTTTACATAACTAGCATTGTTAGTAGCGTTGTTTAACTAACATTGTAGTAGCGTCACTTTAACTAACATTGTTAGTGGCGTCACTTTAACTAACATTGTTAGTGGCGTAACTTTAACTAGCATAGTTAGTGGCGTCACTTTAATTAGCATTTTAGAGGTGTCACTTTAACTAGCATAGTTAGTGGCGTCACTTTAACTAACATTGTTAGTGGCGTCACTTTAACTGGCATTGTTAGTAGCGTCACTTAACTAGCGTAGCTAGTGGCGTCATTTTAACTAGCATAGTTAGTGGCGTCACTTTAACTAACATTGTTAGTGGCGTCACTTTAACTGGCATTGTTAATGGCGTCACTTTAACTAGCATTGCTAGTGGCGTCACTTTAACTAACATTGTTAATGGCGTCACTTTAACTAGCATTGTTAGTGGCGTCACTTTAACTAGCGTAGCTAGTGGCGTCATTTTAACTAACATTGCTAGTGGCGTCACTTTAAATAACACTGTTAGTTCCCCCGGTTTCGATTCCCGGCCAGTGCTTGGCATTTTCATACGCTATAAATCATCCCATCGTCTGCATTAGCCCAAGTATGCACAATAGTCGGAAGTTAAACACACAAAAAAAAACTATCATTGTTAGTGTCATCACTTTAACTGGTATTGTTAGTTGCGTCACTTAAACTAGCGTAGCTACTGACATCACTTTAAGTAGCATTGTTAATAGCGCCACTTTATCCAGCATCATTAATAGTTTAACTTCAACTGGATTCTATAAATAGCGCACCTTCATATGGAATCGCCACTTGAACTGGCATCGTTGGTGGTTCCACTTCGATGGACGCAATAGTGCTACGATTTCAAATCGACATAGTTAACAGTAACATATAAACTGGCATCGTTAGTAACATTACTTCAATTGACCTTTTTTAGTCGCGCCACTCCACTTGGTAAAACTAGTGGAAAAACTGGCTTCGTTAGTCTTGCCCACCAGATACTTGAGCTAGTAATTTTAGTGGCGGCACATCAGTTGGAAACGTTAGTGGCGACACTTTTATTACTTTAATTAGCATAATTAGTGTTACTGCTTCAATTAACGTAGTCAGTGGCAACACTGTAACTTGTATTTGTAGTGGTGCTACTTTAATTCGTCAGGTTTTACAAAAGATAAACTCAATTGAAACCAATAAAACGTGTGCATGCACGAATGCACACTCCTGCAGGATACAGCAATAAGCACTGGGAGGGAGGCTACAGTATTTATTTTGCCGACATTTCTATTCAGCTTCGGTATTTCATTGTATTTCCCACGTAGTTCAGGCAAACAAAATGTACACGTGCTGAACTGGCTGAACGTAATGGCGTGCGAATCAGTTGTGCCAACATCTAACGGGAAAATTATTTCTGTAAACTGAAAATACTGTATTTTATATTAAAAATTTAGGAAACCCGGATTATTTTTTGAAAGATGTTAAAAGACTATTGTCAAAGTGATTATATTGTACAGATGAATATGTAGGGAAAGAAAGAGGGAGAGGGAGAAAAAGGTTTTTTTGAGGGGCAAAGTTAGGTCCATTAGGTCTACTTAAGTAGAGAGAAGAAGAAGGGGAGAGAGAGTGAGCGGAAGAGAGAGAGCAAGGTGGAGAGTGAGAGGAAGGCGAGATAAAAGGAGAAGAGAGGCAGGTCACGGTTGTTTTTCTTTTGTCAATTAATTACCTAATTATATATTTTAAATTTTCTACAATGACATGAGCGATATTTATGTTTGATCTAAATTTGATAAATCGATTTTCCGGTCTTTTAACAACTTCAACAAATTTTATCAGGTGTTTTGTGGCCACCTCTACTGCCACTCTAGGTTTTGTTTGAATACTTACGGATTGTTTGAGCAAATTGTAACTAAAAAGAGCTGATTTTATGATAATTATATTTTAAAAAGATTTTTGATTAGAAAGGACTCGACTTTTTTAAAATTTATGGTCTCTAAATATCAGCGAATTTCATCGAAATCGGTTAATTCGTTTCGTTTACAATATGTAATTGCAATATGTAATACAATATTGTAATTACATATTTACAATATGTAATTGCACAATATGTAATTAGTTTCATCGTATTTTGCACGAGGCGCAGACGGAGAGAAATCCAAGTAAAACCACTTATTTGGTTCATGAAAAGAGTAGATCGATTTTCCTTATACTTTGTATAGTTTGAAAGTAATAAACGTTGGAGATGATTGTGTTAAAGAGGTTTTAAGATCCCGTTTCATTACAGGAACTGGAGAAGCAAAGATGGGTGGTTCTGTTACAAAGTAATTACTGTATTCTGTTAATTTTATTTCAGTGTAAATATTTAAATAAACCTAACCGTAGATTTTCGCCGAATAAAACAAACTTCTGTAAATATATATATATATATATATATATATATATATATATATATATAATAAATAATATATATATATATATATATATATATATATATATATATATATATTTTTTTTAAGGCGAAAAACACATTGAGGCTATTATTGTCTCCCTAAATGTAAGTGTGAGTGTAAAGTGTTAAAGTCGTAAGTGTAGTATTGTAAGTGTAAGTGTGTGTTAAACTCGGGTACCGCGAGGTACGTCTAAATCCTATCAATAGGTGCAGCTAGTCTGCACCCCCTCCTGCGGGGACAAAAAGTATTTCTAACATTGCACGCTGTTTTAATTTTACATTCCTTTATTTCCACACAATACACTGACTCGTTATTCTATTGTAAAGTAGACTCAGCACAACACGCGCATATATCCGCCATCTTGGCATTTCGCCAAAATGTCGCCGAAAATGTTTGCATTACACAGTTTGTGTGTACAAAGTTACATTGAGCAGTTCAGTCGTAATTTAATTCAAATCATTAAGAATGTAAATAGAATATTTTAATAAGACGAACTGAAAGCTTTTTCACTGACATGTTTTCTCTTCCTCTTTATTTTAATTGCAATAATTTTTTTGCAAAACCGACAAATTAACGTAGCTAGTTTTTAACAACATAACCTAAAACTCTCTATAGCCTATCAGCTGTTCGATGAAATCAGCTGATCGTTACGAATTAATGTAAAACACCTGATCTTTTACTATAACTACCAATGTAAATTTGTACACTCGCAAACGCGAAACGCAATATCTAATATCACAAACAGCTCTAAAATATGATATATGTTTTTAAAAAAATCTGATATTACATTGAAATTCGATTATAAACCAAAACCACCATCTCAAATGCAATTTATTAACTTCAGCAGATTTTGAAAATTCAAAATGCGGTTTTATGCTGTTTTTAAAGTTGATTGCGATGGTAGAAACAGATTTTCAAAAAACTGTAAGATAAAAAGTTAAAACTTTTAAAGTTATAAGTTTTAAAATGGTAGCCATTTTGAAACTGTTGTACGGATTTACGTTTTTTTCAGTATTTACAAAATTATAGTATGCATTCTCTATACAGTTTCATATGGCTTTGCTGCATTTGTTCCTTTACAGTATTACAAATAAAAGCAATCATACGATATGTGTAGGCCTATGGTTTACAAAAATTATTAGTTTATTTATTTTACAATACAACAAATTTCGGGTTTAATGTTCAGTTTATGTCTCGGCTAGCTTCCAAATCCAGAATCACTTAACGTTACTAAAAACAAACCATATGGTATCTGCTTTCAATAACTAGATGGGTGACGTGCGGGTGAAAGATCTGAGGTGATTTATGGATTATTTAACAAAATTAGATGATGACTTTAAATTTACGCTGTTGTACATTAGGTTGGTTTTAAAAAGTCTGCAAATTTTCACCGATTAAAAAAAGTTTGTAAGTTTTTTGTATTAACTATAACTTATGATTAAACCAGTGATGGAATTTTGAAGTTAGTAATAATATCATTCATCAAGTCTTTAAAGCTTACAATTATGTTACCAGATTTATTATTGTTATTTTGTGTAAACTGAATTTCGTTGAATATTGAATAAAATGAATGCTGTAGTGTAGTTTCAAGTAAGTGTCTTAATTTGTTTGATTAATGCTTAATTATATTTTCTTTAAAATATTGAACTTCTCTCTTCAAAAGGTTGAACCAGAATATTCTAAATTCACAATGGCTTCCTCACTGTTTAGTTTTCTCTTTTTCAACTTTTTTTTCTTATTCCTCTTCAAACTATTGGTTCTTGTTTATTTTTCTTACAGACTGATCACTTATTGAATTAATTCTTTTATTTATGTTTTATGTAATAATATCTTAAGCCTAAATGATGGTTACGATATTATTATGAATATGATATTTAATTTTAATATGGACCGCGAATGAAAATTGGCTATGCGTGTTTTCTTTCTTTAAGGTGAGTTCAAGGTCCGGTGATTTATAATATGCTACTCTGAGGTGATTAGATATATTTATGTAATTGAAATTTTGGTGTCCTATTAATATTAAGGTCACAGTGTACCAAGGTGCACTAACGATACTTCTCAGCACTTTGTCATGAAAAGTCTGAATATTCAATGTTTTTGTCACTTGCACATTGAAGTTGTACGCCATATATCCAAACAGATCTCAATACTTATTTATATATTAATAGTTTATTATGTATTCACAGTTCAAATCTCCGACCAAGCAGAGTTTTTGTATTTGATATTTAATTCCCTCTTTCTGATTTTGATATGTTCTTTCCACTTTAAAATAACTATTAAGGGTCATACCCAAACGACACATGGTCTCTAGACTCTTTAATGTCAAGTTGACGTTTGAGGGTGGAGATCGTGCGTTGGAAAAATCTGGAGACATAGTATGATATACTGATATACGGTTGGCTCCAAGACAAAGACAGGCACCGGTACTGGGGCGTACGGCCTGAGACTGGAGTTAAAGTTATTACCCTGGGACAGCATACAACAGTATTCCAGGCTGAAGTGATGACCATTAATGACTGTGTTCGGAAAAACTTTAAACGGGTCTTCAAGAAGGCACGTATTCATACTCATACCGATAGTCAGGCAGCAATAAAAGCAATTACGGGTCCTACATTCAGTCCAAGCTGGTCTGTGAGTATCGGGAGAAGTTCAACGCTCTGTCCCTGGAAACCGGGTAACTACTGAATTCCGGGGCATAAGGTAGTTGGGGGTAATGAAGAGGCAGACCGAAGAGCCTACTTTAAGGATCTTTCTGTCGTTGGCCAAGTCTGCTATTAATAGGTGGATTAATAAGCAACACAAGGCAAGATGGGATAATCTTCATGTGCATGTCCTATAGTAAGCGCCTCTTAAGCACGGTTCCATATGGAGGGTTTAAAGGGGCATCAGACGTCTTAGGCAGAACGCAACTCAGGAAAATCATGGGGCTTATTACTGAGGGTAGACATAAAGAGGATAGGTATGTGCCATGGAGAAACCGTGTGTATGTTTTGCAAGAAAGTGGACGAGACTGCAGGACACATAATCCATGATTATGAAGCTCTTGCCTGTAGGAGGCTAGGGGTTTTTGATTTCCAGGATCATAGGGATCTTCAGCAGAATGAGCTAGTCAGTGGATTGTTGGAATTTACTAAGAGCATCAATGTGCTAAACTAGTACTTAAGAGTTTTAGTTGAACAATAGGTATGTTAATCGCAGTGCCTGGGGTTGTATTAGCCCTTCTTATAGTTTGAATCTAAGGGTCATATCCAAATACGGCGCTGTATTTACAAATGCTAATATCTGGGAATTCATTTTTACTCGTAAAAGAGTGGTTACTGTTTCGTGTAACCTTATCTTATAAACCTTATCTGCTTATATGTTTACGGATTTCAAATCATTGTTTTTAAGTTGCCATTTTTTTGCCCGTATACTAATTTTCTCTGCTGCTCTCTCCTCTTCCCAGCTGCAAGTTCAATATCCTTATAAATTTCTAAAAGAGCAGTGTCGTCTGCATAAATTGCTAATAAAGATGTAACACAGTGTACGTAGCAAATGCAATTCTAAACTTAGGATGCTACCTTGAGAAACCCCTGCAGATATTTTTTCTAATTTAGAATATTCATTTCCATACCTTATACGAAGAAACCTATCAGTTACACAATAACTAAATATTTCAAAATAGTTGTACAGAAGATATTTATGTAGTTAATATTCCAAAAACGTATGCTGTACTTTATCAAATATCTGTACAACAACCAGAAAACTAGCTGTATAGACCTTTTCTACTTCTAGCGACTACTCAGTTACATTTACAGTACTGCGAGCTGGTCTAATGTAGTATGCTTATGCTTAGGTCTAAATCCAAACTGGTGTGGAGGAATTAATTTTCTCTTATGAATAATTAGGTTTAATTTTTTTACAAATTGTTTCTTAAATATTTTGGTCATGACCGGTGTAGTAAAGGTACACACCGGTACGATGTGACGTCAATCTGCGGCTTTCCTGGTTTTATAACTACCATAACCTCTGACATTTTCCAACGTTTTGCTATAGCCTACACTATAACTTGAAGTACACATTTATTGTATGTTGAAATTTAATTAATACAAATTCTGTCAATTATTTCATCATCTGCTTTAACAACGTGCTTCGAACAATTTCAATATTTACTTAAACCTCATTAAACTTACAGGTTGTGTGGTCGTACAAGGCGGAAAAACCCATGTTTTGGACACTGTTTTTACACAAATATATTTGTGATTTCTCCTCCCATCTTGCATTTACATATTGGTAATACGGGCATCATAAAATACGAAATACAATTAAAACGTCGTAGTATAGTTAGAGGGTATTGTGCACTTTGTGAAGTACAGTTTGAGGTTATTGTGCACTTTGTGAAGTACAGTTTGAGGTTATTGTGCACTTTGTGAAATACAGTTTGAAGTTATTGTGCACTTTGTGAAGTACAGTTTGAGGTTATTGTGCACTTTGTGAAATACAGTTTGAAGTTATTGTGCACTTTGTGAAGTACAGTTTGAGGTTATTGTGCACTTTTTGAAATACAGTTTGAGGTTATTGTGCATTTTGTGAAATACAGTTTGAGGTTATTGTGCATTTTGTGTTTGTATCCATTATAGAAAATTAAATACAAAAAGTACAAGAAGATTACATTCTTACATCAAATAGATCGTTTACAAAGAGGTGTGTTCACAAAGTAACGAGAATTTTTAAATTTCGCGGGCTTGGAGAGTCCGATTGTCAAAAATTTTCTTTTATTATGTTGGTATACATGCCCTTGAAGTATTACAAAACTTTCAGCTGTTTTCATTGTTGACTTTGTCTGTGACAGCCGCTAAGGTTAGACGTGTTTTTATGATCAAAGAATGGATCAAAGAATTTGTATCAAATTTTGCGTTAAAAAAATGGAATAAAGTGTAAAAAAGTGTGTGAAATGTTAACAAAGGCCTATGGTGAGTCTGCTATGAGTAAAGCAAGAGTTTACGAGTGATATAAGCGTTTCCTAGAAGGCCGTGAAGACGTTGAAGATGACGAACGCCCTGGACGCCCCAGCACATCAACAACCGATGAAAACGTGAAAAAGTGAAAAAAATGGTTATGAACAATCGCCGAATCACAATTAGAGAGATCGCTGATGATGTTGGCATATCGATTGGATCATGTTATGACATTGTTTCCAATATTTTTTGTATGAAACACGTGGCAGCAAAATTCGTTCTAAAATTGTTGAATATTGAACAAAAACAGCGGCGAATGGAAGTTGCTCAGGAGTCAATAAATGAAGTCAACGATTATGCAGAATTATTACTGAAACGTATTATAACAGGTGACGAAACATGGGTTTATGAATATGACGTCGAAACTAAGGCTCAATCATCCCAGTGGAGGCATTCTGGCTCGCCAAGACCGAAAAAGGCTCGACAAGTGCGGTCGAACGTGATGGTTATGCTCACTGTGTTCTTCGATAGTAATGGCATAGTGCGTCATGAATTCCTGCCACCAGGTGAAACGGTCAATAAGGAGTACTACCTATAAGTTCAACGCCGTTTGCGTGAAGCAATGCGAAAAAAAACGCCCGGATCTGTGGAAAAATAATTCATGGCTTTTGCACCACGATAATGCACCAGCTCACACTTCATTGCTTGTTCGTGAATTTTTGGCCAAAAACAGTACTGTAACGATGCCCCAGCCTCCATATTCTCCAGACATGGCTCCGTTTGGCTTTTTCCTATTTCCAAAAATAAAGAGAACCTTAAAGGGCCGTCGTTTTACAGCCGTAGAGGACATTAAAAGTGCATCGCTGAAAGAACTAAAGACTATCTGAAAGATCGAGTTTGAGAAGTGTTTCGAGGATTGGAAGAAGCGCTGGCACAAGTGCATAATCTCCAATGGGGACTATTTTGAAGGCGACAACATCAATGTAGAAGAATAAGAAAATATTTTGTTCAAAAAATTAAAATTCTCGTTACTTTCTGAACACCTCGTACATCTCATACCGTACCATTTGCAAGAAATTTTTGACCACAAAAGCTGTTTTTGTAAAGTTAAACGAATTCAGAAAGTGCAGCCTACACCCGGGGAAAACAAATTTGTTGTAGTAGCCCAGTGGGTGGTAGTTTGTTATACCGCCGCTAGACTCAAGAGGGCGCTTTATGGTGTTTACTTTTCCAAAAGAAAGAAACACTTTGCATGCTCTACACCCGGGTCGTGCTCTATCACAATGAAATCAAAATGCAAAGTTGTAAAGTTTGGTTACGCCAGCGACGTTTTGATCAAACAACACATATTTAGATTTTATCGTCGATTTCGTTTAAAAATACAATAGCTGCGGGTAGTTTTTTTTATTTTAATTAAAATCGGCAGCGCTGAATCACCTTATACCGCGTTTCCGTGCTGCAGACGGGGGACAAATTATGCAAATATCTTGTTTATAGGTATTAAACGTTAAGTATATTGAGTTAATTTGTTATCGTTTGGCTCGTTTTCTTTTGAGTCGTAAAACCGGATACGTTTCGGATAAGAAAGGCTTTCTTAAGGATTACTCTCTGTCGGTCCGTACGCACTTCTAGCGCGTAAACGTTAAGTCGGAAAAGTAATCACTTATATAAATGTAGGCAAGTGGTGTAGACTGGTGATAACATTAGACTACTTTCTCTGTATTCATTCCTGTTAGACTATTTAAACAAGGTTCAAATAAGGTATTTACGCCCCCCCCCCGACAAGATGCTATTTCCCTGTAAAAATGTTGCTATAGCTATCAAATAATCAGCGTCGTTTTTCAAAATGGATTTTTTAAAAATTCTATTCATTTACAGGTGATCATTTTAAACGTGCCTCAGAATCTATTGTTTTTGCAACAAGTTTTTAATGCTGATTATGATGTTGGAATCAGAATTTCAAAAAAGTTTGATATTTTTTGTTGTTTTAATCACTTCTATCACGTATTAATAACAAAACCGTTTTTTGGAATATACATCAATGAATAAATTACCCAAAAAATACATTTATTTTTTAATTATTTAATTAAACGAAAATTCTGTTGTAAAATAATTTTATTTTCCATGAAACAATGATCGAATATTAAATGGCGTTGGGAGAACTGCAACCCGCTATACTAGTGAATACGAATGGTTGCCTATTTAAAGTTTTGTAGGAACTTATCTAGAAAGCCCAATAATATTACTGCCATCGATTTTTTTACATTCAAGTTATTTAAATAAAACAGTCAAAATGTTTGATAATCAAAGATTGATAGGCATATTTAAAGAGACACACGCATATTTAAAGAGAGCATATACACACTTGTTTTTAATTATTAATAATTTATTCGGTTGGTACTTTGTGAAAATGCATTATATAAATGAAATAATAACACGTTTTTCCACAACTTTTTCATTTGGGTCTTGCCAACCAAGGTTTCACTCGTTAGGCTTAATAATGCCATTGACAATGCACTAACGAGTCAAATCTTGGTTGGCAAGGATCCACAAATAAAAATTAGTGGAAATATATTCAAAAGTGTTATTACTTCATTAATGCTTGTTTTAATTTAGTATTGTTTTGTGGCTAACAGAGAAAAATGTTTTTTAATCTTACAAAATTAATGTTTTATTTGAACTTCAATTTCGATATCCAGTAAAATATATTACAAAAAAATAGTTAGTAAAATAAATTAAAGGCAAACACTACACAAACTATGTCATATTGAAATAGTTTCCTTCTATGTGCAGGAAATTCTGCAAATAATATCAAAGGTATTTATATTGTGACATACATTAAACGTTACAGCAATGTATTGCGAGGTACTGTTATTACTTCCTCTTTATTATTTACAAGAACATATTCGTCACAACTAATTTTGCTGTAATGCGCATGCGTAAGTTCCAGAACATGGATTGCGTTATGACGTCAAGTCATGTCAACGTTCTAAATTATTGACAGAAACAGCAAAATAGGAGTACTTTCTTAAAATCAGTTAATTAAGTTTGTTTGTGTGTGTGTGTGTGTGTGTGTGTGTGTGTGTGTGTGTGTGTGTGTGTGTGTGTGTGTGTGTGTGTTTGTGTGTTTACATGTGCGTTAATTATATATATATATATATAATTATTATTATTATTATCTGCGTATAGACCCTGTTGGATCTCGCAAAGAACTCCGACTCATGTCTTGCTCCTTCTAATCCTCACACCTGTCCCCATGGATCCTCTTCCGCTCCTCCGTCCATTTTACTCCTGCTCTCTTTGGGATTATATGTATATATATATATATATATATAAAGATTTTTCACGCATCACTATGTTAGGCCCAACAACCTTGTCAGTTAAGGTTTGGAGTACTCTTTAAAAAAAATAAAGGTTTTTCACACCTTGTGTAGGCTCAACAACCGTGTCAGGATATGTATTATTCTTTAAAAAAATATAATGGTTTTTTTTCACGCATCACCGTGTTAGGCCTAACAACCGTGTCAGTTAAGTTATGCAGTATTCTTTTAAAAAATGGCTTTCTTATCACCCAAAACCCCGTGTTAGACGTATTTTTATTGTTTTACAGATCTACAACACGTTACAGATTTTCGCCGGTAGCAATTTTGAGGTTATGTTGGTCACTTTTATTTTCGATTTTTATCGTGCTTTCATATTTTGGATTCTTGCTTTTGGGCACATAATAAAGCATTTTAGTAACAAAAATATGGGCCTATCGAAAAATCCAATATATATGCTACGCTGCATATTTACCATTTTTCCATATAATGCAATTACACAAATATAAATACTACCTTACAATTAAAGTATCCTAATAAAAATGTATATATTATATATTCTGCACTCTGCTTCGAAAACATTGAAAAGTCTTAAATGAAAAATACCAGATTGTAATTATTAGATGAAAATGTAACATTAAAAAGAATAATTTTGCAATAAATAAAACACAGATTAAGATTTGTAAAATGGGATTAGATCTATGTCCATCTCAGGTGCCTAAATCTCATGTCCAGTAAACAGTAATTAAACCTAACTGCAGTTAATACATGTCACAAAACTAAATACTAATAATTATTTTGGGCTGGGTAAGTAGTATAATGACGTTTTTTAAAACGGGAATAGGCCTGTGTTTATGTCTGATACTTAAACTATATTCATACCAAATTTCATCTCAATTGGTCCAGTGGTTAAAGCGTGATTGAATAACAAACAAACAAACACACAAACTTTCAGAAATATAATATGAATTAGATAAGATAAGATACCATGTGCTATATTAGAAGCCTAAGGTCAGGTAGCCACTAAATGCGAGTCGAGTTGCACTGAGCGGAGCGGACTACGCATCTAAAACGTAACCCATTGTTTTTAATGTAAGTGAGGCAACTGTAAGCGAAACGGAGCTAAGCGGAGTTAAGCGGTGTCGAATGGCTCTGCTCCGCTTTCAATAGGCATAGAAATTGACAAATAGGCGAAAAATATCGATTTTACAGGTAAATGCTGAAAAATGTCTGCGCCATAAAACAATTGTCATAAATATTACTGACAAAATGTCGTAATTTTGTAATAATTTTTGTAATTTTGTAAACTGACAATTTTGTAAATTTTCTTAATATAATTGTCAATATTTTTTACTCGTATAATTGTGAAATTTTATGAAACAGCAAATCGTCGAGTAGTCGAGAACCTGTCAAATTGTCAACTTTTATGAAAGGCTGGTTTTTTTTTGGTCAGTAGCTTTTTGACCGAATTTTTCGGGATAAAATTAAATGTAAGTAGTTTGTGTAGGCAGTGTTTTTGCGCAATTTATTTCAGATTTCTGTGTTTATTTATCGAGCCAAGCGAAGTCTCTATTTCAACTCGACTGTTCGGCATTGGTTTGTGAGTTTGTTCCTTTGTTTCGCAGTTTTGACCAAGGGCATTGACCGATTGTTTTGAAATTCGGTACGAAGTTACCTTGTGTGAAAGCTCCATGGTCCCATTCAATTCCGTTTCAAAATGGCGGACTCTGATTTAACGACGATAAATGTATGCAACTTTAGCCGAAACGTATTGACTTTACGAAATTTGGTTACTTGTATAAATGTCCGAACGACGTATGTGTAAGATATTTTTTCATTCAATTCCGTTTGAAGATGGCGACCTATGATTTAATGTAATTGCTATTGTAATATTGGCTGCACGGCAAGACCTATCTTTGACCGTTTCATGGAGTAGGGACAACAAAATTTAATAAAGTTGTTCCAATAACATTTTCCGTAAATATTACGGCTACCGGTTAAATTGGCGGAAAATGTTGAAACACGTCAGATTGTTGTCGTAGAGCGTGTAGGCAATTAATTAAGAATATACTGCGAGGTCTACTGTTCTTTGAGCTACTGGTAATACTGTCGTTTTATGATTTTCAAAAACGTAGCGTCACGATTAATCTCGTTGTAATGCGCATGCGTAGATTCCTGAACATGTTTTCCTCTCGCAGATGAAACAACTAACAACAACAAACTGTTTAGAAAACATTGATAGAATTTCGCAATACAAATGTCCTTAACAAGGTGTTCCTATTATAAACGCACCTTACCATTGCTAACAGCTGATAAAGGGAATTAGTATTAGTATTATTGCCGATATAAAACAGTTAGGGTCTTGTTTAGCAACGCGTGCCCGCAGGATTAAGGCGTGTTCTTGCGGTTGACTGGGCGCCCACCGGTCAGTCGGGTCCAGGACATTAAAAACCCATCAATTACAGGATCCTGTGCGGTTGCTAGGTGTTTACAACACCATTAAATGTCCTGGTGTCAAAACCACTAGGCACTGTCAAAGGAGGAGTTGAAATAAATTATGCAAAAACATTGCAGTGACTTTCTCACATTGAATTAAATTGTTTATTAAATCCTTCAGGTACAGTTTACGACAGAACGAGAGTTTTACAATTCCGGCACGAAAGTTAGCCAGAGCCCCAAACAAATATGGACGGCTGTCAGGTTACGTTTTTTTCAGTGTACTATACATTTTTTCTTTAAGCCCATACTTTATGCCACTTAGACTAATGGCGAGGAATTGGTGTTAACAAATATCGTTAAGTTTAAGACATTAACTGCAATCCCGAACCTAAGAACTTAAGGCGCGCAGTTCGGAAACTGACAGATGAGTCAGTCAGCTCGACCACGAAAACCTAAACAGTGTACTAAGAAATTTTTTTTTTGTGATGGACCTTTGCGGTAATCAAAAATTTTAACAGAATATAATTTTTAGAAAGCAGGTGAGCTGGACTTTGGCAAGAGATCAGGATTTGTTTTAAAATAAACAATAGGTTTTAAATTAAAATACAAAACAGAAACGAATTTTCGAAAGTATTTTACCTTATCTTAACTATTTTAAAATTCTGATTTCAGCAATGGGGGTATTTTAAAATACTGTATTTATTTTAATAAATTTATACTATTATATACTGATTATTAAAATTACTTTAACTAAAAAAACTCTTAGAAATTAGAAATTTTCTCTAAATCAGTTTAGGTTAACAGTCAGTATTAATTAAATATACCTGAAAGTCCTTAGTTACTCGAACAGAATGTAAGTACGTGTGCCGAGGTGCCTACACTTGTTTTTCCGCTGCACTGAACTTGCGCACTTCAAGGTGGTAGATTCGAAACTGTAGTTACTGTCGTAAGATTTCTGTTATTTCGATCCCTCGTCCTTATTAGTTTAACTGACATAAAATATAAACGTTGAAAAAAGGGTTTTTACCATGATGGTTAATTTAATTGCTTATTTTTCAATTATTCATACTACTACATAAAATTAAAACAGATTTCATTATTGTAACATAACCACCGGACAACATATTCAAATGATTAGGATTATATACCTATTTCTCCCGTCAGTGGTGTATCAACTCATCTCATAAAGGCTACCGCGGTTTCGAAACTTTATAGTTTCATCTTCAGGCCATACAAAATGTTAAATCCCTCTGTCGAGGTCGTCACAAAGTCAAACAAAACATTAAAACGTACATCACAAACACTAAGCACAATTACACATTTAAAATATTCGTCATGAAATTCGGCTTGGCCAAGCAACACACGCGACTCGTACGTCGTTAGATTCCGGACTGTAACGACGTACGAGTCGCGTGTGTAGCTTGGCCAAGCCGAATTTCATGATGAATATTTTAAATGTGTAATTGTGCTTAGTGTGTGTGATGTACATTTTAATGTTTTGTTTGACTTTGTGACGACCTCGACAGAGGGATTTAACATTTTGTATGGCCTGAAGATTAAACTATAAAGTTTCGAAACCGCGGTAGCCTTTATGAGGTGAGTTGATAGACCACTGACGGGAGAAATAGGTATATAATCCTAATCTTTAAAACAGATTTTTAAAGTACTGTATTTATTTTAGCCTACTTTTAGTAAAAAATCATAGAAATTAGAAAATTTTCTCTAACTTAATTTAGATTAACAGTCAGTATTAATTAAATATACCTGAAATAATGTCCTTAGTTACTCGACCAGAATGTAAGTAGGCCTACGTGTCTGTATTTCATTCCCCCCAACCATTCGTCAAAAATTTTAAAAAATGTAATAATTTTTAAGCTAAATATGAAGATTTGTAACATGTGTCAGTGTAGGGAATTTGAAAAAGAAATTTCAGTTCCGGAGAAAATCACAAATGGATCCTGACCAAACATTCCGTCCTCGCTGTATTGCGGAGGCTGCTGTATTTTCAAGGAAAACATTGTCCGATATAGCCTATTTGGACACGCTAATATACACTCTGACTATTGTCACCATCGTACAATAAGATACTGCACCGTGGTTTTTTACAAAGACAGCTGAACATAAAACTCTACCTGAATTAATGTATTCAGAATAGGTTGGCGGTAGTTTCCCTGCAAAGTTATAGGGTCCTTATCTAACCTAACCGTTACATTAATCGGTATAGGCCTACTAAAGTTGTGCCCCGATCTATGCTAATATTGATAGAAACGGCGTCTGTTTGCTTAGCCTACATGCGGTTCAAACACTTTGCTATGTTAAAACGTTACGCCGTTGCGAATTATTGAAACGTCAGTGAATTTCAGAAGGCATTGCTCTTTGCATACACTTACATAATTAGCGAATTTCTATTTGAAAATGAGCTATTGGAAGCGGCCATCATGGTAAAACCTAGACCTGGGAACTTGAATAGAATATAACATACGCTGTGTGTGTGTGTGTGTGTGTGTGTGTGTGTGTGTGTGTGTGTGTGTGTGTGTGTGTGTGTGTGTGTGTGTGTGTGTGTGTGTCGTAGACTGGTTGAGATATATTTATTTTTCATAAAATGGATTTTCAACGGTTTGAAAGTGACTACCCTTTATAATTTTCAAAAATTCATAACGTTTTATAGATCTTGTCTTTGAAATCCAGTTTTACACATCTTATTTAACGTGAAATATTTATGAATTCGTTTTTAAATTTCATTAAATATAGAGTGTTAAAAGTTCAAATGAATATGTTTGATCAGAGTTAATTTTCATTTTTACTGTAAATTCAAAAACGTTCGTATATTTAGATAGTGGGGACCCGTGCGACCCTCGGAGTTAATAGGAAAAAAGAAACGAATAATAGGGCCTATACAACAATGTATAGCTAGAAGTTGAACAGTGTCATAGCACCCAAACTATTAAAGGAAAGAGTTAGAGCGTTTTTATAAAATCGCTAGACTTAATTGAAAGAAAAACTTAATAAAATAATTCAAATAATACCATTAACTAGTATTTCATTATTATAATAACCTAAGCTTTAATTCAACACTACTATTTCTTATCAATGTGAACTTTTGTTAAAATAGGCGCTATAATTAGGCCTATATTTAATACTTGCATGACCTGTTAATAAAGCAATGTCATTCATTATATTTAGGTTATTTAATACAATATGCCTTACTTTATTTTGATTTCGTATTTAAAACTATAATCTATTAAATTAATAACTGAATTCTAACATTGTTCCTTATTGAAATGTTTACAAATAAAACCTACTAGCTTGTAACCGGATTTTACATTATATACCTAAGTTAGGTTACAGTATTTACGGTTTACTAAAAGCAGAATCTTTTATTTAATAACATTTACATATTAGAAAGATTGACTTAACCATTATACTTTCAAAACAGATTCGGTCAATAATTTAAATATTACTTTCAAAAATGTTTTTTAGCAATCAGCTGTTTTAGTACACACACAATTATTTGTCTCCGATGCCTGTATTGTGCTGCACTCTCGCGGAAAACGTTTGCTTACAAACCTTTTTTATCGGTTTTATTTTACTGTAAAGCCTGAACGTAGAAACGTATGAGGCGTGGGAGTTATCTGGTATTCTGTGGAACATATAGGTACCAATATATGTAGTTTCAATAACGCGTGTCATTTTTGATAAAAAACCGATCGGAATGTTCAGCGTATATGAAAGATGATGTTTTTCTTCGGGAAATAACGTCCCTTCATAGGCCTATCAGATAGACAGCTGTGTGCCGTCATTTGAGATTTTCCTTGACCGAAGTTAGTTCTAGGAATAAATGAATATAAAGGAAATGAATAAAGGAATATAATGAATTAACTACTAACATAACATAGACTGAGCAAAACGACGTTGTATGTTTAGGGCAGGGGGATGAAAGGGGTGAAACGGTGAGGATTAATGCCAGGACTTACACAAACCTACTTAGATCATTGCAAACATGCCTCTCTTCTCTGTACTCTGTTTACACTGGTGTGTGTGTGTGTGTGTGTGTGTGTGTGTGTTGTGTGTTCATCTTAAGTTTAGACTATATGCGATAAAATTAACCGGAAATTAGCGCAATCTCTAAAGTTTGAAAATTACCAACTATGTTGTTTAGAGAATCCATCATATTTTTGAGTGACGGTAGTTCGATAAGGCACCTCTACCATATAAACGTTAGCAGTTGCCCGCAAAACACCATAAATGTCTTTAAGATTAATAAAGGATACTATATAAATAACTCTATTAGAACTTTGTGTCCTTCGTTTAAGCTTTGTAATTTGAACAGGGAATGGACAGTGGTCAGGGTTCATGATTTTTATAGTTCTAATGATTTTAAAATAAAATCGTGATTTGGTTTTTTATACTTTATTTAGTTATTATTTTGTATCTGTTCAATTTCCCTGAGCAAAAAAAATTCTTAATTGCATTATTTTTGTGTTTGTACTAACTCTGGAGACTAAAGCAGTTGATTTATTTTGATAAAATGTAGCATGTAAGTCTGATGTGTTCACACTTCAGCATCATTTTCTACTAAAAGAGCTTGTCGAAGCCTCATTTTGGCCAAAAACTGTTAAAAATTGGATTTTCTCAAAGTTTTGTTTTCAATCGGCTTCAAAATTTCGATCAAATTTTACTAAAATAGTGTTATTAAATAACATAAGAAAACATGGCTTGCATCTTCAAAAAATTCAGTTCAGGAGCGATGGAGAATGTACTTTAAAATGGCATAATTTATCAAAATAGGTTCATAACATGTCTCTCAAATTTTGGTCTTATATTAAGATATTTCAAGCAAGTGTAGGCGTAATAAAAATGAAATTTAAAAAATTATAGTTCGGGAATAAATTGAAAAAAATCAAAAATTAGCTGTGACACAATGTATTTGTTTCAATTTATTCTCGAACAGTAAGTAAGCAATATGTTATTTGTAAATTGAAAAAAATCCAAAAATAGGAAGCTGTGATCACGATGGATTTGTTTTTGATTTAGCGTATTCTCGATCCGTAAACAATGATATTTTCAATCGAAAAAAATCCAAAAATAGATTGTGACACGATGAATTTGTTTCGACTTGTTCTCGAACTGTAAACAATGAGTTTGTAAATTGAAAAAAATCCAAAAATAGGTTGTGACATGATGGATTTATTTCGACTTGTTCTCGAACTGTAAACAATGAGTTTGTAAATTGAAAAAATCCAAAAATAGGTTGGAACATGATGGATTTATTTCGACTTGTTCTCGAACTGTAAACAATGAGTTTGTAAATTGAAAAAATCCAAAAATAGGTTGTGACATGATGGATTTATTTCGACTTGTTCTTGAACTGTAAACAATGAGTTTGTAAATTGAAAAAATCCAAAAATAGGTTGGAACATGATGGATTTATTTCGACTTGTTCTCGAACTGTAAACAATGAGTTTGTAAATTGAAAAAATCCAAAAATAGGTTGTGACATGATGGATTTATTTCGACTTGTTCTCAAACTGTAAACAATGAGTTTGTAAATTGAAAAAATCCAAAAATAGGTTGGAACATGATGGATTTATTTCGACTTGTTCTCGAACTGTAAACAATGAGTTTGTAAATTGAAAAAATCCAAAAATAGGTTGGAACATGATGGATTTATTTCGACTTGTTCTCGAACTGTAAACAATGAGTTTGTAAATTGAAAAAATCCAAAAATAGGTTGGAACATGATGGATTTATTTCGACTTGTTCTTGAACTGTAAACAATGAGTTTGTAAATTGGAAAAAATCCAGAAATAAGCTGTGACACTATGGATTTGTTTCGACTTGTTCTCGAACTGTAAACAATGAGTTTATAAATTTTAAAAAATCCAGAAATAAGCTGTGACACTGTGGATTTGTTTTGACTTGTTCTCGAATTGTAAACAATGAGTTTGTAAATTGAAAAACAAATCCAGAAATAAGCTGTGACACAATGGATTTATTTCGACTTGTTCTCGAACTGTAAACAATGAGTTTATAAATTGAAAAACAAATCCAGAAATAAGCTGTGACACAATGGATTTGTTTTGACTTGTGCTCGAATTGTAAACAATGAGTTTGTAAATTGAAAAACAAAGCCAGAAATAAGCTGTGACACAATGGATTTGTTTTGACTTGTGCTCGAATTGTAAACAATGAGTTTGTAAATTGAAAAAAAAATCCAGAAATAAGCTGTGACACTATGGATTTGTTTCGACTTGTTCTCGAACTGTAAACAATGAGTTTATAAATTTTAAAAAATCCAGAAATAAGCTGTGACACTGTGGATTTGTTTTGACTTGTTCTCGAATTGTAAACAATGAGTTTGTAAACTGAAAAACAAATCCAGAAATAAGCTGTGACACAATGGATTTGTTTCGACTTGTTCTCGAACTGTAAACAATGAGTTTGTAAATTGAAAAAATCCAAAAATAGGTTGTGACATGATGGATTTATTTCGACTTGTTCTTGAACTGTAAACAATGAGTTTGTAAATTGGAAAAAAATCCAGAAATAAGCTGTGACACTATGGATTTGTTTCGACTTGTTCTCGAACTGTAAACAATGAGTTTATAAATTTTAAAAAATCCAGAAATAAGCTGTGACACTGTGGATTTGTTTTGACTTGTTCTCGAATTGTAAACAATGAGTTTGTAAATTGAAAAACAAATCCAGAAATAAGCTGTGACACAATGGATTTATTTCGACTTGTTCTCGAACTGTAAACAATGAGTTTATAAATTGAAAAACAAATCCAGAAATAAGCTGTGACACAATGGATTTGTTTTGACTTGTGCTCGAATTGTAAACAATGAGTTTGTAAATTGAAAAACAAATCCAGAAATAAGCTGTGACACAATGGATTTGTTTTGACTTGTGCTCGAATTGTAAACAATGAGTTTGTAAATTGAAAAAAAATCCAGAAATAAGCTGTGACACAATGGATTTGGTTCGACTTGTTCTCGAACTGTAAACAATGAGTTTGTAAATCGAAAAAAAATCCAGAAATAAGCTGTGACACAATGGATTTGTTTCGACTTGTTCTCGAACTGTAAACAATGAGTTTGTAAATCGAAAAAAAGTAAAAAATAAGCTGTAATCACTATGAATTTTTTTTCGATTTATTCTCAAACCGTAAACAGTGAGTTACTTGTAAACTGATAAAATCCAAAAATTAGCTGTAATCAATATTGATTTGTTTCGATTTATTCTAGAAACATAAACAATGGGGTACTTATAAACTGAAGAAATCAAAAAATGAACTGTAATCACAATGCATTTGTTTCGATTTACGCTTAAACCGTAAGCAATGTAAACAAAATTCTTTCAAACATTAACTGTGATCACGATGCATTTTTTCGATTTATTCTCGAACTGTAAACAATAAATTATTACTCTTCACAACTACAAAGTTGAGAAATATCTCATGAACCGACCCTGAGACATTATGTCGATATCTGGTTTATATCGACAGAACATTAAACCTCGCAATATATTCTTAATTAATTGCTTGGTCATGGCTCCATGACACTGCTCTAACGCACTCGTAATATTTCCCTTCAATTTAACCGATAACCTTAATATTTAAGGAAAACGTTATTGGACCGAATTTATGCTCTTTCTCTATGAAGCGGTCAAAATTACGATTGGTTTTGCCTTTGATCTGTATAACAACCAGAAACTACACTCGACATTGTTAAATCAAAGTCCGACATCGTGAAATAGAAGGGAATGAGGGAAATTTTATCTACATAAGTTATTTTGGCTTTATACAAGATACCTCCATACCGAATTTCAAAACAATCGGTCAATGTGTTTGGCAAAAACTACGTAACAAACACAAACCAAATACAAAACGGTCGATTTGAAACATCGCTTCACACGGTCAACTAGTGATGGGAAAACACAATTATCTTTGTTGTAGACAATAACTAAAAAAAATTAAAAATAATAATAATAAAAAAACAAAGTAGGGAACGATTGGATAACTTCGTATTGTTACACCTGACCAGACAAAGGTTGCATGCTGCATTTACATTATTCTTGCTGTATTTGATGCACGGAATTTCAATGGGATTAATTTGTTAGAAAATTAGTGACAGAAGTGACTGTACGTAGTTTAGTGCCCTCCATTGTAACAGGGTGAAGGGTATTTATTGGCTGAAGTAAGGGATGGTCAACCAACTGGGGGGCCACGCGCCCCACGCAGCTGCCCCTTGATGACCAAAGGGTGAAATGGAATCGTAGTCCGTTATAGTTGTCGAGCATTGAGTTTTAATAGCGAAAACAGTGAACTGGTTTTCTACGATAATAAATCTATCAAGGTTAGGTTAGCGTGTGAGAAAACTTATGCTTTATTGTTTCACAATAGATTTTATTTTTATAAAACACGTGTTACAATCGTATCAAAAATTACATATAGTGTATTAATACATCTCATAGCTTAAACACCAGAACAGTTATTTTAAACTTAATGTCCGAGTGTCGTAACACAAATTTTAACAGCGGGATTTCCAACTACGTTAAGAAATGCGTTGAATTATAGCCTAAAGCCTAAAAAATACTAAAATAAAGCTGAACTTTCAGTTTTAAAAGCATAGAATTACATCTTAAATTCAAGCAATTGTGGTATTAGCTGAATTTCTAGCTGCTGGAAAAAAGCATTAAATTGTAACATGAAAGCAAGCAAATGTGGTTATCATAGCTGAATTTCTAGCTTCTGAGAAAAAAGCATTAAATTGCAGCGTGAAAGCAAGCAAATGTGGTTATCATAGCTGAATTTCTAGCTTCTGAGAAAAAAGCATTAAATTGCAGCGTGAAAGCAAGCAAATGTGGTTATTATAGCTGAATTTCTATCTTCTGAGAAAAAAGCATTAAATTGCAGCATGAAATCAAGCAAATGTGGTTATTATAGCTGAATTTCTAGCTGCTGGAAAAAAGCATTAAATTGTAGCATGAAAGCAAGCAAATGTGGTTATTATAGCAGAATTTCTAGCTGCTGGAAAAAACGCGCTGAATTACAGCGTAAAAGCAGAAAATAATGATTAAAGCTGAATATCGAACTGCAGAGAAGAATGCGCTGAATTACAGCTTTAAGATCAGCAAATGTTAGTAAAGCTGAATTCATTCTGCAGGAAAAATAGTTAATTTGTCATACTCGGTCTGTTGTTACTATAGCTCGATTTGTAACTGCGTGAAAAAAAGACTTTAATTACGGCTAAAGAACACGTAAATATAGCTGTTTTTGCTATACTCGTATTTATAACTGTATGACTAAACGCATTGAATTACATCGTAAAAACATGCTAACGTGGCTTTCATTAATTGTAAAGCCGCTGAAAATATGCAACCTGAAAAGTAATTGTGGCTTTAAATAGTAATGGTGCAAGAGCCTATAGTGTAGTAGCCTACATGAAGAAGTGAGTTTACTGATCAGATATTTTCTGTTTATTTAATTTGCAACGACTAAATGTAAAAGGACGTTAACGAAAAGACATAACATTTTAAAGTATAAAATGTACGGCTGTGAATAGAGATATCACAACTCCACGAGCTCGTGAAATTCCCTTGATGTTTTCACAGTTAACCTAGTGTAAACCCGCTGACTTGGGCATCATAATCCGTCTAATGTTTAGACGTTATCGTGGTAGCTCCGGGGCCGACCTGCCATTGCCGGCATCAATCTTCCTATCGCCGAGTGGAGGTGAACTTTGTACGAGGGTGGGTTATCAAACAACCACCCCTCATCCCTCATCCCACCCACTGCCTGGGGCGCCCTCCTAACATACGTCATCACCGCCGCCATCAGCCAACCTTTAACCGAGACAAAGTAACGTTCGTGTTTTTGAAACATTCATTAACGGCATTTTGGAAATTTAGCTTTTTAGCGAATTTTCATTGGAGAATTCCTTGCATAGGGTTAGAATTTTGTTTTACTTATTCTCAAACCATAAATTTCTATCTCAATATTTCAAATTTGTTACTCTTTGGAGTTACATTTAATAATATCTATACATATAAAAATCAGTGACCTGAATGACTGACTGAATCATAATCAACGTAAGGTACAGCCAAAACTAATAGCTGTAGCTACAGGTATTAATAGGTCCAATATTCAACCCCTAAATATATAGAAACTTATTAACCTATTTCAAAAGATATCTTTTTGATAGTAGACTATCTTCTTGAAATTTAACATAATTACTCTAACATAATTACACAAGAAATGAAATATATTTTTCATCATTCTCCAAAATTCATCCCCTAAAGGGATTAAAATGGGGTAGAAAATGTAAAAGGGGTAGAAAATTTTGCATTGGAAAAGTATTTTTTGGATCGTATATTCTAGATGTATATAGCCTACTCTGAAACACAAATAATGAAACACGTACTTCAGAATTTTTCCGAATTCATCCCCTAAAAGAATAAAAATGTAAAAATGAGGTATAAAAATGAGGCTTTTTATTAGAAAAAATATTTTTATCAGATTTTATTAAAACTAAGAATAAATATTCTAAAACACAAATATTAAATCACGTAATTTAGCTGAATCCCCTAAAAAAAAATAAAAAATTGAAAAATGTACGAATGTTGGCTTTCGAGAAAAATATTTGTATAGGCCTATTGGATTTTCTTAAAACTTAATAAAAATATTTTAAAACACAAATTAGGATGAAACACGTATTTCAGTATTTTCCATAATTTATCCCCTAAAAAGTAAAAAAATGGGTATAAAATTAAATTTGCATTTGGGGTGGGAAAATAATTTTGATTTTTTGAAACTAAACCTAAATAGGCTACTCTAAAACAGAAAATAATGAAACATGTACTTCAGCATTTTCCAAATTCACCCTCCTAAAGGGGTAAAAAGGAGATATAGAGGATTGCATTGGAAAAAAGTACACGTGTGGAACTCGGAAGTAGACTACATGTCTGGAAGTAGTGCTTTTGTTAATGATATTTTTGATGATTATATAATTAGTTTGAAGATATGTTTACAAATATCTTATTTTCTTTAAATAAATAAATACGGAACCTAGTTTAGATATTACTTACTGTAGTTATAGTAAATATCACCAGTTTTATATTAATTAGTAACGATCAGCTGATTTCATTGAACAGCTGACAGACTATAATGTCGTTAAAAACTAGCAATATTAACAACAGTTATTATAAACGTTTATATTAATTTCGAATTTATTATAAACGGTTACAACGTGCACGTGTTCTTCAAATAAGGAAAAATACCGAAACGAAAGCAACACAACGTACAATACGCGTGTATTGTTATCGAAAATAAAGAAGAAAAAAGAAGAGACATAAATAAGGAGACGAAATTCGTTTGATCATTCGTTTCGTATTACCGTTACATTATTCCGTTCGGCAGACTTTTTTCTATTCACTTCTGCCGCCAAAGTTAACATTAAAAGCTTCTCTTTAAAAATTATGAATTATTCATGTCATATATTATGACTTTTTGGACATTCTAATTCGAATGCAACATGTTTCAAGTCAATAAAACATAGCCTATCATGTTCCGGATATGATACTGTTTTCATATTCACTGTAAAATAATCACGAGTTTAGTGAATTAGATGATCATGAAACACCAATATGTTGCATTATTTATGTATGTCCAAATTATAAACATGGTCCAATTTATTATCAGCGACCAATGCGGCTCGCTATCTACTTTAAAAACAATATTTAAAGTATTGTGTTTGTTTTATTAATAGGCTATATTTTTTTATGTTTATTAAATTACTGAAACAGTTCAAGTTGCGTGGACAAAGCCGCGACGGGTAATGCTGTATATTGTATAATGTATTGTTTTTGAGTTGAAACGTTTTGAATTACAGCGTGAAAATAAGGTCATTTTGTTACAGCTGAATTCCCAGTTGCGTCTGTTGAGTTGCATTAAAGCTTGAAAACACGCTGCTGTATTGCGGGCATTTTGAGAAAGAACGCTTTTAAGAAATTAGGCCAATTTTTCAGTCTTTTTCAAAAATTCCCAAACTAGATTTTTTTTTCTAGCGCTATCGCTTTTCATTTTGTTTAATTAATTTAGGCCTACTTACAGACTACATTTGAGCAAAAACATTGGTGAAAATCGTTAGAGACAATTTTGAGAAAATCTAATATTATTTTTTTTTTAGATCTTAAAAAACCTTACTTACAAGCAAGCAGGCCTGAAAATGAGTAAAATTTACCTAAGAAAACGTTGGTCATGTAACCTTCGTAGGCTATAAAAAAAGGTTTTGACTTGTGAAATAAACTTCTGTATCTGCACATCACTGAATAACTGATTTCATACAGTCCTTGACGGATTCCACCCCCCCATTTTTGGCAAAAAAACCGTGTAAAAATCGCATCTAACATCAAAGTTTGGCTAAAGGAAGTCCATAATTTTAGACAGAAGGGAAAATTGAAAATCTGCCTTATTTATCAATTACATTTAAATACATGTTAAAATTTTGGTAATTTATGAAGGTACAATGTCAGTTGTAGCAAATTTGAATCAAAAGAATTACGATATTAGTCGTAGGCTTAAACCGAAGAAAAAACTATAAACCTTGACTGACGTCGGAATCGTTCTTTTATTGCGAATTTGGTCACTGATTTAAGTTATGCATCTTCAAATAAAACCAAATTTGAATAATCTCACTAAACCGATTTTGAGAGATCAATCCGATTATCCCCAATAGATTTCGAACCAGATTTTTGTGGAAATAATTGCATGTAAGATTGTGTCATGTTTTTGCGGTATTTATTTCTCTGAACTGTCCAACCAGTTGATCGGCAATCATAAAGTTGTATATTAAATCAAACGCCCAATTAAAGGTCAATAAAAACTTCCGCATGCGTGTTGTAACAAGAAAACCAGTCGATCGGGAGTTGTTTTGGTTCGAATGAAAAATGGGCCATGAATCACCGGGAAGGGGCAAATTTCGTTACCCTTGTAGCGGGCACACGTCCCGAGTGGACAGTGGTCAGACGGCTTCGTCCTTTCCAATTAGTTAAGGTGTGGACCGAACTTCCTGTCCCTAGTATCCAGTCCTATCGTATTAAATAGTCACTGATCAAGTTGGCCTATTAATCAGTTTAACCGGAAACAGGTTACACAATGTCCAGCAGTAAGCATGCGTTAGTATTAGCTGTTGCTTCCGGTTTATCTCGTCTGGATTTCGTGATTTTATAAAAATTATTGTTGGAGTTTTTCAAATTATTAAGCCAAAAAAAAAAACAAAAATCAATACCCTATCAAATCAAATACTGGTACCTTGGATTTATTTGATTTTTTTGAAAGTGAAGACAATCTGTTTAACTTATTTTATGTTGACCGAGTTGGAAATACTTTCTGAAAAATTGCAGTTCTCCAGCTCTTGCCACTTTAGAGATAGGAGTAGCCTATTAGATGGAAGTCTATCATATCACGGTTTGATAGCATCTTTAGACGGTTTCAGTATAAAATTTCATTTTAAGATTTAGCCTATTTGTTTTTTGTTCCAGTCTTCAGGATGAAATTTGTAGTAAATACGAGGTGTGTTCAGAAAGTAACGAGAATTTTAATTTTTTTGAACAAAATATTTATTTATTCTTCTACATTGATGTTGTCGCCTTCAAAATAGTCCCCATTGGAGATTATGCACTTGTACCAGCGCTTCTTCCAATCCTCGAAACACTTCTCAAACTCGATCTTTGAGATAGCCTTTAGTTCTTTCAGCGATGCGCATTTAATGTCATTTACGGCTGTAAAACGACTGCCCTTTAAGGTTCTCTTTATTTTTTGAAATAGGAAAAAGTCACACGGAGCCATGGTCTGGCGAATATGGAGGCTGGGGCATCGTTACAGTTCTGTTTTTGACTAAAAATTCACGAACAAGCAATAAAGTGTGTGCTGCTGCATTATCGTGGTGCAAAAGCCATGAATTGTTTTTCCACAGATCCGGTCGTTTTTTTCGGATTGCTTCACGCAAACGACGTTGAACTTGTAGGTAGTACTCCTTATTGACCGTTTCACCTGGTGGCAGCAATTCATGATGCACTATGCAATTAATATCGAAGAACACAGTGAGCATAATCTTCACGTTCGACCGCACTTGTCGAGCCTTTTTCGGTCTTGGCGAGCCAGACTGCCTCTACTGGGATGATTGAGCCTTAGTTTCGACGTCATATCCGTAAACCCATGTTTCGTCACCTGTTATAATACGTTTCAGTAATAATTCTGCATCGTCGTTGACTTCATTTAGTGACTCCTGAGCAACTTCCATTCGCCGCTGTTTTGGTTCAATATTCAACAATTTTAGAACGAATTTTGCTGCCACGTGTTTCATACACAAAACATTGGAAACAATGTCATGACATGATCCAATCGGTATGCCAACATCATCAGCGATCTCTTTAATTGTGATTCGGCGATTGTTCATAACCATTTCTTTCACTTTTTCCACGTTTTCATCGGTTGTTGATGTGCTGGGGCGTCTAGGGCGTTCGTCATCTTCAACGTCTTCACGGCCTTCTTGGAAACGCTTATACCACTTTTGCTTTACTCATAACAGACTCACCATAGGCCTTGTTAACATTTCACACACTTTGTTACACTTTATTCCATTTTTTACGCATAATTTGATACAAATTCTTTGATCCATTTCTTTTAACAAACGAAAATCGCGGAGCTCATAAAAACACGTCCAACCTTAGCGGCTGTCACAGACAAAGTCAACAATGAAAACAGCTGAAAGTTTTATCATACTTCAAGGACATGTATACCAACATAATAAAAGAAAATGTTTGACAATCGGACTCTCCAAGCCCTCAAAATTTAAAAATTCTCGTTACTTTCTGAACACACCTCGTATATTTATCCTATTAGGCCTACAAAATATTATTAATAGTATATATGCCTACGTTTACACAGCAATTGCATTAATATCTCGTCAGAACCTTAGGGGTTGCATTACGGGAAATACTGAAATTATTTGTGGCGAAGAGAATTATTATATTTACGCTGTTTTAAGAAAATATAGTTCCAATACAAACCTTTTGATCCCTTTAAATCTTGTACAGTACCCGCATTCAAATGTAGAACAATCGATGCACGCTATCTCGCTGACGTGATAGAAGCTAATTCCAAAAAGTATTTTTTTATCTCACCATTTTTGAAATTTGCATTTCACCAGCATAATTACCATTAAAATCTGCACATACTTTAAACTTTCAAATTGCATTTGAAAATGAACCCCGACCATTATTAATTGTAAGGTATTTTGACAATTCAAATTCAGTTCGTAACGTGAAATCGGATTTTCAAAAACAATTAGGACAAAAAATTTATGAATTTTTAAAGGTACGAAAAGGTTGTTATTTTTAAACTGTTGAACGAAATTTCTTGGTTAACGAATTACTCCAAGCTTTTACCATAATCGATTTTGTGCCAAGTTTGAATCAAATATGATCTCAATTGCAGACTTGAGCGCGTTGAAACACACGTTGGGCCTATATATAAAACCTTTAACGACCCGTCAAAAAGTGATCCAGAGATCAGGATCGGTGCTTATTTTAAGGTGCCGGGTCTGGGTTTTACCATGATGTTTTCGTAATAGCTGTAATGGGGCGTGATAAAAACGAATTCAAAATATAACAGAATTCAATAACATTACAAAAACATTAAAAAAAAATAAAAGTAACAAAAGACACTTTGAAGAATTAAAATTTGTCGTTTCGATGAATTTTTCCGTTGTCAATCTCTCTGAGTAAAATAAAACTAGGGTTTATCTATGATTAACCAAATTATGATACATTTTGCATGTAGGTCTTTTGATGTCTGAAAAACACTGGAAAATTTAATTATTTTAAAATCAATTATCAACAAACCTAATGTATAGCCTATTAGGCCTAGTATTGGGGGATCAAAGTAAATGATTGATTGCTTTTCATTATAAAGAGAGAAAATAGTAACAATTATGATTACGTAGGCCTAATATTTAGGCTAAATGGCTTCAGAAATAAAAATTAAAGATACACATTTTTTGATGTTGGTGTTTCTTTTATTTTAATATTTTTTTTGATTTACAATTTGTTTCATCATTTTTGTTTAAGTTGTTTTATTAAAGTAAAATGTTTAAAAAACTGTTTCCTACAAGCAGATAAGTTCGTTCCACCTGAAACAGAATAAAGAGACAATAATTTATCTATGTAATCAATTAGTATTACTTGGTATAATATATATTTGAAATTATTGTATAACATATATTATTATTATATGTATATTATTATTAATTATTGTAAATAATAATAATAATTAAAGTATAACATACTTTTGAACCTAAACTGCAACAATTGGCTAACTTTGTTGCGATACGTTTTCAGGAGTACAAAAATAAGCGTTCACAATTTTTCTCCGATTCGATTCAAACTTGACATAAAAAAATGATTTTTATTTTCTCACTTTAGGCCTAAAATAATTTGGAGATGGTGAAGCAAATCTACTTCGAGACAAAAAAAATTATGACTTTGTTAAACATTAGAAGTGGTTGCCATTTTAAAAATGTTTAACGAATTTTACTGGATTTTTTGCCAAATTTGAATAAAATCGAAGTTGCAAAACCTAAAATGTTAAAACACACACTCACTCACACACACACACACACACACACACACACGCACGCGCGCACACACACAATTTTATAAGATATCTTAAAAATAGTTCTTGAGATCAGAATTAGCGCTCATTTCCCCAGGTCTGGGTCTTACCATAATGGTTCAATAGCTCATGTCGAACGAATACGCTACACTAAATAATATTTAGCAGTGTGCCAGTTAAAGCTGAAGTAAGATAAATGAGGTGGTCATGCAGATAAGGGTTCAATTTTGAGTTTGTTTGAACCACAGTTGTGACCCTCCGTTGAAGGGGTCAGTGGTCAATGATTCTTGCATGAAAACATCATAACTCATAGGAAGGGGCTGAAGGAAGGGGTAGGCTTAGGGGCGTGAGGGTTGATTGTTGACCGATGGTCATTGGAAGGGTTGGACATGCGCCTTGTACAGCCCGTGCCGCAGGTAGGCACAGTTCCGGGGTCAAAGCTGCGCATCTGTTTCGGCCTGCTTGGTTCCGTCCCTACAATAGAATTTCTCTATATTTTATATTACATTTGTAACGGACCTACTGGCCTGCAGAATAGTTTTGGGTATTCATGCAATGTAGGTTGTTTTTTTTCAAATTATGATTTTTAAATATTTTTTTTTTATACCTACTTTATTATCCAACTAACACAGACTCGTCCGCGGAAAATATATTTATGTAAGATTACTTACATTTTTAGGCTGTTTTTTACGAAACTATATTGTGACGTCATTTCTGTTTATATTGTACGGAATTATTCAGTATTTTTTTAAATAAAGTTTTTTATCGTTTTAGCGATAAAAACACGTTACCTATCTTCGCGCGGTAGCAATTTTGAGGTTATGCAGGTAACTTTTATTTTCGATTATCGTACTTCCCGTACTTGCAGCGCTTTTGTATTTTGGATTACTGCTTTTGGGCTTGTAATAAAGCGTTTTAGTGAAAGTAATTACCGAAAACAACCTACGTTGCATTCATTTATCTAGTTTTGTAAACATGTAAGAATGTCGTAAAATATTTCTCGTACTCGTATCAAATACATAACAATCTGTCTGGCGGACATGATTTAAGAGAATTTAAAAAAAAGACAATAAAACTGAACGTAATGTTATAGGCAAAGATAATCGTATTTAAAAAATAAATAAATGGTGTAAAAATATTACAAAAATTTTCTCTCGATCAATTAGAGTACTTTAAAAAAAAATTGGTTGGGCTAATTTCTCGAAAACGGTTCGTGTTAGAAAAATCTTATCTAAAGTCAGTGTAACAAAGTCGAACGAAAAGATGTTTACGGTTCTTGAAAAAATTGTAAAAACAAAACAAACCAGATAGCGGTCATGGTTTATTTTCAATTAGGGTCTATTTTAAAATTTACTCACGCACTGTCGGCTAAATTTCTTTTATTCCAAACTTGATACTCGTACTTTAAATATAATTCTTCATTTGAACAAAGTTTTAGCAAAATCTGATAAATCGATTTGAAAGATAAGTCGATTTTTAAAAACGTTTTTCTTTAGTTGTTGAACCCGATTTTTTATAAGTGGCTACAGTGACCTATAGGCTACATTTTTTAGGTCTACTTACGGACTATATTCGAGCAAAATTTGATAAAAATAGTTAGAACTGATTGTGGGAAATTTTGGTTTTGGTAATTTTAATACTGATTTTATACAGTCATGATTTATACTGATATTATTGTTGTAGAGCCATTTTACAATAATATTTTGCTTTAATTGTTGTACGGCCATTATAATTTTATTAACCAATATTTTTTTGTGTACGTTGTTTTGTTTTTAATGTATCTCAAGGTCGTGAGTTCGAGAGGCAGTTAATCTTACTTACCGTAGACATTGAGAAAAAAAATTAATTTATCTGCTAGACTATCGTTAAATAGTCTTACGTAAATATAGTCTGTGTTAGTGTTTGCATTTTTTTATTATATATATTCTCTAAATTAATTTTTATTATTAATTTTATTTTAATTTAATTACAGTTTTAATTTCAGACACAGTGATATTTTTTAAAAATTTAAAACTACACGGCAACATCTCGGAAGCTGATTTTATACCTAAAACTATGAAAAATGTTCGTATAAACATATTCCCGAAAACATTTCATGTATCCACAAACCGCCATTTTGTTTTTTAACAAAATATTTTATATCTCTAGAACGGTTCGATCAATAAAATTGAAACTTTGCGTGATTCTTTTAACTGGTAAAGGCCTAATGGGAAAAGAATAACCAGTTGAATGCATGACCTGTTTTAAAATGGCGAATGTTTATAAATGCTAAACCAAAATAAATCAATAACAGTAAATTTGAGAGAAAAATGTTAAGGAACCGTTCATGTAGATTTTTTAATATTGTATTGAATTGTGTAATTTTCAAAACTATGGATCAAAACTGCTCACTAATGCTTTTCGGGACACGAATTCCTACGCGTTATCAAATATACGAAGTTGGTTATTTTTTTTCCAATTAGGCCTCTATCAGTTAAAGAAGTCTGAATATTTCTAGATATAGATCGAACAGTAGTATAAATATTTTGGTAAAAAAACAAAATGGCAGCTAGTGGGTTTTTGGGGCTATATTTATAGGAACTCTCACATTTTTCAGTATACAATAATATCCCCAAAGATTGCCATATAGTTTTAATCATTCTATTTATTTATTCTAAGATTTATAGATCAGGATCGGTGCTCATTTCAAGGCTCCGTACCTGGCCGCGCGTTTCCGTTGAAAATTCGCAAATAACTGGTGCGTGTACTCGCAACCCTTTTGCCTCCCGCGAGGAATCTAAAAATGCAAATCGATAGCGCACAAATAAATCGGCCAGCTGCTAATATCGATACAATATATTTAATTATTTCCAAGTATTTACATAATCCCGTGGCGTGAGGTAACAGAGCCATCTGTCGATGGAGAAGTGAACTGATTGAAAGCGGGCTCGCGTCTACCTGGGCCCAGGTCTGCGTAGATCTGCATACTGCATAAGCCAGGTGCTGGGCTGCACGGTGAGGGTCCTCAGTAATCTGTAACACAAGGGTGGAAATATATTTAAGCACTGTTTCCGGTATATTTGGCATCGGGCATCGGTTCATGCAAATCGTTGAGTGGTAGGTTAGGTTAGAGTCTTTGTGAAGCCTGTTAGTGTATTTAAGCTAGGCTTATGTAACGTCCGATAGACCACTGTTATCAAACTAAATAAATTGTGCAAAGAGCTTTACGAAAATTTTCTGCCGTAAAATTATTTCCTAAAAAAATAAAATTTAGAAGCTACTGACGAAACTCAGAAAAATATGTTTGCCAGATTTTGATAAAATGTTTACCCGTACAGTCTTTGCAGGTTCACAACTCAAGCGAGTGTACAAAATTAAAAATAAAAACCGTTTACTTAAAACAAAGTCCAGATTAAAACAACGTAACTGGGGTCACGTTTATTTCGTAACAATACTCCCGATAGATCAATTTGTTTTCCTTTTGTACTTACTTTTATGTATTTTATGTGTTCAAATACATATATGTTTTTTCATATACAATTTTGATGTTTTAATACATCTTAAGTCACTCAAGTTTAGCACCAACTTTATTATTCTTTTTCACGTGAAAAATGCAAAAAAGTCACTAAATTTGGGTTCCTGAATTTTAGACTTAATACGATAGAGAATTTAGGGCAAAATGTTCCACCGTCGAAAAGATTTCAGACTTTGAGCACATATGAAATTCGCCTTCTCATTTTTAGCTTTAGAATCAATTCACGAAGAAATCTGTTCTAAAACACCTGTACAATTCATGCCTCTATAGCAGGTTTGAAATAAAAAATACAATTCCAGAATAAATTTTTAAAAATCCATAATATTCTCTATCCACTATCAGTTATGTTTTTGTTTTTTCATTCTCATCCAAAGTAAATACTAACAATTCTGTAAACATAAAGGAGCCATGAGTCTTTATATGAGACCAAGTTTTTAGCGGAATATTATGAACCGATTTAGAGAATTTACGTTGATTTATTACTTCTTTGTCGGTTGCTTCGTAACAGGAATTTAGGGGAAATAATTGAATGTGAAAACTTTTGTGTAATGTTTTTGAAAATTTATTAGATTAGCGCTTAGACAGTCGTTTCAACCATCTGCTTCCTAGACATTTCAACAAATCTTCGCTACTAGAACTAATTTGTTATAGGTTAATTCTACAGGAAGTATTAAACGATCAAAATGAACCTAAAATTCATATATGAACTGTTGAAACGAACTGAAATTTCCTATATTTAAATATCGAAACGAACCGATCTTTTGTTCCTGTACGAACTACTGAAACGAACTGCATTCATAAAGAACTGCTCATTGAACTGTTGGAACGAACTGAAAGTTCCTATAGGCCTATTGAATTATCAAAACGAGCCGATCGTTACTATAAGTTTTACTGAAATTAACAGTTGGTTTATATAAGAAATACTGATCACTTGAAACGAACTGAAAGATCTTATAAGAATTACTAAACTCATAGAATTTATTGAAAGTTCCTAAAGAACTATTGAACTGTTGGAACGAACTGAAAGTTCCTATAGGCCTATTGAATTATCAAAACGAGCCGATCGTTACTATAAGTTTTACTGAAATTAACAGTTGGTTTATCACTTGAAACGAACTTGAAATCGATCACTTGAAACGAACTGAAAGATCTTATAAGAATTACTAAACTCATAGAATTTATTGAAAGTTCCTAAAGAACTATTGAACTGTTGGAACGAACTGAAAGTTCCTATAGGCCTATTGAATTATCAAAACGAGCCGATCGTTACTATAAGTTTTACTGAAATTAACAGTTGGTTTATCACTTGAAACGAACTTGAAATCGATCACTTGAAACGAACTGAAAGATCTTATAAGAATTACTAAACTCATAGAATTTATTGAAAGTTCCTAAAGAACTATTGAACTGTTGGAACGAACTGAATATTCCTATATTGAATTATCAAAACGAACCGATCGTTACTATAAGTTTTACTGAAATTGACAGTTGATTTATATAAGAAATAATGATCACTTGAAACGAACTGAAATATCTTATAAGAACTACTAAACTCATACAATTTATTGGAAGTTCCTAAACAACTATTGAACTGTTGAAAGGAACTGAAAGTTCCTTAATGATTATTTGACTGTTAAAATGAATCGAAGTTCACGTAAGAACTGTTTAAATGAATCGAAATTTTGTGCAGGAAATTGAAAATCTTATGTTTTGATTTTTCTGGTTATATCCTAAGTATCCCAAGTGGTGTTCCAATATACTTTTGGTAAAATAAACAAATTTAGCCTACTCTTTGACTGTAAATTGAAAAAAAACCTATGACTTGGTTCACAGGTTCCGTGATCCTTCATATACGATCAGAACAAAAATAAACCTATCGTTTCACCGATCTACAACACGTTAGTGACTTTCGCGTGATAGCAATTTTGAGGTTATGTTGGTCATTTTTATTTTCGATTTTTATCGTACTTCTCGTAGTTTCCGCGCGTTTACATTTTGGATTATTGATTTTGGGCATGTAATAAAGTATTTTAATAAAAAAAATATCGAAAAATCCATGACAGGCATAATTACCATACTTTTAATTGTTTCCTGTCTTTTAATACTAAAACAAAATTAAATTTCAGCGTACATTTACGGTATCCAACAAGACTGAATTCGAACCTAACCACTGCCCAGCCGAAAGGACTTGATCAAACCCTTCTGACATTCAAATTAAAAAACACCCCAACAATGAGGCAGAGGGCAGCGGCATGCGGAAGAAAGGGTCGGTACTGGTTCTGGTTAAGGGTGCAAGGGTGAACGGTCAAACTGTAACAAAGAGTGGGCAATGCGGAAGTACAGTGGGTCAGTGACGATAGGGGTGGTCCTTCGTAGCAATGGTGGACTTAACTGCAGTAGCTTGGTGTACGCATTGAGAATTTATGAACCATTTTGGAGAAAACGTAGTTAGTATCCATTTTGTTATTATGATTTTTGCAAGTTTTTAAATGTTAAATAAGAGAAATACTGAAGACATAAATGAAGGCATATCTTTCATCTGTCTCGTTCACGTTTGGGAAGTGAATGTCCAAACAGTAACAACAATTAAAGAATGAACATTTCATTTTGCGAATAGTTTTGTAATTTACAATAAAAATAAACCCTGACGCTTTAAACATCTAAACGTTTTTGTTGTGTTTTTGAAAATGTTATTTTACTATCGTAATCGGAGTTGAAATTCGTAAATATTCTATTTTCACTGGAAAAAACAAAACTGATACGAGTAGCGTAGCCTACGTTCTAATTTGAACATTTAAGGTGCTAATTTTCTCAAATTTTTAAGTGTGATTACAACGGTGAAGCGAGATTTTCATGTAGGCATTAAGATAAAGTATCGGTTTTTTATCAGATTTCGTATAGGAGCCGCCATTTTGAAACGGTTGAATCATTTCAAAACGTGTTACAGCGGTCAGAATCACTGGCATAAAACGTTAGCAGGCCTGATTCTTATTACAGTAGATCATTTTCCAATTGTAACTTAGGCCTACTAATGAACCTTGACCGTCGTTTCAACTACCTTTATGATTTAAAGTGTTTAGTTTTTTTATTTTAAATAAATTAATCTGTTACATGGAATTTCTGCCAATGTATTTTGCACCATTTATCTTTAAAAATTGAATGTTTGCATCGTCACAATAATAAATGTTACGGAAACTCTCACAATCCGCTACCAGAAAAAAAGAAAGTCATAGTAATTTCTCAAAAACGGACAGTCAGATTGTAATCAAATTTCGGACATTGTGTGACGAAACACAAATAAAAGTCCGTGTACTAAATTGTGAATAAAAGAAAATTACAGTTAGAGAGTAGGCCTGATTGAAATAACACCGCGACTGTCAAGGTTTATTTTTTCCGATTTAGGCCTACCCTCTAATAGTAGCCTATTATAGTAGTAGGCCTATACTCCCTTTCTTTTATTTTAGTCTGACACTCTAATTCGAGCTACGAACCAATTTTTCAGTTTTGTTCCAGTAACTCCCGACCCACCGGGTTCTTTGAGGACCGCAGGGGGGTGCAGGCTAGCTATTGAGAGGATTTAGACATCCCTCACGGTACCCGAGTCTAACACACACTGACGACATTAACGCTTTACACTCACACTTAATATTTAGAGAGGCGATAATAGCCTTAATGTGCTTTTCGCCTTAAAATAACAAAAAAAAGTTCTTTGAGGAATTGGCGAACCAGACTTTTTACTTGGGCAGCCTACGTATACAGTGAAATGTCATCAAATCGTTAGAGCTGATTTTGAGAAAATCCGAATTTTAAGACTTCTTTAATGAAAATAATGGTTTCAAAATGGGCAAAACGAACACACGTGTCAAATTTCAAGAAAATCGGTCCATCAGTTTAGTATCCAGCTGGGTGTTTAGACAGCCACCCAAAAGACCTTAAAATGGGTAAACCTATCGAAATCGCATGATCGATATTTTTTACGATCACAAGACTTTCTTTATATTTCTTGAGAGTAGAAAGAAGCCATATATTCTGAATCAAAGAATACTTTCCGTTCTATGAATGCACGTTGTGCTAAATAGCCAGCCAATCCTTGACTCGCTTCGCCGTCGTTCCTTTCCAAGGTATTTCATTTCTCAATACGCCGCTGCCAGCTAGTTAGTACGTCGACGTTAATTAATTACAACTGCCTTGAAGTGCAAGATGGCTTCCTACAAGATGGCGGTGCGGGTGACCACGAGGGGCGTGTCGACGTGACCACAACCCTTCTACACCCACCCACCCTTACAAGTCCCGATTTTACCCCTAAAATAGGTGTTTGAATCGTTACAATACAGAGTCGCTAATCAATACAGACTCGGAAATGTACACAAAGAGGGCGCCCGACCGGGGGGTAAACATGTACTGAGTTTAATAATTTCTGTGGCAAAGTTAATATTTGGTTTAGTTATTGTAACGTAATTGTTTTGGTGTATTAGGCGTGTTGGTTTTCTTTGTTTGTTTTGCGCTTTGTATTTCTGTTGGGTTTTTTTTTGGTAACTGTTCTATTTTTATTTAAGTATAGAAAAATAATCGCAGCTGTTTGGCTAACGTGATGGAAGCGAATTTTCAAAATCTTCGTCTTAAACTTTTAAATTACGTTGGAATGCAAAAGTGAACCCTGACCTCCGTAAAATTCAATTTATTAATTTCTACGAATTTTGAAAATTCAAAATGCTAATTTATACGGTTTATTGCGTTGATTGCGATTGTGAAATCAAGTTTCCGAAATCTTGAAATAAAAAAAAGTTATTAATTTTCTAAAGATTTGAAGTGGCCGCCATATTGAAACTGTTGAACGACGTTTACTGGAAATACCCATGAAGGCTCTATCGAAATTTCAGTTTTTAAGTCAACAGGAAGAACAAAATATAAATGATGTACACAAACTTTCTCCAAAAATACTAAAAGTAAAAAAAATTACTTCAAAACCGGAAATTTCCTCTATTTAATATTAGCTACACTAACATCTTCGGCTTTAGGTTTCATACAAGTAAAACATTCGAACATAATTGGGTGAATGATTTTGAAAAATTATGTCGACTTTCAGTTATTTTCGTAGCTGGCGAACCGGAGTTCTTAGGACTCAGCGAACCATACATTTTTTTTTGGATACTTTTAAAGAAAATCGTTACAGCCTTTATTTAATATCTTAAATATTTTTGGTTAAAACAAAAAAATATTGTTCAGTTTTATGCAAATTAGACTTGCACGCCAAATTTCACAATATTTGGTCGATTCGTTTAGCCTTCAGCGATAGTTTTCAGACTGACAAAGATAAACTTCTTTTTTCTTCTGAATATTTAAATCGGCCCTATAGGTTTTCCCACTTACCACTAAACAGTCTTTATAATTCATATAAGGATAAATGTTATATTTATAAGTATTTGAAATTAACTGATTTGATTTCTATTTTTGATCAAATCAAAAAGTTTATGAAAATACACCTTTAATTCTCACGTAAGTTCTTGTAAATTTTGTACGTTTGTTAGCGTGAATGCCAGCTCTAGAATGAGAAATCTCGCTTTAAAAATAATTATTAGTTTTTTCGTTTCAAATAAAATCAACTTCGCCGCCATTTTGAAATATATAAAAGCTCAGCCAAATAATTCAAGCTAAATATTGTATTGTAATAAAACGAAGACTAAATTAAAAAAAAAGATCATAAAGCAATTGTCTTAGCGGACTTAATAAGTAAGGACCAATAGGCGCTGTATCTTGTCTTTGCAAATTATTAGCGACCGTTTAAATATAAATTTGATCGTTTTACGTCAAAAATGCAGACTTGTGTTTTGATGCTTGTATTTTAAACTTTTACTGTAAGCCTAAAAACTAAATTGTTTTGTTGCTAAACAAAAGTTTTGAAGAAACTGCAGATAACACGGTTTTATGGAAGTACAACTGATATTGAAACAACTCGATTTTCAAAACAATAATAAATACGTTTTATAAAACAACTGATTATAATCAACAATTAATTGATTTATTTTGTTTTTAATGTTGTTTCAGATTCGAGCGCTTAAATTTACAGCTGCAGCCGTAGTTGGTCCGCGAAACAGGTAAGAGATTTTGATAAGCACTGTTAAGGAAGTTTTGATTTTTTATAAAAGAAAGTATAAAGAAAGTTTGGCGATACGAGTTTTTAATGATACCTTTTTCAGGATTTTAATTTTAAAAAAACGTGGTTGTTTTTCGTCTGAGTGTTTTCATACATCGCTAGAATGAAACATTTTACCGATTTTGATGAAATTCAGCGTGTACGTTTAGACTAAACTTTTTTGAAAGTTGTTTTTTGTAAAATAACTGTTAAATCCTACAGTTTTTTCGAAATCGGTTTTATAGATTTTGTCAATTAGTCTGTAGTTCAAAAGCACAGAAACATTATGTTTTTGGTGGTGACCTAGCCCCGAAAAACTGGTTTTGGAAATTTAAGGAAAAATAAGAAAATTAGGTTTCTTTCTTGAATGAACTGAAACTAGCAGTAATGCTTGAATTAATACTTCGGTGGGAGACAAAAATCAGTAGCCAACATTTGTACAGAACCCTACGTTCATCTATATTCGACAGAAGGACTACTTTTGTAACTTTTATGCTGTGGAGAAGGGGGGGGGTTAGTCACTTCAATTTTTCTTGAAGGAATTGGAATTTGGAAAGGAAAAAACTAAATGACGTTATGAGGCATATATCTAGGGCCATGTCTTACGGCTTATGGCTTAGAAGATTATATCCTTGGGAAAACAGGGATAGGGAATAGTTGTGCCATATGAAAGTGCACTTTAATGCTCCAGCCAGTTTTCCAGTCAGAGGTCCAGAGGTCTTCTGAGTGGCACTTCATCAGTGAAGGTGATCACTGATGATACCACGAATTGCGTTGTTAATTTTTCTTACTTTATCAAAATAAATTCACCGGATTTCGTTTAAATTTCGGTCATAAATGTAGATATGTAACTCCATGATAAAAGAACCCATGATTTGGTGAGAAATCACAAAACATACCCTGTACGTTTTGTTTTTTTCGAATTACTCTCAAATTGTAAATTTCTTTTATTTCAAATTTCGGTACACTTAAAATTTCGAATGAAATCTGATAAACCGATTTTGATAATTATGGTGATAAATTTTTTTCCAGGAACCTTATGTAACGGATTAAAAAAAAAAAATAAATGTAAAAAGTTTGTGTAAAGTTTTTGCAACGTTTATTTTATACAAAAATACAAATATTGTTTTATGTAATGTTATTTTCTGTTTTGGGAATTCCGCTTCCATCACGTCAGCGAGACATCTGCGTGCTGCGATTAGTTGACCTTTGAATTAATAAAAACACGATTGATAAAAGTTACTCGTATAATTTATAGGCTGGGCGGCGATGAAATGCGGAGCGGAGCTGCGCTGCGCTGAGCCGAACAGAGTGGAAAGCGGAGTTCAGTCAGTTTCAACCTAAATATTTAGGCCTACTCTAACGGATTCTAGGAAACTACTATGTTTAAAAGCCATAACTGAAATAAAGAGAAATTTTGAGGCGTGGTCATCGTGGTGGGGGAAGCGGAATCAGCTTCAGAACTGAACCTAGACAGAGTCGAAGCTACGCCGCTTAACTCCGCCAAGCTCCGTTATGCTTTCAGTGGCCGCATTTACGTTAAAAACAACAGGTTAGGTTTTGAATGCGTAACTCTGCTTCGCATTTGATGGCCACCCGGCCTTAAGCAAATTGCTAAAAAAGTACCGTACAGTCTAATTGTATATTAAGTATGAATTTTATGGAAGTAAAAACCGAATAACTTGGAATAAAATTGAGTACAGTAGAAGAAAATTATAAAGTGGTTTGAAATTTGGTAAGCACGTCGTATGTTGTAAGGGCCCCGGCAGAAAGGTGTATGGGAAAACTTCAAAATTCAAAATTGAGGAACTGGGAAGGAATAATACACTGTGTAATGTAAAATGATTAGAAATTTATGTCCTGGTTTAGTTAACATAAGTTTTAATTTTGTGAATTAAAATATTTTCCCCAAGTATACAATTTTACAGTAGGCTATTTTGGGATGTTACTCATTTTAGGTACCCTAAGGAATATCAGTGCACGCCAAAATGGCGACGTAAAATATTAATTTTGTTATTAATGACCTTGGTGGCTTGAAACTAATTACAACGGCGCACTTAATATTCCCGTAAATTATAAAGTTTCAAAACCTCTAATTAGCAAAATAAAATCACCTAAATTAGCGTTGCCAGCATGGCTGGCCTCTGCAGAGATACCGACTAATGTAGGCCTCCTTGAAAAAGCAGAAGACAATGTAAATACAATTTAAATAGTTGGTACAAAAATACAATGCAAACGTGATAACATTCGAATATTTCTTCCAAAAAAAAAAAAAATCAGGTTCGGAATATAGCCTATCGATACGAAAACCGGTAAGTCGACTTAATTTCTCGAAATCGATTTTAGTCATATTTGAAAAATCTTACCTGAACCGGTTGTGACAAATTTGAAATATAAAACTGCGGCGAGAGCTTATTTTTTCGATTTAATTCTCGATTGTAAACTTCGTTTATTTAATAGTTTCTTGAATTATTTCTTTCTTTATACAGAATATTCTGGTAAACCGATTTTTAGAGAATTAGAACGATTTTAAATTTTCTTCGAAAACTCCAGATCCACATTTTTTTAAATGGATGAAGACCTGTACGTTTTTCTTGAGTACTACAGTTGATCAAAACCGTTCGCACCAGTTTTGATAGACTACGATTGTTTTTACACGGTTTTAAAAAGTGGACGCAGGAGCGCTCGAGAACACACGCGCGCGCGTACACAAATAAATTAAAAAAATAAAAATAATCAACAGAGGAAAAGAATCGGGTGGCTTATTTTGGGGACTATACAGTCTTATTTTGGGTGGCTTATTTTGGTCCGCGAAACAGGTAAGAGATTTTGATAAGCACTGTTAAGAAAGTTTTGATTTTTTATAAAAGAAAGTATAAAGAAAGTTTGGTGATACGAGTTTTGATAAATTTTTTGCTGACCATTTTGGGCTGACCATAATATGGTCAGAAATAAACTGTACAAAGTAAGAAAGATAATAACGGCTTACCGTGGACTTTACTGAAAAGTATCCATTAAAAAATAACCTTAATTTAATTTATAAACCACGTTTTGATCAGAAAGCCGTTCTTCAAACAACTCACCGTAATGTAAAAAAAAGTATTCAATGTTTTCAGTAGCCATAGTACAGTGATAATTGGCTCTCTGACAAAATAAAAACATTTAATAAATTAATAGCCGTCAATGTTTTGTTTCTCGTACAAAGCAACAGCTTAATGAAAGCGAATGTTTTTTAAAAGCGTAGTACCAGCCACTTGTTTGTGCAGATTCTTAGCGGTGAAAAAAAACGTCTGAGTAATTTAGAGCTACTTAAAAAGTTTTCCCTCATCGTGCGCTGTTTTTCATGATAAATTACGCGGCGTAGGGGTAGGTCATGAACGGGAAAACAAACTTTCTTCTCGCAAATTGCTCTTTAAAATTCCAGAATGACGTCGACGAGACGGGAATGAATGAATAAAAGAAGTAGGGCGAAGGGTTGGCGGGGGTTGGGCGGGCGGAGTCACGTGCTTCTATTATTTTTAACGTAGATACTTGTTCTAATTATGCTCTGTGTACGTTTTCTTTCAATTATGCGCGGCTGGGGTTGCATTTATTACTGTAGTCTGAATACTAATTCAGTAGGTCATTCAGTTTAAGCTTTTTTTGCTTTTTGACTGTGCAAACGTTCCTTACTTTATCGTTACACGAAGTGTAATGAACGTACGGCGAGTGATCTGGAGATTTTTATGGATCTGTCAGTTTGTTGATACTGTCAATAAAAAATCTGGTTTTAACTAGGTTTGCTGGAAACTATTCCAATTCTGATGAGCTAACGTAAATGTGTCCGAATCTCGGAATGTTTTATATTTTTTATCAAACATTTTCAACAATCAGCTGTAGCGATTTTCATAAAACTTTTCGCAAATTTAGTGCGTAAGTATTCAAACAAATCTTGACTTTGGGTAGAGCACAACTACACGGGAAACTTTGGTTTGAGGATTTTTCTGAAAAGGACAGGAATTAAACTGCGTGTAGGATAAGGATGGATGTGGAAACTGCAGGTCATATGATCTATGATCATATGATCCTTTTGCCAGCAGGGTGCCTGATTTCCAGGACCACGAGGACCTCCTGCTGAATGAGCCAGTCAGTGGACTGTTCGAACCAATTCGGGGAACCAGTCTATTGAACTAGCGTCTAATGAGGTTTAGTTGGACAATAGGTGCCCAGAGACAAGTCTAGTAACCTCTAAATATCAATCTAATCTAATACAGACTCTACCTACATCACTGTATCCATAAAATCAAATTCAGAAAAGAAATTAAAAAACGATCTAATTTTTAAAATCGGTTTATAAGATTTTGCATACATTTTAGTCATTAAGTTACATCAGTGTATCAAATTTGAAATACAAGAAATTTAGCCTAGGCTTACTTTTTGATTGTAAATTGAAAAAACCTCTGACTTGGTTCACAGGTTCTGTGATCCTTCATATACGACCAAAATCTGAGGAAAATGTGAAAACCGATATTGAGAAACCGATTTTGGGGTTTTTCTAGCTAGCTTTCGAACCAGACTTTTCGGAAAAATACGGCAGATTCGGAATTGAATGTTAGCAGATTTTTGTAATGACTCCCCGTAAATATTTTTGATTTTGTAAGCTGTTAAAATTGGAATTGTTACGTCAATACTTAAGTTTTTTTTGTTATTTTAAGGCGAAAAGCACATTTAGGCTATTATCGCCTCTCTAAATGTAAGCGTGAGTGTAAAGTGCTAAAATCCTAAGTGTGTGTTAGACTCGGGTACCGCGAGGAACGTCTAAATGTTCTCAATAGGTGCACCTAGTCTGCACCCCTGTGGGTGTCAATACTTAAAGCATGACGATTCTTTGAAGTGCTAATAATCATTTTTGAAGAAAATAAAATTTTTTCAGAAGTAGTTTCTATTTAAAACTAGGAATATCGCAGTCAAAATGCGGGTTTGTAAGAAAATTTTGAGAAAATTACAAACGAAATGTTTATTTCGAATATTTATTAAATTTGCAGCTACAAGCGGAATAAGTTACGAATTGGGTTGGAATGTTACTTATATTTTAATTCTCATAGTATGGTGATTATGAAAATATTGATCTTGAGTTTATGATATCCGATTGCAGTTCAAATGAGTAAAAACTATTCTATTCTTCAGCCTACACGTTCCTGGAGATATACTGATTGAAATTGGTGTAATTTCCGAATGTTTTATAACCACTGTTAATATTTTTTTTGGTAGTTCTTAATCACCCAAACGAAATTTGTGGGTCGGTAGCTTAACGAAAAATCCTTTTTGAGAGCTATCCACAAAAAACCTTAAATCAACCAAAATTTTCACCAAATTCTTTTTTAAATTTTCATGCGAAGATACTTCAACGAAATCAGCGTAGTAAATTTTAAAATTAGAAATATTATCAGTTCAACGTAAATCGATAAAACCGAAATCGAACATTAGTGTATACCGTCAGTGAAGAATGGTAGAGTATTTCTGTAACGGCCTGTATTTAAGTGAAGCTATTTGCGTTGAACGTTACAAAGCTGCAGCGTTGCAGATTAATTTAAATATTTTCTTCAAGTTCAATGTCCAATCAAACGGAACGGTGGTGATAAAAGTGGAGTAAAATCGTGTCCAACTTATAAAGAAGGAGAACAAAAGGGCCGGGAGGTGAGGGTACTTGGGGGGGGGGGATCGATGGAACGCAGTTTTTCTGTGTTTAGATTGTTTAATGGAAAGCGAGCGTATCTCTTATTATATTAGTAAGACTCGCGGCCGAGAAACAAGTTCTTTAAAAACTTTTACTCCCTCGGTTTAGCTCATTTAAATTTATTAACATTTCGCAAGTTCCGTAAACGTAGATTTTAAATATTTGTAAATTTATCTCTTTCCAGTTCGTTTCAAATCAGTTATTTTAAAGAGGTTTGGTTTTACGCGAATTTTTATTAGAAAATTGCCGTCGTGGTAAAACCTAAACTCGGGTTATTGAATGCCTGATCATTTTAATTTCTCAGTCAATTTTTTAACGAGATAATTTCAAGACCTCGGTTCGTGGTTTGTTTTGTTTTTTTCGATTTAATGTTAAATTGTAATTAAAATAGTTTTAGATCTTCAAAATTTAAGGAAATTGTAATAAAAATTAGGCCGATTTTCCGAATATTTCCGAACCGAGTTTTTCCAGAAAAGAGCATCACACAGACTTACGTTTTGTTTCAACCTGAAATCGTAGCAAAAAAGTTTGCATATCTTTTTCCGCCATAAATTAATCACACGTTTCTACATTTACACCGAAATTAAAACAATTTCGGCCGAAAAACCGACAACAAAATACAACAATTGTTATTGCCGGCAATTCGTATAACGGAGCGCGCATTAATTATTCTAAAGGGAAAAGAAACAGGAGTACGGAAACGGCAAACAATGCGCAGCGAGCGAGACAAAAGCGGCAAAGACAAAAGATAGTTAGTTAAGTCTTGTAACAAAAGGGCAAACCGGCCAACTTTGCGCGCGGGGCAGACAGACAGACACTACTAACACCGACTTTATCTTATTTACCTTCCCGCCATTCCACTTGTATTAACGCTTCAGTCGCTTTGGTTTATCTTTTATACTTCGGTATACGTTGGCTGTTTCTTCTTCGTATTCAACTTGTACGGCGGCTCGTTAACGAAGCCAAGTTAGGATGGTTAATTTTCTCACCGTGAAGCCGTGAAGGAACAACAGTGGTTGATTTTATTTTCGAAATTTAGAATGAATGGTTGAAAGTGTTTTTTTGACAGGGTAAAAGTAAATCCGTTAAGTTTTTTTTATAGAGGGAGGGGTGTTTTGCTTTTTTTTGTACATCTCAAAGGCATATCAGTCATATTTGGCTTTTTACGTTCAATATTTTACCTTAACAAATTTGACAATAAGTATTTCTTGTCCTCTGACCATCCTGCTAATGAGTCTATTACGATATATTTCGTTTTCAACTGAATTATGAAAGGTTCTATCTCTAATTTTAGTTCAAGAAATCTTGTGGCAAGGTCGACGATAATGAATATCACATAGTGTTCTTCCATGAATTTACGGTATTCTGTGTTTAGAACAGAGGACAACAACCATACTTGTAGACTTCGTAATGTCCTTGTGACAATCCTTATGACAAATCTTGTTAACAAACGACAATCCTGAGGATCATAATAAACCTCCAGATGCCGTTCCTCGAATTTACGGTATTCTGTGTTTAGAACAGAGACAACGACCATATTTGTAGACTTCAGAATGTCACATCCTAAATCTTGTGTGACAAGTCCGACGATCCTGAGGATCATAAACTGTTCTTCCATGAATTTACGGTATTCTGTGTTTAGAACAGAGACAACGACCATATTTGTAGACTTCAGAATGTCATATCCTAAATCTTGTGTGACAAGTCCGACGATCCTGAGGATCATAAACTGTTCTTCCATGAATTTACGGTATTCTGTGTTTAGAACAGAGACAACGACCATATTTGTAGACTTCAGAATGTCATATCCTAAATCTTGTGTGACAAGTCCGACGATCCTGAGGATCATAAACTGTTCTTCCATGAATTTACGGTATTCTGTGTTTAGAACAGAGACAACGACCATATTTGTAGACTTCAGAATGTCATATCCTAAATCTTGTGTGACAAGTCCGACGATCCTGAGGATCATAAACTGTTCTTCCATGAATTTACGGTATTCTGTGTTTAGAACAGAGACAACGACCATATTTGTAGACTTCAGAATGTCACATCCTAAATCTTGTGTGACAAGTCCGACGATCCTGAGGATCATAAACTGTTCTTCCATGAATTTACGGTATTCTGTGTTCACAACAGAGGACAAAAACCATACTTGCAGACTTCAGAATATCACATCCTGCCTAGTTTTCGGTTATTCACCAGATATTGCTGCCATCTTTCCAGTACTACCTGGCAAGTCGACACTGTCTGTATGGTCAGAAGTTGGAGTGCTACCATCGGAACGCTCTCTTTTTGATTGAACGGAAGCGAAATCCTCCCAGCATTTATTTTCCTTTTCCCTATAAGATGTAATCATCCCGAAATTCTCTTTTAAGGAATTTACCGCATACTCGTCGCTTTTAACCAATGACTTTCTACACGTATCTGTGTGTTATTGTAAGGATTTAGCTATGACTTCAAGTAAAGTCGGTGCATTGATTCCTTACTGTCGACGTTCTTCCAAGTTCTTCAACTCCATGCAAATCACATTTGACGAAATGTGATTAGACAGCTTCAGAAATGTTTGCCAAAAGCAGAAATAGGAAGCTACAGTTTTAAACGCCATTTCCCCCTTAGATATGCGTCAAAAGCGGCAACTTCCTCGTCTCCCTTTATTTCTTCAACGTAATCATTCCGAAAATCTCTTTTAAAGAATTTAGAGTAAACTCGGGCTCGTAACTTCTTTTGCTTCCTTTCGCCCAACTTCCCATGTATTCTTGTGGGGTTAATGCAGAGTTAACGCGGCTTTAGAATTGTTCGGAAACATTTCTGTAGCAACAACAACGATGTTTTAGGTTTTGAAACATGCACCGCAGGGGTAGCGCACGTTACACTAGATCTGTTCCTTGCGCGATATGCACCCTTTGAATTCGCCGTTGCCATATCTGGACTCTACTATTCAGAATCACTCGCTGGAGTTACGAGTGGAGTTAACAAGGCCTCTTAGGCGTAGTAATGCAGACTAAGTCTTGTTCAATTACGCTTTTATTACAACGTAATATTTACTTGGATGTTAAACGCTATAAGAAATAAAATCAGATACAGTACTAGCAAATATCAATGGGAAAAGAGCTATTTGCACGGCCATAACACTCAGATTCGGGGCGTCTAGATCCTGACGTCTATATTACTACATAAGGGGACGTTAAAATTTGTGTGTGTGTGTGTGTGTGTGTGTGTGTGTGTGTGTGTGTGTGTGTGTGTGTGTGTGTGTGTGTGTTTTAATACTTAACTTTGACATTTTTTGTCCGATTTGATTCAAACTTGGTACACAATTTAGATTAGATTGTGTACTAGAGGAAGGGATATAAAACTCCAGACTCTGCGTTCGACGGATCTACTGTGCAACTAAAACTCTTAAATATTAGTTCAGTAAATTGGTGTCCTTAGTAAGTTCCAACAGTCCACTGACTAACTCATCCTGCTGGAGGTCACTAGGGTCGTGGAAACCAAAAATCCGCAGTATTCTGCTAACAAGAGCAGCACAATCATGGATTATGTGTTCGGTAGTTCTCCCTATTCACTGCATAATATACATACTGTTTCTTCATGGTTCACGTGCACTCAGACCAGTAATGAGCCCCATAATTTTTGTGAGTTGTGCTCTGTCCAAGATGTCTATTGCTCCTCCATGAAAACCCTTCTTAAGAGTCGCTTGCTATGGGAATACCCATGAAGTTCTTGACTGATTTTGCTTGTTGATCCACTTATTGATAGCACACCCGACCAACGACAGAGAGATCCCTAAAATCGACTCGGGATAAACTCAAATGCAGATCCCAGTCCAGCCAGTCGGGCTGCCTTCTTGTTACTGTCAACCACTTTATGCTCCGGAACCCAGGGAAGAGGTATTATTAATCTGGGAAAGTTTGTTAACCAGCAAAATCTATTCAACCATTTAATGGTGAGAGCCACTTCAAAATATTAAACAGATTCTTTAATTATGTGTATCTTAAATTTAAAAAAATCGATTGTCTCATTATAGTAAGTGTATAACCTGCATAAATTTAAAATTAAAAATCAAATTTATTCAGACCTTAAAACTGATTGTAATAATAAAATCAGATTTAATGAAGAAGGTATAAAATAAATACTTCTTGTTTCCATTATATATATGGGGGCTATATTTGCGGCCAATGAAATATATATTAAGACATCCGACCGCCGTAGTTCAGCCCTATTTATACATTGTAATTAACGTTAAGGTTAGCACAGAGTGTGGGGTGGAGGGGGTAAACTTTGTGACTGACGCAGATCTGCGCAGCCTGCGGCATTAATTACAAGCATTAATCACCTTTACCCGGGCTGCGTTACGTCATACGTGGAATTGGCTGTATCTGGGTTAACCGGGGTCTTCCAATAGCGGTACAGACATTACATGTTCACGTATCAATCAATGGTTGAAACCTGATACTCGTTTTGTTTACCTGCATAGCAGTCTAGACTATATGGCGCTTGAGAATATTGTCGACAAATCGAGAGGTACAAAATATTCAATTAGTGGTAGAAAATTTTGCAATACTTTGTGTAACTAATCGAGAGATACGAAATATTTGCATATTGGTGACAATTTTGCAATACATTGTTAACCGCCCAAGAGAACGAAATATTGGATCAGTGGAGGAAACTTTTGGAAAATAATTGTTAACCAGTCGAGAGATACAAAATATTTGAATAGTGTTGGAAAATTTGCAGTATCATTGTTAACCAGTAGAGAGTACAAAACAATTGAATAGTGGTAGAAAATGTTGCAATATTATTTTTAACCAGTCAAGAGATACAAAATATTTGAATAGTGGTCGAAAATTTTGCAATACTTTGTTAACTAATCGAGAGATACGAAATATTTGCATATTGGTGACAATTTTGCAATACATTGTTAACCGCCCAAGAGAACGAAATATTGGATCAGTGGAGGAAACTTTTGGAAAATAATTGTTAACCAGTCGAGAGATACAAAATATTTGAATAGTGTTGGAAAATTTGCAGTATCATTGTTAACCAGTAGAGAGTACAAAACAATTGAATAGTGGTAGAAAATGTTGCAATATTATTTTTAACCAGTCGAGAGATACAAAATATTTGAATAGTGGTCGAAAATTTTGCAATATCATTGATAACCGTTGGATAGTACGAAACATTTGAGTAGTAGTGGACAATTGTGCAATATTAGGCTACTGTTAACCAGTTGAGAGGTAGAAAATGTTCAATTAGTTGTAGAACAGTTTCTAATATCGTCGCACCCAACTGTTTCGCTGACGTGGGAAAAAGAATTTACAAAATTTAGAAACTAACACATGCGAATATTTTTGTATTTTAAATAAAGTTAAATGAATGCTGCTGACACAGTACGAATTTCCTCATATCCAATTATTTCCGTAGAACATCAGGGAATTTTTTTTCAATGACCCTTCACAAAAGTGATTTAAAGGTCAGGCACTTATTTCAGATCCTGGGTCTAGAATCTTCCTATGATGGCAGCTCTAAAATCTTAATGTCAATAAATAATCGCTAATTACGGTAAGATACGTACTAAAAAAGTAATACATACTTTTAACTTGTAGATTTCTGGCTTTCGATACACTATTTTGGTTTAACTTAGTTTCTTAATGGCACCATTTCAAAATGGCGGTCATTAAAAAACCTTCATTTTGTATTACATTTAAAAAGATCTGATTTCAACATTGTTTTTGTTACAGTATAAATTAGCATTTTAAATTTGTTAATATACAGTTAATCGCGGTACGTAGCTGTCTCGCTGACGTGATTGAAGCAAATTTCCAAAAATATTTTTCTGTATCTTACTTTTTTTGAAACTGTTATATATTTAGCATTAAAATATGCATTTATTAGCACTTTAAACTTTCAAATTACGTTTAAAATACGAAAATTAACCCTGATCACCGTCAAATAAATTTTACGTTTTATTGAATTTTGAAAATTCAGATTGTTAGTTTATGCACTTTCTAACGCTGGTTACGAAGATGGATTAAAAAAATAAGATTCGGATTAAAAAAATAATACAAAAAGTGATGATTTTTTAAATATTTGAATTGGGCTGCCATTTTGAAACCATTGAACTGATTTTGCTTGTCAACGAACTTGCCTAAGCTATTTCTATAATCGATTTTGTGCCAAGTTTGGATCAAATCGGAACTAAGTTGCAAACATGAGCGTGCTAACATACACACACGCACGCGCACACACGTACTTCCTCATTTTTCCAATTGAAATTCGCTAATAAACTCTGACCAAAGTCAGGGCAATTTCTGCATTTCGTAACTTTTAAACGATTTTTTTTGTAAAAACACTTTTGTAAAAAACACACGTGAAAAATAAGATTTTCGTAGGCTCGGCTTTGAATTTCGCTCAGAGTATTACTCAAGTATCCAAACAAAAAGGTATTTTAGGTCTTTATAACTCTAAAATTCTGTTTCGAGTGCTATCGAAAAAAAGAAAAAAATCTCGAAGTTCGCTCATATACCTAGATTTATAAACTCAGTGTTATTGAATCAAATATGAAATAAAATTAATTTACGTTTCGGAACTAGGGTCATGTTTTATCTTTTCGGTCAAATATGCGGTAGGCCTACACGGGCTTCAGTTATGATTTTTCCTACAAATGACCATATTTGAATAAAATCCGATTAACCAATCTTGAAAAATTAGGTAAATGTTTCAGTATTTTTGTCGATAGCATAGGATTGTTCTGCTGCAGATCCCTAAAGTCCTGGAAACCAAAAACTCTTAGTCTGCTAGCAAGAGCCTCACAATCATTAATTGTGTGTTCTGTAGTTCCCCTCTTCAGTGTGTAATGTACACACTGTTTCTCCATGGTGCATATCTATCCTGTTCATGCATATCTAATCCTCAGACCACAGCGCACAGTAATGAGCCCCATGATTTTCCTGAGTTGTGCTCTGCCCAAGATGTCTATTGCTCCTCCTCCATGAGGAACCATTCTTAAGTGGCGCTTGCTATGGAAATGTTATCCCATCTTGTCTGGTTTTGCTTGTTGATCCATCTATTGACAGCACATCTGACCAACGATAGAGAGATCCCTAAAGCCGGCTCGGGTTCGATAAACTCAGTCCAGCCAGTCGGGCTGATTAAACGTTACTTTCTAACCCTTATGCGCCGGAACCCAGTGAAGAGTAATTGGTAATAATTTGGGCAAAATCTGTTCAACCATTTAAAAGTGAAAGCCATTTAAAAATATCAAAAGGATGTGTAGGGCCTATCTTGTATTAAAAAACAATTGATTTGGATTTTTTGGAGAAATAATAAATTAAAGAAAAATTGTGCAATGTTATCGCACATTTCGCTAAGGAAAACTAAACAGTTTATGGTACGTCTTAATACGTTTCTTTTTGCTTTATTTTCGTCCCTTTTTTCGTAAACTATATAAAACTGATTCTATACAGTACGGGTAGGCCTACCTCAGATTGGTAGCATGTGTTGCAGCTTCATTGTGTTGGTGTTGTCCCCGATTAGGCCTCTTCACTCTTCAGTGCATTCATTGTTCAGTTTTATCTTCCGTTCATCTTCCAAGCCGCACTTGACCTAGGCACAGATTGAAAGAGTATTGGGTATTGAATTAAAGTCGAGTGTTTTCATTACACTTTTATAAAACACCCACTTCAGTACTTATAAAACAGAAGTAGCTGGGGGCACATTTGGAACTGGTTTACTTTGGATATGTAAATTAATGTAAAAGAATCGTTTGCATTTAAATTATTTTATATATATCGATTAAGTTATTCGCCAACTTTTAGTGGAAAACTATTGGGACGCCTTTATAGTAAGATCGAGACCCGAGATTTTGGAATGAGCGCTGATCCTGACCTCTAGAACACGTGTTAATATATATATATATATATATATATATATATATATATATATATATATATATATATATATATATAAAAAGTAATCAAATAATTCTACTACTTCGAAAACAGTTAAATAGTACAAAAAAAGAAATTTAATATATTCTTTTTAAAAATCGTTTCTGATGGTTGTGTTTCTTTAAGAGAAAAATAAATGAAAGAAAATATATAAAAGACTCAATTATGGTAGCGAAAGCTAGCGCATATATGTGAAGGCTGGTTTTCTGAATGTATCGTGTCAGACAGGTTAACATAAGAAAAAAATAAAGTGAAGAAGATCGGCGAAAAAAAGAAGAATTAGAAGAATTAAGAAACAATGAAGAAAATATGCGATAAAGAAACAGTAGAATCAGAATAATAAGGAAAAAAGAAAATGAATAAGTCAAACGTAAAAGAAGAAAAAGAATTAGAATAAAAAAAACAAAAAGAAAATGTAGATGATAGACGGAAAAGAAAAAGAAGAATCAGAAGAATAAGGTAAAGAAGGGGTAAGAAAAAAGGAATAAGAATCAAAAGAAAAAGAAGAATGATAAGAATAAGGAAAAAAGAAAATGAATAATATTGACAAAAAGAGATAGAAGAATCAGAAGAATAAGGACAAAATGAAGAAGGTCGACGAAAAAGAAGAATCAAAATAATGAGGAAAACAAGGAGTAAAAAAAAAAGAATTAGAATCAGAAGAAAAAGAAAAAGAAGTATGAGAAAAATAAGGAAAAAATAAAATGAAGAAATATCGACGAAAAAGAAACAGAATAATCAGAATACTAAAGAAAAAAGAAAATGAAGATATATGAAAAGGAAAAAGACGTATGACAAGAATAAGGAAACATAAAATGAAGAAGATTGACTAAAAAAGAAGAATAAGGGGAAACTGAAGAAAATAGAGGAAAGTAAGAAGAAGTAAAGAAAGAAAAATTCAAAGATGGAGAAGAAAAAATGAAAAAAGAAGGAAAACAACTTTGTCAGAAGCTGCAATATACTTAAATAATTGGTGATAAAATATTTGTCTTAAAAAATCAAGTTCGTCTCATCTCCAAATTTTTAAAACAACTTCATTAGATTTTGCTCTTATACGAAGTCTGTTTATGTGATGCAATTTAAATATTGTTTTTAATTATCCGTTCCCATCGCTTCAGCAAAGTGCCACAGTAGGCCTAATATGACGAACGCGCAGCTTACGTTTCAATAATTCTAATAGAGACAGTCTCGCATCCTAAGTCACAAGTACCTCGTACAGGGTACATGGCCCGAGGGTAAGGGGTTAAAGTTTAGGGTTTGTAACGAAGCGTTGAGGGGAAAAGACAAACTCTCGCTAAACGAAATGGTCGACATTAATTAGGGATTCTAAGTAAAGCCTTCACGCACACAGCCCCCCCCCCCAAGGCCCTCTCGCATAAGCCGGGAGGGTATCAACCCCTTCAGTTCAAGGAAAGATTAAGTAAATTGCAGTGTCATATGTTTTCTGCGGTGAAACTCGTACAGCGTTATTGAAACAATGAATTTTAGATGGGTTATTGTTTAGAGGAATCGTGGGGCGTATTTAAAATCAAAATTTATGACTGGAATTTAAGTGCGAAGGGGTGGAAATATGTATCGGGGGTCGGTAATTGAAACCTTGATACGTGATAGAGTAAGCTTAGTAGCTAGGTTCTGGTGTAAAAGAAATGGTGCATACTTCTCTGACTGTTGATATTTTGCCATAAGAATCCAATTCTGAAGCCACCGGCTGGATAGCTTCGTTTATGTGTAATTAGGTTCATTGGAATGATTTGTAAAACCTCAAATAGAAGCAGTCTTATAAATTATAGGAAAATAATAAGGTTTTTATCGAATTGTTTTTTGTGGGCAGGTAGCAACATGTATGATTATCACGAATAGGCCTACTTAAGAAGTAAAATAGTAAGTAGTATTCTCTACATATAAAAGCGAACGTATGTAGGGCCTATATATGTGGTTTCTTTATAGGCTCCTACATTTCTCAACCGATCACAACCAAATTTGGCACACATATCAGAAATATCCCTAGAAAGAGCACTGCGAGGTTTTTAATTTGATTTTAACGCCATTAAACTCATATATATATATATATATATATATGAACTCATATATATATATATATATATCATTAAAGATATATATATATATATATATATATATATATATCTATATATCTGTTTATATATATATATATATATATATATATATATATATATATATATATATATATCTACAGTTTATATTCCCAATATATATATATATATATATATTTACGACTTGGTGATATAAACAGATATATATTTTAAATATATTTAGAACAGATATAAAACAGTTAAATATTTTGGTGTTTAACGTCCGACTATTGTGCACACTTGGGCTAATGCAGACGATGGGATGATTTGTAGCGTATGAAAATGGCAAGCCCTGGCCTGGAATCGAACCCGGGTCCTCGAGGTGAAAGCCCAGTACGCTATCAACTAGGGCCATCGAGGCGGCAATTAAAACATATAAGAGATACTATTTGTGTTACTATTTTATTTTTCATTTTATCGATCATTTAATTATAACAGTTAAAGAAAATAATTATTATCTAAGTTAAATAAAGTACTTTTTATAACTTGAATTCATGAAATGTGCACAATAGTCGTCAATAAAACACTTTATGTATTTCCTGTACGTATGTGTGTGTATTACAATGCCTTTACAATTTTGGTTCGATTAGATTCAAAACTTGACACAAGAATTGATTTTGGTAATAAATGATACAAGTTTTTTATTTTTTTTTGGTACAAGTTTATTATCGTTAAACATAAACGTACTAGAATGTACGTTATGAATTTATATAGAATAAACCTTATGAGAGATATGTGAGCGCTTGCTGCTGGTGGCACCTCACGGCAGAGTGTTAAACTACAGTTAAATAGATAATAGTACTGTATATTTTCACAAACGTCTCCACCCCTGTCATCGCAGCTTGCAGTGTTCGTAGCGGCAGATAGTCCAATTACTTGGACTTTAGCCGTTTTTATGACGGCTGTACTTCTAGGCGGTTTATATAATATGTTATTACACAACAGTTTTTAATCAGTTTACAAATGGTAGTTATACAAATTACAAATTTTTGAAAATGTATTATCACAATCGTATCGACGTTAAAATTTTTGTAACGCAGTTTTTGAACTTATATACAATAGTTTTGAAGATTTTTAAAATGTTCAAAAAATACAAATTCTTTAAGTATTTAAGCTATTTATGTGCTATTTTTTCAATATTACGCAAATCAATTTTTGTGTAACTTTTGATTGAGACTTTTGAGTATTATTGAACACGTGGATTGATATTCAGTTCTAGTTTTTGGAAATCATTTCCAGCGTCAGCGATACAGCTGCGTGCCGTGATTATTTTCCTGACTTAGCTATTTCCATTGGATAATGAACTATTTGGAGCGGCTATCTCCAATATGAACTTCGATTGCTCAAAATTGCTAATTCTAGAGTGTTTCGCAATTTGAATGAAAATAGCACAAAACTGATTTTCATAATAGATTGTACAAGTTTGTTACTCAGTAAAATTTGTCAACAGTTTCAAAATGGCGCCTTTTCCCAATTTTAAGATATGCTTTACATCTAAAACTTGCAAACTAGAACTCAAACTGGGTTTATTTTCGTAATTTCGAAGTAACTTGAAAGTTTAATAGTGATAAAAAAAATATTGGTAGAAAGAAGCTTCCTTCGCGTGAGCGAAACAGTTGCGTGCACGATTTCATTTCAGAACGTCGCAAAAATTACAACCACCTTTAAATAATTACACCAACCAAGCTATTACTAAGTACGTTATTCATTTCTGCCAAGTTGTTCACTTGATAGAAATAATTTTAAAAGTTTGTTTTAAACTTTGAACTCAGCTGTTGCTTTGGTACAGTACCTGGCTCTTAAAGTTCGACTTTGAACAGATTGTAGGTTAGGTTTTGGGAGGGGGGTTGGGAGGGTCGGCCACAGAATCAATATAGCCATGGTTTCCACAAGGGTAGGGGGAGGTTATACATCATATAACATACATGCTTGCATCATCAATAAGCTCTCCTATTGGTCCATTGGATTTTACATCCCACCCCTTAGCTGATAGAATTCTCAGTTTGCTCCCCCTTCCTGCATCCCCTGGTCCTTTAGGATGTTGCGAATCAGAGGGTGGGGCCGGAACCCTACAAACAGGATATTAACTATCCCTTTACAAATACACGGTTTTGTTTGTTCCCGCTTCTTTTTAACAATTTTTTTCATTCAATTATATTTTGCTAGTAATTTTTCAATTTCCTCGAAATTTCCGTTCAATCGGAACGAAAATTGATTTAGTCACGTGAATAATAATGTGTTTCAAGTGCAATATTTTTGAAATCATATCAACTTACCTAATAACTGTAATTACCTGAAAGAATTTTTTTTATTGACATTCATGTTATCCTTATCTTTAATTATTATTATTAGTATTATTAGTATTTTTATTTTATTGGTAAGCGCTGTAACTTTCTCAATTTATAATTTATACATTAGGTTTTATGTGTAAAGATTCTGAAGAGTTTTTTCGTGCGTGCGCGCGCGCGCGCGCGCGCGTGTGTGTGTGTGTGTGTGTGTGTGTGTGTTTGTACTCCAGCGTTTTCAGTCCGATTCCATTAAATAGTTTGATAATAGTTTTGATAAGTTGGCTACCCATTCAGCCGTTTCAAAATGGCGGCAATTTAAAAATCCTAGATTTAAATATCTTAAAACACTATAATGTTTTATGTTTTGCTTTTTAGGAAATCTGATTTCACCGAGTTAGAAGCGTTAAAATCTGGATAAATTATCGTTGTACATTTTCAAATTTCATTGAAATTACGTGAACACAATAGCTGACCGTAATGGTGAAATCGGAATTCTAAAAGTGTATGTTCCTAAGATAAAGAATTGTTAATTTTATGTCGACCAGGGTATATTTAGGCCTATTTTAGTTTAAAATTATTAACATTGGTCTCATTAAAATGTAATGCGATTTTTTTACTTTTTGAAAATTCTCTTCCAGGTTAGCACGTCTAGACAATGATTAAGTAAATCACACCAGATTTTAAATCCATAAAATTTTCCTAAAACACGTTTCGGTTTGGAAGCCATTGACAAGTCAGAGCAACGAATTTTGAATAAAAGTAATTCACAATATAAAAATAAATCGGGAAGAACCGACATAGGATTGAGCGTGGTTCATTTTGTTTTTCTCAACTTTTATTTTATTTAAAAATTTAGCACATTGACTGAGTTACGAAAATTATGATCGAAATTTGCGTGAATTCTAATTAACCTTAAAAAATGAGTTTTTTTGTCGATAGTGTTTGAACTAATTTTTCAGGAGTGGTACGTTTTGAAAAAGAACCGATTCGAAAAAAATACGATTTTTGTTGTTTTAATTTTTTTTAGGAAAAAGTGTTTTAAAAACAATATTTTGGAAAAATGAATCAAAACTCTTTGACTGAGGAAAGTATAATTTTGTGGAAATTAATAATTTTGTCTTATTTCGTCTTTATAGTATCAAATTTTTTCATTTGGTTTCAACTGATTGTTCGTATGAAAGTCAGGATAAACTAAGAATATAAAACAAGGAGCGACCTTGCAAAAATATGGCCCTTGTAAGGGAAGCCTTGCAGATAATAACATGTTTCATTTTTATTATTTCCAACCTGAACAATTGTTTTTTTAAAGCAAACGGTGTTATAGTATGTTGCTTTTGTTGGTATAATTAACAAGATACAAAAAAAATCAACCCACTCAAAGTATTACACTGGTTGAAATGACGAAACTTTGCAGTTTTGTTACTGTTTTTGTGAACCTGAATTTAAGAACTATGTCGTGGTTGCGATAAAAATGTTAATTTATAAAATTCAGAGTAAACAATTGAGGAATCGAAATTGAATTTAAAAATATTTTGTTTTGGATTATGCATGTCTTCGCGTTTTATTCAATAACTTCTTTGTAATCCAGCAGTTCATGTTTTTACTATTGTCGTCAAAAACTGTATTTAGCAAAATCCTCCTTTTAAAGTGCATGTTGATAAATAACATATATTATGCATGATTTTCAATCGTATGAGGTCCTCGTCGTATTTCAGTCTCTCATAACTGAGGTTCTAGCTTTAATTATCAAAGTTTTCAATTATCTAGATTGTTCTCATCTCTGTGTAATCTGCAAGTGCTGATTGTAATTTGCAAAGTGATCGTTATAATCTGAAAAGTGATCATTGTAATCGTGTAGTACTCATTGTAATCTGCAAAATGCTAATTGTAATCTGCAAAATGATTTGCAAAATGATAATTGTAATATGCAACGTGATCATTATAATCTACAAAGTGTTCATTGTAATCGTTAAGTACTCATTGTAATCTGCAAAGTGATCATTAAATCTGCAAAGTGATCATTAAATCTGCAAAGTGATCATTATAATCTATAAAGTGGTCATTATAATCTGCAAAGTGATCATTGTAATCGTGAAGTACTCATTGTAATCTGCAAAATGCTAATTGAAATCTGCAAAATGATCGTTGTTATCTGCAAATTGATAATTGTAATATGCAAAGTGATCATTATAATCTACAAAGTGATCATTGTAATCATGAAGTACTCATTGTAATCTGCAAAGTGATCATTATAATCTGCAAAGTGATCATTGTAATCGTGAAGTACTCATTGTAATCTGCAAAGTGCTGATTGTAATCTGCAAAGTGATCATTGTAATCTGCGAAGTACTCATTGTAATCTGCAAATTGATAATTGTAATATGCAAAGTGATCATTATAATGTACAAAGTAATCATTGTAATCGTGAAGTGCTAATTGTAATCTGCAAAATGATCATTTTATTCTGCGAAGTACTCGTAATCTGCAAAGTGATCATTGTATAGCCTATGCGAAGTACACGTTGTAATTTGCAAAGTGATAATTGTAATCTGCGAAGTGATAATTGTAATCTGCAAAGTGATCATTGTAACCTGCGAAGTACTCATTGGGGTTTTTAAAATTCTAATTTTAATGTGCAAAGTCCTTATTGTTTCTGAAAAGTTCACTTTGGTAATCTGCAAAGTCCTTATCGTTGCCAAACGTACACATTTTTCTACTACTAACGCTGTAAAGTAAGCTACTAATTATAATCTGCATAATTCGCATTGTAATACGAAAGCTCTTCATTTAAGTCTACAAAGTTCTTACAGTAATAGGCAAAGTTCACATTTTAATCTGCAACGTCCTCTTTGTAATCTGTAAAGATATCATAGTAATGTGCAAATTATCGTAGTAATAATTTATAGTAACAAATTATAGTAATTTTCTCGTTATAACCTGAAAATTATCTTTGTAATATGCATAGTTCTCGTTGTAATTTTCAAAGTTGTTATCTTAATATGCAATGTTTTTATTATAACCTGAAAATTATCGTTGTAGTATGCAAATTTATCATCAAAATATGCAAAGTTCTAATTTTAATCCGCAACGTCCTCCTTGTAATCTGCAATATCTTAATATGCAATGTTCTCATTATGATTTCAAAATTATCGTTGTAGTATGCAAAGTTCTCGTCTTTTGCAAGTTCCCATTAAAATCTACAAAGTTGTGATTCTAATTTGCAAAGTTCTTATTGTAGTCTGAAAAGTTATCGTTGTAATATCTCACTGTCTACAAGTTCACGTTAAAATCTACAAAGTTGTTTTTTAATTTGCAAAGTTCTTATTGTAGTCTGCAGTGTTATCGTTGTAATATCTCACAGTCTTTTACAAGTTCACGTTACAATCTACAAAGTTGTGTTTTTAATTTGCAAAGTTCTTATTGTAGTCTGCAAAGTTATCGTTGTAATATCTCACTGTCTCTTACACTTTCACGTTAAAATCTACAAAGCTGTGATTCTAATTTGCAAAGTTCTTATTGTAGTCTGCAATGTTATCGTTGTAATATCTCACAGTCTTTTACAAGTTCACGTTACAATCTACAAAGTTGTGATTCTAATTTGCAAAGTTCTTATTATAGTCTGCAAAGTTATCGTTGTAATATCTCACTGTCTACAAGTTCACGTTAAAATCTACAAAGTTGTGTTTTTAATTTGCAAAGTTCTTATTCTAGTATGAAAAGTTATGATTGTAATGTTTCACTGTTTTTACAAGTTCACGTTAAAATCTACAAAATTGTGTTTTTAATTTGCAAAATTCTTATTGTAGTCTGAAAAGTTATCGTTGTATAATATCTCACTGTCTTTTGCAAGTTCACGTTAAATTCTATAAAGTTGCGATTCTAATTTACAAAGTTCTTATTGTAGTCTGCAAAGTTATCATTATAATGTTTCACTGTTTTTACAAGTTCGCATTAAATTCTTCAAAGTTGTGATTGTAATTTGCAAAGTTCTCACTGTAATTCGTAATTCTGTAGTTCCCTTGTAATTCGCAAAGTTTTCATTGTAATGTGCAAAGTTTTCATTATCATTTGCAAAACCCAGAGTGTCCTGTTACCAATATCTTCAGTTGCGAAGTGTTTGAATTTTACAAGGCCATAGAAGTAATAAGGAAAGTTATTGTGAGAACAATTTATAAACTTGTTCTATATATTATATGCATTATATATACATTATATGCATTATATATACATTATATGCCTACCACTTATAATGTGGCATATTTTGTTTCGCTCTACTTGTTTCGGCTGCTGTTGTTTATTTAAGCAGATGGCAGTGCACATGATCTGAGAGGTAACACTTCAAATGTATTGAATATTTAGGACCTTACCTGTGACCGTGGAAACAGTTTCTCTGGCTCGGATGTGCCTCCTTCACACGCACGCGCATGCATTCGCACGTGTTCGTTGTATCCATGTCTTATTGGCCTATCTCTTGACAAATCTCCGATGTCCTGTAGCCAATAAACACAAAATACAATCACTTTTCATAACGGTTAATAGTAAAATAAACTGTAAAAATTAGATTTTTGTTTGTTTGTTGTTTAACGTCCAACTATTGTGTACACTTGGGCTAATGCAGACGATGGGATGATTTATAGCGTATGAAAATGCCAAGCCCTGGACGGAAATCGAACCCGGGTCCTCGGGGTGAAAGCCCAGTACGCTATCAACTAGGCCACCGAGGCGGTTTTGTAAAAGTTAGAATGTAGGTCCTTCTACACTTGTAGTCCGGAATGTAACGACGTACGAGTCGCGTGTGTAGCTTGGCCAAGCCGAATTTCATGATGTATATTTTAAACGTGTAATTGTGCTCAGTGTTTGTGATGTATGTTTTAATGTTTTGTTTGACTTTGTGACGACCTCGACAGAGGGATTTAACATTTTGTATAACGGCCTGAAGATGAAACGATAGAGTTTCGAAACCGCGGTAGCCTTTATGAGGTGAGTGTATTGACCTGACGGGAAGAATAGGTCATAATCCTAATCATTTGAATATGTGGTCCGGTGGCTATGTTACAATAATATAATTTTAGAAAAACAATATTTCTACTCACTACTCTACAAAGTAGTGTCCGTTCCGAGATCCCGCGGTGCCACCCGACGTTAAGCAACATATTTATGCGTGATGTGTTTGTGTTTTTATAGAAATATTAACGTTTTAACGACCACTTAGGAGCGAGAATGTAAAGTCGGATTGTCCCAAAAGGCGTCATATGATGTAAGTAATTACGTCACAGATGGAAAATAGGTGAACTATCTACTGTAAAGAAAATGTATAGTTACAGACCTGAAAATTTGATGAGTCAGTTTTAATAGATCTTCACGTTTAATTATTTTTAGAAACTAAAAAAGTTGATTTTACGTTCATGTCTGTTTCCATGATACCAATATCGATTTTTCCGTTTCTTGGCGATAGCTTCCTTAAAACAATATTTATAGATACAAAAATTAATACGTAGCATTAGTGTACGTGAAAATATTCATTATACTTTTACCGTGACGAGACTTCGTAACATTCTGTATACAGTGTAGTAAGGAATATCTCTTTAATTCTGTAGAAAAAAAATGTGGCTATTGGAATACACACTACGGCATGTCAGTCCCAGGAAATGTGATAGATCATATTCCCTTATAGTAGTGTGTGTGTGTGTGTGTGTGTGTGTGTGTGTGTGTGTGTGTGTGTGTGTGTGTGTGTGTGTGTGTGTGTGTGTGCGCGCGCGCGCGCGTGTGTGTACGTGCGTGTGAGTGCGTGCGCTCGCGCTTTAGTACTCTAAAGTTAGAATTTTTTGTAGATTAACTCTTTAAACTTAATAGAAAATTGATTAGAGTTAGCTAGCTGCAATAGACTAGCTGCACCTATTGAGAGGATTTAGATGTGCCTCGCGGTACCCGAGTCCTAACACATACTTACACTTAAAACACTACACTTACGACTTTAACACTTTACACTCACACTTACATTTAGGGAGGCGATAATAGCCTCTATGTGTTTTTCGCCATAAAATAACACAAGAAAATTGATTTTGGTAACGGCTTGGACAAGTTCGTAACTAACGAACTTAAGGTCATCCGTTTCAATATGGCGGCCAATAAAAATTCTTAATAACATTTATTATAATTTGTTTTTTTGAAATTAAAAATGCTAATATATGCATGTATAACATTGGTGATGTAAGATTAGAAAAGACTAAACTGATATTTTGAATGACTACGTGATGGTATTAAATGTTGTTAGTTTTCGGAAATTAGTATCCATAATATCAACGTAACAATAACGTGCCTTGATTATTCTATTTGATATTTGAGTACGTGCAGTCTAATAAAGGATGTTTTTTTTTAGCGATGATACTATAAGGTATACATTAAGGTATAACACCACTGCTTATAATGGCTATTATAATCTAGGTGTTTTTATTCACAAAAGGGGTTGGTTCACAGGTTGCTAAATTATCAAGGAAATCTTCCCTAACGATTGTGCCTCATTTTTCATTTCAAAGGGTTTAGCAAAACCAGCTCATATTTCTCACCCTCTTCCCCCCCATTAAAATAATGAAACTCACTCCCCGTTCTCTCTCTCTCTCTCTCTCTCTCTCTCTCTCTTTCTCTCTGTCTCTCTCTTTCTACGTTACAATGAGCAAATAAAAACCTCTCGAGGAAACAATAACGGTGTTTGTAAGTAGGATAGGACTGCGTTAGATCTAATCCATTAAGGCTGTATTACGTTATGATTCCCCTCAGTTACGGAATATTGTATTGTGCGTTTTTTACTTCGAAGTATGATGATCATGAAAAAATAGATTTTAAAAACTTAATGGATATCCACTTTCGTTTTTTTCCTTTTTTTGAAATTACTGTCACAAACGTTTGGTCTGATCCTTAATAAGCTGTGTTTGTTAAAATAATTCAGATTTTTAAATTAATTTAAAAGCAATTTGCGGTCAAAACATTGTCTTAAAAACTTCAATCCTGTATTAGTGTATTGACATTTAAAATAACCGCAACATACGCGATGGACGTGATGGAATCAAAATTCTTAAACTATTTTTTCTATCTTACAATCATTTGAAAATCTGATTTCCCGTTAATTGTCAGCAGCACTACGATCGGCACCAATTCGCATTATAATTTTTCAATTTAAATTGAAAAAACGAAAAATGAACCCTGACCGCCGTTAAATTGACTTACTTAAATTTCTACGGATTTTAAAAATTTAAAATTATTATTCATGTAGATTGCAATGCTGAATTCAGATTTTTTGTAAAATGTGAAATATTGTAGCATAAAATATTAAGAAAGTTTTTGATATTTGAATAGCCGCCATTTTGAAACTGTTGAACTGATTTCGCTGGGTGACGGATTTGTTCAAGCAATTATCAAAATTTGGTGATAATTTTGAACAAAATCGGACCGAAATAACGAACATAAAAGTGGCAACAAGAGGTCCCGTAGTCCAAGAACTTAACGTAACGGTCATTATTTCATTCATAGCTCATTTTTCAACGGAAACTTGCTAAAATCAAAACAAATAGAATCTGCGTGGAATTGTTATGTGTGAAATTCGCTTCTTCTAAGTCAGTGAGAAAGTTGTATTCCGCTAATATATATAGTATGTGTAGCCTACATATATTCATAGTAATGAAAAACAGGGGAAATAAAAAACCAAAAAAGTTTTCTTTCTGCAAGGAGATAATCGTGTTGACAACGAAATAAATACTCGAACTGCAAAACATTTCTGTCATCCACGTTTATGCATGTGGACTTTATTATACGGCTGTTTCGAGTCCTTTAAATGAAAAATACCGACACAAAACACAATATAATTTTATCCTTTTATCACAGCTGTTTTTGTTTTATAATAAGACGAACGTTATAATAAAACCTGACGGCACTCGTACTAAATCAAACAGGCTTTATTGAGTTGGTAATTTGACAGTCGTGTCTGCACTATTCAATCTGCAGCCTGCATTTGTCATAACATTGTTTTCTTTTTCAATTGCAATCGTATCTTGGAACGCATGCGCGCACCGTGTCCGCATGGGCGTGAGCAAGGGTGAGCTGAGACCATGAGTCACGGAGGGACTTGGCCATGCGCATCCATGACAATATCGGATCATGTGATTAACCCCAAGGGGGGAGTTATGGTGTAAGGACGAGTTACGCTGCAGAAATATTTAATATTATCTTGACAGTGCTAACAGTGGTGCGTTCTGTAACTACTTGCACGAGGGATTGGTTGTTTCGGCTCTGAAACTTATGGACAATAAAGACATATAAAAAGAACAGCAGAGTTCAAAGTATATTTCTGTAATATTTATCAAAATGTTTCTGGATCAACTTTATTAGAAGTTTTATGCTCTTTCGTATGACGTGGTCAAAATTATGATAGGTTTTGCCGTTCAACCCGTATTGCAGAAAATACTCATCTACACTATCAACGTTGAATCAGAGCCCGCCATCTTGAAACGAAAGTTAATGGGGGGAAATTTTACACATACGTTTTCTGGGTTTTGTACAAGGTATCTTCGTACTCAATTTCAAAACAATCGGCCAATGCGTTTGATTAAAATTGTGTACATTCGTTATTGTCAAATCAGAGGCCGCCATCTTGAAACGAAAGTTAATGGGGGGAAATTTTACACATACGTCTTCTGGGTTGTGTACAAGTTATCTTCGTACTCAATTTCAAAATAATCGGCCAATGCGTTTGATTAAAATTGCGTACGTTCGTTATTGTTAAATCAGAGCCCGCCATCTTGAAACGAAAGTTAATGGGGGGGGGAAATTTTACACATACGTCTTCTGGGTTTTGTACAAGGTATCTTCGTACTCAATTTCAAAACAATCGGTCAATGGGTTTGATTAAAATTGCGTACGTTCGTTATTGTTAAATCGTAGGCCGCCATCTTGAAACGGAAGAAAATGGGAAAAATCTTACGTATAAGTTGTCATGGATTTATACAAAGTACCTCCTTACTAAATTTCAAAACAATCGGTCAATGCGTTTGATTAAAATTGCGTACGTTCGTTATCGTTAAATCAGAGGCCGCCATCTTGAAACGGAAGAAAATGGGAAAAATCTTACATACAAGTTGTCATGGATTTATACATAGTACCTCCTTACTAAATTTCAAAACAATCGGCCAATGCGTTCGATTAAAATTGCGTACACTCGTCATCGTTAAATCAGAGGCCGTTTGCTTAAAACGATAGTAAAGAGGAAAAATTTTACATAATCGTCATTTTGGGCTTACTACAAGGCATGTTCTTACCAAATTTCAAAACAATCAGTCAATATGTTTGGCCAAATCTGCGTACACTTGTCATCGTTCAATCAGAGGCCGCCATCTTGAAACGGAAGTAAATGGAGAAAAATCTTACAAATACGTCGTCCTGGATTTATACAAAGTACTTACGTACCAAATTTCAAAACAATCGGTCAATGCGTTTGGCCAAAACTGCGTAACAAACAAACCAAATGCCGAACGGTCGAGTTGAAACATTTCGACTCGCTTCGCTCGGTCAATAATCGCATCACACATCTGTTTTTTTCTGTAGCGATAGAAGCAGTTTGAGAAAAGTATTTTTAAAATTTAATTTTAACGTATTAACGTTTTGCAAAAAATCTATTATAGGCTATAGGCTTATCATAATTGAATATGTCTAAAACCGGTTTACGTTTTTAAATTTCTAAATTTGAAATGATAATTTACGACAATGATAATATTAGTTTATATATATATATATATATATATATATATATATATATATATATATATATATATATATAAAAAAGAAAATGCTGTTTGAATAAGAACGCCGGTTTTTAAGCGTTGCATTATTTATGAAATGTCCTTCATTACATTTTTTTTGTTATTTTAAGGCGAAAAGCACATTAAGGCTATTATCTCCTCCCTAAATGTAAGTGTGAGTGTAAAGTGTTAAATTAAAAGTGTAGTGTTGTAATTGTACGTGTGTATTAGACTCGGGTACCGCGAGGGGTGTCTAAATCCTCTCAATAGGTGCATCTAGTCTATTGACTATGGAGGGCCTTCATTACAATAGACGCTTGTTTCCATTACATATGAAAACATTACGTATGAAAAATTACATCTGACATATGTCCTCTATGACTTGCTCTGCATGTTGTAACTTGATCATATAAATTTGTTTTAACCTTCAGACAGGTGCTTTCCTCAATTTGGACGATGACATTGTAAATCTCTTCCTTTAGTTGTGGTACTGTTAAGAAATTATGTTAATAAACATGTGATTTTAAATACCCCCGAAGGAAGAAGTCACAGGCTTGTTATGGCATGATCTTGCTGGCCATTTCTGATCGCGTGAAAAGGGTCGGTTCAGAAGTGTATCCCTCAACAAGGCAGGTGTGTACAGTGTGAGGTGTGGCAGGTAGTGTTATACCTCTTGGAATTGCTCAGTATTAACATTATTAAGGTATACAAAATGTTTCAACCACATTGTTGTAGCGTTGTCAATTCACTGTCATGGCATTTCCATCCTCAAAGAAAGTAATGCCCGATGACCCGACCAGCCCGAAATCCACAACACACAGATACTCTTTGTGGACAACCTTGGGATGTGTTATGAAAGTATTGTCTGCCTACTAAATGCGTAAGTTATAAAGAGAACGTAGCCGTTTCAATGAAAATGTACCTCAACAGTGCAGATTATTGTCGTGTGCATGTTGTCCTTCCAAAATCCATTCAGCAAACTCTCTTTGCTGCAAATGGTCAATTGGGTTTCTATTGTTAACTGAATTTCGTAGCGTGCATAAGGAGATGCTTTGTGAGTTTTTCGAAATGCTCAACTGTTGTGAACGACTTCGAGTCGACTTCTGTGGACTCACGGCAGAACAGTCGCGCACAGTTGCAATGCTCTGATCAGTCCTGCAGGAACGAGAACGCACTGGTGCTTTCATGTCTGCAATCGAACCCGTTGTCTCCAATTTTATCATCAGCCTACGAACTGTTATCTCGTTAGGCGCCATTATGATGACCTAGAGCTCTATGAAACGTCCGCACAGTTTCTGCGTAACACTCGCCATATTTGTAATGTGTTTTCACAATTAGTAATATTCGTTGTTCCATTACACGCACACGCACACATACACACACTCAGCCCCCCCTCTCTCTCTCTCTCTCTCACACACACACACACACACACACAGAACTACTTCTGAGCTTACATGTTCCGTTTCCGGCTAGAAACAGACTCGGCTTGTCCCCTCTGTCTTCCAGCAGTTGAGGAAAATGCTGAACATGTATTTTTCCTGTGTCAGAAATTCGACGAGAACAGGGTGAAACTGCAAACATATCTGCGAGGCAGCATTACATCGGATAATCTAATTGCGACAATGATGACTTCAGAGACCAACTGGAGGGCCATTGTAGGATTTGCCGCAGTGATCATGAAGAGGTTGAGGATTGAAGATTAAGAAAGGAGAGCAAACGCTGCAGATGGGTAGGAGGACAGCCAGTCCACCTCTCCACGAAGTAATGTCTGGTGGAGATTCCTTGAGAGGGTTTACAGAAGAGGAATGCTTTTGGTGTTTTTTGTTTAGTGGGTAGCAATATCTCCTGACTCTGAACTTGAGTCCCACACTTTGGAAAGTGACGGTACCCTTCCCGTGGTCGTCTATAAAAGATTCTTTCCACTTTTTTTGGCATCGCAAACACACACACACACACATGCACAAACTCTCTCTCTCTCTCTCTCACACACACACACACAAACTCTCTCTCTCACACACACACAAACTCTCTCTCTCTCTCTCTCTCTCTCTCTCTCTCTCTCTCTCTCTCTCTCTCACACACACACACACACACACACACACACACACAAACAAACGTGCACCGTGTTAGCGCTCTAGCGTTCGAAAATTTGGTCCCATATGTTCAAACTAAATAAAAAATTGATTTTGGTTACAGCTAGGACAAGTTCGTTTTTCAAAAAAATCCAATCAACCGTTAAAAATGATTTAGAATCAAACCGTTTTAAATAAAATATTTTTTTTATTTTGCATTTTGTTTGACGATTTGATTTAAAATAGGGATCATTTTCGTAATATCAACGCTGATTAGGTTTTTGAAAAAAACATTTTCGGATAACATAAGATAAAAAAATGTAGTCGATTATTTTTATGAAGCCCTGGTAAGCGCTGTGCGTTGCTTTATTTAATTTTATGGGCGCTTCTCAGTGCGGTAAGTGGGGTATAAAGCAATGTAAGATTGATCACTCAATCAATCACCTCACTCGCTACGGTCTGATGTCTGCAGGAGTGTGCTTGTCTAAATATATTGCAGTTTCACTCATACACCTCATCACACCTTGTACAGGGTGAGTCGTGTTACCAGGTTGCATTCCGAGTTGTAGTGGTAAAAACCTAGACTCTGTACCTTGAAATAAGATCCGAAACCACTCCTTTACAGCGGCCATTTAAAAATATATATAGGCGTATTGTAAGTTCAAGATGCAGGCTATCTCATTTCGTTTTTAGTGCTAGTTTACTGTATTTAAACTGTACTCATAAGCCCATTTATTGAAATTTACAAATCAAAACAACTTTACTTAAATAAAATAATTTATTACCTTGAATTTCTCACAAATAGTGACAATAAAATAATAAAGACAGAGAGATTTTAACAATATACAGATGAAACTAAACAAGTGGTCTAAAAGGTTATAATGATAAAATTTAATATATTGATTAATTAAAAGAACAGTGCAATAAAATACAGAAGGCTGATCACGTGTTCCATCATTAAAACTTAAGGTTAGACCCTAAATAAAAATATATTTTTTAAATAAAATGTATAAATTACAATAATTAAATAGTTTATTGTAGTAATTAAAAAAAATGTAAACTATATACCAGCGTATCACATCTACTCTAAGTTCATCAGCGCTACAGACCAAGAAAAACTAGAAGACAAAAATAAATAGTTTTCGTGCGCCTTTATACGAGCTAGCTATTCACAAAGCGAAGACTTGCTGTGTTTAAAATGTCAATCCCCTCCTAACTCATTTGCTTTTGCTATAGGTATGAGGTGAATTAATAGTGGGATAAGTCTGCGCTCCTGTCTGGGAAGACATGTAAAGCAGCTTGCGGTAGAATATGAGCTATAATGCTGCAATGGATAACTCATAAAATAATTCTAATTTTACATTCAATAAAACCCCTTAATTTTATTTTTTATATTTGGAATTACTAATGATATGTGTGTAATATATTTTTATTTTTTGAAGTGTTTTTAATCGATAGCGTTTATATTTTTTAAGTGTTATTAATCGATAGTTTTATTATTTTTAAGTGTTAATAACCAATGGCGTTTTTTATTTTGTATGTCTTTTTAGTCTATAGTGTTTTTATTTTTTAAGTGTTATTAATCAATAGTGTTTTTATTATTTAAGTGTTATTAATCGATAGTGTTTTTCATTTTAAGTGTAAACACGATAATCGATATCGTTTTTACTTTTTAAGTATTTTCAATAGAAAGCGTTTTTATTTTGTATTTTTAAAAGATAGTGTTTTTCATTTTAAGTGTAAACACGATAATCGATATCGTTTTTACTTTTTAAGTATTTTCAATAGAAAGCGTTTTTATTTTGTATTTTTAATCGATAGTGTTTTTCATTTTAAATGTAAACACGATAATCGATATCGTTTTTACTTTTTAAGTATTTTCAATAGAAAGCGTTTTTATTTTGTATTTTTAATCGATAGTGTAAACACTATTTTTCATTTTAAGTGTAAACACGATAATCGATATCGTTTTTACTTTTTAAGTATTTTCAATAGAAAGCGTTTTTATTTTGTATTTTTAATCGATAGTGTTTTTCATTTTAAGTGTAAACACGATAATCGATATCGTTTTTACTTTTTAAGTATTTTCAATAGCTTTTATTGTATCGTTTTTATTTTGTATTTTTAATCGATAGTGTTTTTTATCTGATAGCTTGCGAATGTCTCGTGTATGATCGACCACTTTTGTTTCGGTATGTGATAAACTACGAAAAAGGTATAGAAAATATTTTTTGATTTAAAAATGTGTGAAAATATGGGCAAGTCAAGTAGGCTATGTGTGGTTAAATATTATTAAGACTGGACATAGTTGACAACGATGTGCAAAGAAACACAAAATGAACAGATATCAACTGAAAAAATCAGCAAAACAATAAGTGCAGTTTTTTCCACGGTTACAATACTTTCTACAGCAGCTAGTTCCTTCGTAATGTGAAACAGTATACTAGAATTTTTTACTCGAAGAGACTGTGAAACGTTAAGACTTACTAAAATTGACTTTTTCAAATTGTTGAGCAGCGAAAAATTCTAAAAATACTGTAGTCGAGTTTGTAAAAAATATTGCAAGATGATATTTTCTCAAAATAAAATACTTAATTTTAGTAATTCTTGAACAAACATTTTTATTGGCTAAGAACATATTTTATCGTCGCTTGCGGATTATATTCGAAGAAAATTTAATCAAAATCATTAGTGCGGTTATCGAGAAAATGTTGTGTTTCATGAAAAAAAACAGCTATTCATAAATTTTTAGTCACTTGCGTGAAAGTTTGCGCAATTTTCTTGCACCGCTGCTGCTGAAAGTTTGTTCATTACAACACGCCTCTACTTTTTACTTGATAATCCCGAAGTAACCAGCAACTTTATTCTCCATCCTTATCGTTCCACGTTTATACGTACAGTACCTCTCCCCGAAGTAAAGCTTATCTGAACATAATACAGATAGCGCCACTATATACCGTGTATGTAGTCCCCTTTACGATGATATTGCGCCGCCTTTATAGAGTGGCAACGCCGTGCATAAGGCTATGTGCCCGTTTCATAGTTTAGTCTCTTTTACGGCCTTACGTAATAAAACAACGTTACATTCACCTTGTAAAGTATCGTAACAGTTATAACAGGGCAATTTTTTATTGTCTAGTTGTAAACGTTATTTTGGACAGGCAATACCAAACTGTGTTTGGTTTTATTCGAACATATTTCACATCAATTGGGCTGACAAACTTTAATATTAAATATTTGAAAATCGTAGCACGCACCTTTCCGGGTGACGTGATAGAAACGAATTTTCAACGAGAATTTTTTATCTTAAACGTTTTCGAAAAATCTATTTTCACCGTTATAATGGGCGTTAAAATTTCATAGTTCATTACCAACATCGCTTCGATAGCTTATTTCTCGACGAAATATTGCCAGTAAGAGTAATGGTGATGCATGGTGGGGTGGAGGTAATGTTCACCTTAACAGCTGATTTCGCACAACAGCTGTTCCTTTGATAATGAGATTTCAATTTGAGGTTATTTTTTTATTGAAATTGTTCACGATAAAAGTAAATAGTAAGGAAAAATTATTATTAATTGACCGAGTGAAGAGAGGTCTCTGTTTCAACTTGACCGTTCGGTGTTTGGTTTGTGTTTATTACGCAATTTTGGCCAAACGCGTTGACCGATTGTTTTAAAATTCGGTTCGGAGGTACCTTGTATAAAGCCCGAACGATTTATGTATAGGATTTTTTCTCATTCATTTTCGCTTCAAGATGGCGGCCTCTGATTTACAATAAAGAGTGTACGCAGTTTTGGCCAAACGCATTGACCGATTGTTTTAAAATTCGGTTCGGAGGTACCTTGTATAAAGCCCGAACGATTTATGTATAGGAGTTTTTCTCATTCATTTTCGCTTCAAGATGGCGGCCTCTGATTTACAATAAAGAGTGTACGCAGTTTTAACCAAACGCGTTGGCCGATTGTTTTGACATTAGTCACAAAGTTACATTGTGTAAAGCCCAAATTACGTAAATGTAACATTATTTTCCTATTTCTTCCGTTTCAAGATGGCAGTCTCTGACGAGTACACACAGTTTTAAACAAACGCATTGCCCGATTGTTTTGAAACTCGGTGAAAGTACCATGTATAAAGCCCGCAATACGTATGTGTAAGATGTTTTCCAATTTAGTTCCGTTTCAAAATGGCGTGCTCTGATTCAACGTTGAGAGTGTTGGTTGCTGGTTATTTTCTGTAATACTGGCTGCATTTTGTTTCGCGTCGTAGAAATATAATTTCCAATAAAGTTGGTCCAGTCACATTTTTCGTATATATTACGCTTATCGATTAAATGGGCGTAAAAAGTTACGAGCGCTGTCGCGGAGCGCCCTCTACATTAATTAAGAATATATCGCGAGGTTCTTTGAACTGCGTGTTTTTTATTGTTAATATGAAATATTTGTATGTTTTATTTCCAGATATAAAACCAACTAAAGTGATTATTTTAAATAACAGTCTTTCAGTTATACATGTTTTTGTTATTTTAAGGCGAAAAGCACATTGAGGCTATTATCGCCACCCTAAATGTAAGTGTGAGTGTAAAGTGTTAAAGTCGCAAGTGTAGTGTTGTAAGTGTAAGTGTGTGTTAGACTTGGGTACCACGAGGGACGTGTAAATCCTCTCAATAGGTGCAGCTAGTCTGTGAATGAAGGTTAATTGCAGAAGGATTTTTTTTTCTTTACAGGCCATACGCAACTGATAAGACAGGGTTGCAGCCAATGCTCTCTGGAGGCGGAACACCCTAACTAAAATAAATTTCCAAACAAAATTGTTTTTTAGTCAAAATAACCTAAAAAAAGGCACTACGGGAACAAAACAAAGAAACTGTGTAAAAACGTACTGAACAAAATTTTATTTAAAAAAAATAAAAATTCGTAAAATATTTCACACGAAGCTGTTCAGCGTTCAAGGAAAAATAATATGATGGTGGCGGAACCATAATCCCCACTCCACCACTAAAATACCGAAAGAACACAATTATCTGTCTCAATCCCGTTAAATTGTCGAAACGAAAACAAGTATTTCGCCTCGATCTTTAGCGAAGTTGCTTGTGCTTACGAAACCTAAAAATTTCTCCGTACAAACACTTCTCATTTCTCAGACATTTTGTTTTTCATTCAGACCAGAGCACGGTTTCGCTGACGCGATAGAAGCGAATTCCCAACAGAATTTTCTTTATCTTGAAGCCTTGTTGGCTCTGTTCAGATTTCATCGTAACAAACAGCAATAAAACTGCATATATTAGCATTTTCAATTTACTTTGAAAATACGAAAAGTGAACCCTGTCTTAATTTTTAACGGATCTTGGAAAATTTAAAACGCGCTTATGGCAGTTTTTAATGCCGATAACAATGGCGGTATTCAGATCTCCAAAAATTGTAAGACAAAAATTTATGAATTTTTAAAGATTTGTAATGGTTGCCATTTTGAAACTGTTGAATGAATTTCGATGGTTAACGAATTTTAACCTACCAAAATTGATTTGTGTGCCAAGTTTGAATCACATCGGGCTAAAATTGCGAATGTGAGCGGCTAAAACCACACAACACACAACACAAGCAATTGTGTGTATATATATATATATATATATATATATATATATATATATATATATATGTGTGTGTGTGTGTGTGTGTGTGTGTGTGTGTGTGTGTGTGTGTGTGTGTGTGTCTGTGTGTCTGTGTGTCTGTGTGTCTGTGTGTGTCTGTGTGTGTGTGTGTGTGTGTGTGTGTGTGTGTGTGTGTGTGTGTGTGTGTGTGTGTGTGTGTGTGTGTGTGTGTGTGTGTGTGTGTGTGTGTGTGTGTGTGTAGTTAGTATAAACGATAAATGACCCCTCAAAAGGTGGTCTAGAAGTCAGGATCGGTGCTTATTTCGAGGTCCGGGTCTGAGTCTCTCGATGATGGTTATTAAATGCTCATAAAAAAATGTATTTTAACATGAATGACGTAATTAACTGTCTGACTTAAATAATCGCGGCACGCAGCTGTCTCGCAGATGTTATGAAAGCGAATTTCCAAAAGTATTTTTTGTCTTATTCTTTTTTTTTAATGCGTAATTTCACCGGCATAATCAGCATTAAAACCTACGTATTTTTACTTTTATTAATTTTTTTTATCAATTTTAAGCTTTTAAACTATCACATTGAAAATAAGAAAATAAAACCACTCGCCGTAAAAAAAACTTATAAAAAATACATTTTTTTCAAAATCGTTGAAAATCAAAAAAATTACCGTAATTTCTTAAAATCGCTAAAACAGTTTTTAGACAAGATGCATAACTTCAGCGTGTCCAAATTTAAAACACGATAAATTTACGGACTAATTCGGAAGTCAATCGAAAATTTAAAAAATCGATATTAGTTCTGTTTTTTCGATTTGCTTTCAATTATTACCTTAAATTTGTTATGAATCTTCATGTATAAGACCAGAATTTGAGCAAAATTGAATTAACCGATTATGAGAAACTATCTCGGTTTTCTGTTTCTTCTTGCCTTCAAATTTAGAATCGGGGCATGTGAGAAAGTTTGTGCAATGTTTTTCACCGTCTCACTTTTTCACGTGCCGCAAACTGTATACATCGAGCAACCACAAAGAGCGTGATTAAAAAAAAAAAAACTACACAAAACTACACAAAGCAACCCTTTTTGATGTTATCTCGGGGATGAGATAGTCCAATTTTGTCCTTCGGCGAAGGTGTTTGGTAAAATCAATGGGATATCTGTCGGGCCCGTACAATGCGATATCCTAGTAGCACATCTCCCCCAAAGGTGTGAAATTCAAAGCCCCGTCATTCAGAAAAGTTAATGATAAAAAGATAGGGGCTGTAAAGTGAAGTGGTAGCTAACCCCTAGGCTCGGCTCAAGGGTGTTTGGGTTTGTTTGTCGTTCGATTCAACTCAACTCTCTTCACCGTTCCAGGAATTTCATTAGAACCTACCTAAGCTACTTATTTCTAAATGTGTTAGTGTTGGAGTAACAGGAATGCTTGGAAAGTCGTTTTAGCGTAAGTTAAGGCTGGAAGCACATGTCAAGGGTGTTTGGGCATAATAACAAGGACTATACTGTACAAGGCTTGTTTTCAATTAGCTGTATACTACATTAAATTGCCTGCATTCTGTTTTACAAAAAATTTACAAAATTAAAAAAATAAATGAAAATAAAATAAAATAAATTAAGAAAATAAATGAAAATTTAAAACATTAGTTATAATTGTAAAGTTACAAGACCTCTTAAAAACCAATAGATTTCATTTTATTCACTGCCAAAATGTTAAGTTTCTCTTTTGAGATTTTCAATGAAATTATATTGTAACTGGAAAATGAGCTATTGGTTTTTCGATCTTGATAAGACTCATCCAGGAATCTTAAATTGAGCACCGATCTTGACCGTTAAATTATTTATTATAAGTATGTGTGTGTGTGTGTGTGTGTGTGTGTGTGTGTGTGTGTGTGTGTGTGTGTGTGTGTGTGTGTGTGTGTGTGTGTGTGTGTGTGTGTGTGTGTGTGTGTGTTTTAACACGTTCACGTTCGCAATTTTGGTCCGATTTAATTCAAACATCATACAGAAAAAATCAGTTTTAGTTGAACTATATACAGAAGATATAGCTTGTACTGTTATTATCCAGGAAAACCTGTTTGACCGTTTCAAAATGGCGGTTACTTCAAATCGTAAAAAATTGATAACTTTTTTGTTTTAAATTTTATTTTAAAAATCTGATTCACCGTCGTAATCAGCGTTTAAAAGTGCATAAATCATCATTTTGAATTTTTAAAATCCTTTGAAATTGATAAATTAAATTTGACGTTAGACAGACTAATTTTTTTATTTTTAATTGTATTAAAAAAATGATAACAGAAAACATATTTTTGAAAACTCGTTTTTATCTCGACAACGAAACAGCTGTTTGCTGTTTATTAACATTTGCACAAGTTGCAAGTTATACTTTAAAAATTTCAAATTTTTTAATATACATAACAAATGGATCTTGTTACATCATCAGTAAATGTCTGTTGATATTTCACGTCCATCTAGAAACATTTTTATTCATACACAATTTGATCTAACCTTAAAAATAGTATTTTTTAAAAACCTTTATTTGGCCTATTTAAAAACAAATGAGAAATGTGGATGTCTTTGTGTTTTAGCACATTGCTTTAGTCTAATATTTATAATCTCTTTGATAAGGCTACTGTTGGATTCTCACATTCTTTTGTAGTTATTCTTTTACAGTTATGGAGCTATCGAAATAATACTAAAATTTGGTAATTCGATAAACATTGGTAATTTATGTAAATTAATAGACAGTTTAGTAAATGTAAATTAAAAACATACGGTGTGGAAGCATATTAAGAAAAATAACGAAAATAAACCATGTCCGCCATCGGGTTTGTATTAGTTTTTTCGATCCTAAAATTTTTTAAATTTAAAATTTGGTACACTGATTTTAGTTATTTATTTTTATTTTTAACCGCAATTTTAGCAAAATCTTATTAACCGCTTTTGAAAAATGGGCAATGTTTTATTCACAGCTTCGAAACTGAATTTTTATGGAAAACATTTTTAAGATAATTTGCTTAATATTTTTACACAATGTTTAGTTAATTGTTTTTATTTTGTTATTTAGATGACAATCTACCACCAAAGCAGCTAAAGTTCAGAGATTTTATTCATTACAGAATCACGACGCGAGAATGTAAGTGTTTATTTTAAATACAAATGTAAACGTAATCACCTTAAGTAAATATAATTAATATTGTTATTAATATCTTACGCAAAGCATTCCGATCAGTTGTACCAAAAATAAAGATCTGCGTTGTAGAAACTGCACTTAAGAGGTATCTGCAGATTCGTCAGAACACCAGGGAACTCTCACGCCTCATATGTTTTCATTTTAAAGCTAATAAAACCGACTTAAAACCGATAAAAGGTTTGCAAACAAAATTTCAAAAACAGTATAAAGTGTCGCCGTGAGAGTGCAGCACAATGCAGGCATAGGTGACAGAAATAATGTGTGTGTACCAGAACAGCTGATTGCTAAGGAAAACATTGTTGAAAGTAATATTTAAATTATTACCGTATCGAAGACTTAAACAAATCTTATTCGGCTATTGACCGAATACGTTTTGAAAGTAGAATCGGTAAGACAATGTAGGCCAGTTCTTCTTCTTCTTTTCGTTTCACCCTCTTTGGGGTACGCTGAATCAATCATTTCTTGCGCGCTGTACTTTTCTTTGTTCCCAGTAGCTCTTCATTCTTTCCGATCTTCTCTTCCTCTCCTCTTCCGAATGACAGGTTTAGGTCTTATTTTGGTTTTATCTTGGAATCTTATTCTTTCGTCCTTGGTACTTATCTTAGCAGTTTGGTCAAGCAGTGAATTTTCTGTAATTTTTAAGTCTATTAGGTCTTTTTCAATTTCTTTAAACCAGTTCGGTTTTGTTTTACGATTATGGAAAAAATCAAACACCTGTTTCGTCAATCTATTGGAGTTCATTCTAAGAAGATGGCCGTAAAAATTTATTCTCCTTTTTCTCATAGTATCGGACAGTTTTTCAATTTTCTTATCGGCCAGTTTCTGTAGGCCAGTTATTATACGTAAATTAAATAAAAGACCCTGCTTTTAGTAAACAGTAAATACGGATAGCGATTTCGTTAAGGAATAGTAATGATTGAAAACTTTTGAAAAGAAGGCGGCACCTAAGGAAGAAACAAGGGATTCATTTCAAATGTTTTAACACGTCAGTGTTGTAGGGCTGGTTGCGACGTTGGACTTTGCGTAAATCCACACGCGTGATGCGAGTGTACAAATTAATATATTATTTCTCGAGTCAACATCCCTTTTTCTCAGCACATACTATTCGTCCAGGAATAAACGATGTATCTTTAGAAAATTGTTTTAACCGGTTTCTGACGTTGCAAAACGATTTTGCGCTAAAACTTACAGTTTGTGAAAAATGTTAACGTAATAGACACTTTTAACTGCCAGACAAAACAGCATAATGGATGCGCATGCGCTGTATCACAAATCAGACAATATTTAGTATATTTTACAAAGCTAATTTATTAATTACGAATAGACAGTCTCATTTTTTGTAAAACGTGCTTAGAACAATTTCAATATTTATTTAACATTATAGATTATGTGGCTCTACTGACAGTCCCCTATCTGTGCCAGTCATACAAGCCGGAACATGTTTTGGACACTGTTTTTACGTAAATATATTTGTGATTTCTCCTTCCATCTATCATTAATCGAACGCTTTTCGATTTATTTTTGAAACATGTTTTCCCTTCCTTCCAACTACCGCATGCACCCCAACGGCTATTCTTGTTCAAAAGGCTGTGTTTACTTAAAACTTTCATAGTGCGAAATGTCGCACGGGTTTGGTACTTATAGTAAAAGATCAGTTGTTTTATATTAATTCGTAACAATCAGCTGATTTACTTGAACAGCTGATAGGCTTCAATAAGTTTTATGTTATGATGTTAAAAACTAGCTATATTAATTTGTCGTGTTTTCGAACACATTATCGTAATTAAAATAAAAAAGAAGAAAAAACATATGATTTTTATTTTTAGTTCAAAATTAGTTTATTTAAATAATTTAATTGAATGTGAGAAAGTTTGTGCAGTGTTTTTCAAAAGTGACTAACAATACTTTTTATAATTAGATAATCGAAATTTAATACGTCCACATCGGCGACTGGGAAACAGGTTATGCAAGGGTTCTCGCACCTAACTCTGCTCAGAGCAGGTAGCCCTGCACTCTACACGCTGAGGGTCGGTTTTTTCACAGGATTAAATAGGGGTGCAAAAAAAACTGCTTCGGTTTTTTTTTTGTCGTCACGGAATTACTGTAAACATCGGATTACCTGTCATTGGCCGTGATTTGTGACCGATGGGAAATCGATTCGAGCAAGGTAAAGGGTTAACGCGGGAACGCCATGGGAACTTGAATACGGGAGTAGATCAGTGAGCTTTGGGGTATCTGAAGGTGTACATTGTGCATGCAGACATATTGTGATTATTTTTAGAATAGCTACAGAAAATATATTGTGTAAAGCTGTACGTGTATAAAGAAATATATACATTGAACTATAAAAAATACAAAAAAGTTTTAAAATTTTGATACTTATATCCGTTTTCAAGTAGTTTTTACTTAGATATCTGTTCGTGCGTGTGTGTGTGTGTGTGCGCGCGCGCAAGTGTGCTCGCTCTTCGCCAGGGATTAAAGTAATTGAACGGTTTTTATGAAATTTATCATTTCAGTCTGATTCGTCCATATCTCGGAAATCACTTTTTATTTAAAAAAAAACTGTTTTTTATGTCAGGTAGCTGTTCTTTCCTAAAAAAAAATAACTATTAAAATTGGATTTCTCGCAATTATACTTAGTCGGTTTAGTTCTGATTTTGCTCAAATGTCGTCTTAAAACAGCTGGTGCAACATTAAATTTTTGTTAGAAAACCCAAGCACTAAGAGGAGGCGATAATGATTTTAAATAGGTGAAGTGTAATTGTTAATTTAACACTAATATAGATTTACTTAAAACTAAATGATGTATTTCTAAATTCTATAAATTATTTAATTTCTGGATTTGTTAGATTTATGTCGTTTTTTATAACCCGTATTTTTACAAAAATAAGAAACATTATGCATTTTCAACTGGTCAGTAAAACTAGTCTTTGTGGTCCAACCTCATTGAGTTCTTCTATTCTTATTTCAAATTTTAATCAGTTTGGCCTATATAACTAGCTTTATAAATTTTACATGTTACTTTGAACACACCACTTTTATCCAAATTAGATGTTTTATTTTTACAATTACTTAATATTTTAACTAAATTCTTCTTCTTTTCGTTTCACCCTCTTTGGGGTACGCTGAATCAATCATTTCTTGCGCGATGTACTTTTCTTTGTTCCCAGTAGCTCTTCATTCTTTCCGATCTTCTTTTCCTCTCATCTTCCGAAATGACAGGTTTAGGTCTTATTTTGGTTTTATCTTGGAATCTTATTCTTTCGTCCTTGGTACTTATATATACAACCTTATTATCCTGAAATTTTGTTCCTATAATTTTTCTTAAGATTTTCCTTTCCGTTATTTCAAGCTTTTCTATCTGGCCTATGCGATTCATGGTTAATGTTTCTGCTGCGTACAGTGCTTCCGGCTTGATCACTGTTTTATAATGTTTAATTTTGGACCCCCATGAAAGGGATTTCTTATTGTATGTTTCAACTATTATTTATTTGTATGTTCAACTTATTTGTATATTTTAACTAAATTATTGTATCAAAAGAAAATTATATTAAGTCGTGAACAGAGCTTTTCTTACCAAAAGGTTTGCTAATTTATTACTTATTTTACCCATTTTCACCATTTTTGTTGTACGAAGTGTGTTCAAAAAGTAACGAGAATTTTTAAATTTCGCGGGCTTGTCTCCAATTGTCCGATTGTCAAACATTTTTTTTATTATGTTGGTATACATGCCCTTGAAGTCCGATAAAACTTTCAGCTGTTTTCATTGTTGATTTTGTCTGTGACAACTATTAAGGTTAAACGTGTTTTTATAAGCTTGGCGATTTTCGTTTGTTAAAAGAAATGGATCAAAGAATTTGTATCAAATTTTGCGTAAAAAATGAAATAAAGTTTATAAACAATCGGCGAATCACAATTAAACATTGTTATCTTTGAACATCTTGGGCAATATAAGGGACTTAAATAATTAATCAGTTTATAACCATACTTTTGACAGTTATACACGACAGTTATATTGTCTAAGTATAATAAGATATATAATATTTGTGATTCTGGAGTTCAAAAATTTCTATAGGTCATATATATTAAATAATTTAACTACACAAATTTTGAAAATTCGAAAATACATATTTTTAAAAATTAACAAGAACAATAAACATAACCTCAATTGAAATGATATTGAAACTATTGTGCGAAATCAGCTGTTTAGAATCAGTCACTTCCAGTCTTGATATATACAAGAACAATATATGCTGTGAGGTATGCGTTACGGATTCAAGCGTGACGCGAAAGCAAATGTTTATACCCATGTTTTGACAACCGCCACCATACAAGTTTTCACTTTGGAACCATACACTCAATTTTTGGAATAATAATGCTCACTAGAGTGCGCGTATGTATGTATTAGAGCGTTCCTTGATGGCAAAATGAATTTTCCCCTGAAAAACATACACCCATACAACGCGATAAGAAGTAGTCACTTTAAAAAGTTATGGAAATATACAAACACGTTATTATTTCATTAATAGTGTGGATTCCTACCAAGTACAAAACTGTCTTAAGTATAAACAATTTTTTATTGTTGTTGCACCAAATTTAGGTCATGCAAAATTTGATCAAAATCGTTATAGCAGACTTTTAAGTTTGTTTACCAATATAAGAATTAAAAATTAAAATTAAAACGTTATTTGAGTAAATTGGATAAGCAAAATTTCATCAAAATCGGTTAGTTAGTCTTCAGCGATGTAAATCGATCAATTATTTCAGTGTTTAGCATTCAGCATGTGCACTGACTGTAATACGTACAAATCAGTTTTAGATTCAAGAGATCTAAAATAAAATCTATTTTTAGATGTAACTGTTTTATTGAGAAGAGATTTTAAAACATTTTTGTTAAATATTTATAAATAAATAATTCAGTGTATTAACTAGAATATTTTTTGAATTGTCTGGCGACGTACTGTACCTTGTAAGTGTAACGACCAGCTGACAGACCTTCCAGGAAGTAGGCAACTGTTGTGAAATGAAGGTTCGTAGCACAAATGACGGATGGATGGATAGGATAGGTTATTATTATTCAGTAGTTCACCCCTGTGGATACGGCTTCGAAAGGGTTGACGTCCTGACCTAACCGTGCATTGTTATCTCCGGCAGTCTCTCTACCTAGAGGCAGTTAATCACATACACTATAAACATTTGATGGTATAGAACAGTTCAAAGTAAATATTGGAATAGGTTTGATAATGTTTTTGTATTGGTAAATGATAGCAGAATATACAGTAAAATTGTGGCACGCAGCTGTCTCGCTACAGTTATGGATACGAATTTCCAAGAAAAAGTAAAAATATCAATTAAAATAATAAAATTCCTTTATCTTACATTTTTAAATGATTTTACCTTCATAAATTAGCATTTTAATTTTTAAAATTTGGTTTGGTCTTTGTTTTGAAACTGTTGAACGGATATTACTTGCTGAAGGACTTGTTCAAGCTATTACTAAAACCGATTTTGTTTTCAAGTTTTAAAAATCGGATCGCTAGAGGGCTGAAACACATGCATACACAAACAACAGGGTTTTTTGAACCTTCAAAAAGTGATCAAGGATTGAATCGGATCTCGTTTCAAGTTTAGGATCTGTATTTTACCATGATGATAGCTCATTTTTAATGGAAATTTGCTAAAAATAAATGCACGTGGGTTGAATCGATATTTTAAAATATCTGTATATATATATATATATATATATATATATATATATATATATATATATATATATATATATATATATATTATATATATAATAGGCTGTTTTTAAAGAAAATATTAGAAGATTTTAAAAAAAAACGGCTGATTAGAAAATTATTCTTTGCTGCACACGTTTGTGAAAATAATTTTTGTTTTTAAAAATAAAACGGCCGCAGCATGCAACTGTCTTGCTGACGTCATGGAAGCGAATTGTTTAACACTATCAGTACAAAAAAAATGTATATATATTTATATATATAGTCCGCAGGGGTTACGGACTAGTTGCACCTATTGAGAGGATTTAGACGTCCCTCGCGGTACCCGAGTCTAACACACACTTACACTTACAACACTACACTTACGACTTTAACTTTTAACACTCACACTTATATTTAGGGAGGCGATAATAGCCTCAATGTGCTTTTCGCCTTAATTTTTTTTTTTTTTTTTTGGTATTTAACGTCCGACTATTGTGTACACTTGGGCTAATGCAAACGATGGGATGATTTATAGCGTACGAAAATGCCATCCCTGGCCGGGAATCGAACCCAGGTCTTCGGGGTGAAAGCCCAGTACGCTATCCACTAGGCCACCGAGGCGGCTTTTTCGCCTTAAAATAACAAAACAAACATATATATATATATATATATATATATATATATATATGTATATATGTTTTTCAAATCGGCGTAGCTTTGAATTCCCATCGCTAGACTGCGCCACTGTAGCAACACACTGAGCATTGTTGTCAAGACGACTCTTCATCTTTAACATTAGAATGGCTGCGTGTGGGGGTAGGTTAGTATGCACACATTGGCAACATAGATGTAACAAATCGGCATACAAATTACACTGCGCGATCTTCTGTTATAAATCTGAGACCAATGAACAACTTCCCTACAACGATGAACCACACACACACACACACACACACACACACACACACACACACACACACACACACACACACACACACACACACACACACACACACACACACACACACACACACACACACACACACACACACACACACACACACACACACACACACACACACACACACACACACACACACACACACACACATATAATTTTTTGTTTAAAAAGAATTGAATAAGGTACATATAAACAAACATTTCGATCGTGAAAATTATAAATTAAAACTAATTTTTGGAATAGCTTGGTTTTGGATTTTTCCATTGAAGATTAAGATTTCAGATATTTTTTTAATATCGCACTTTAATCCGTCAATATTTTGGTACTACTTTGAATAACATTGACCAAAGTTGTAGGATAAAATATCGATTTTACAGGTTAGTGTATGTTATAGATGCTATAGTAAAGACAATATTGTAATACAAATAATGTTCTTACAAACGTGTCATGTAAACTTTAGGTCTGTTTATGTGTCTGCTTTTCAGAGCATTCTTGTAGCGTTTGTTGTAACTAATTTTGGTACACAATGTAAGGTTTCAGGTGTTTTGAAGCACGTTCGCTCTATTTTTTCCGGCGCATTTCAGACTACAGCGCAACGAATTTGGAGTATATGGGTTTAATTACGCGATAGTGGTTTGCCAAAGCGTACCGGTTAATTACTATAATTACCTGTGGCGGGCTTGAAATTATTTGTTTACAATTAACAAACACACGGCAGTAATTAGTAGTTTGTTGCGGCTCCCAATTAGCGCAATCAAGCCGAGCGGCGCGTATCTGCTCGTTAGGATCGTTAGAACGTGTCACACTCGGTGGGGAGGGCGGTTAATTTCCCCGGCTGAATTTATCGTCGAAAAGGGTCGTCTTATTCAAAAGTTGATTTTTTTTATGCACAACCAACATCCGTGTAAAAATTTAAAATATATGTCTAGGGGTGCGAAAGGGTTGTGCCGTCACGGGATTGAAAAGAAAATGCAAAACAGGAAACCTAGTATTTTTTATCCCAACCTGTCCCCCCCCGACCCCACGAGGGGTGAGAAAAAACTGTCCTCTAAGGGTGGTTAAAGGGTTGAAAAGTTATTTGAATAGGAACGAAATTAAAGGGTTGTATAGCGACGCGATAACTGGGATGTTGTAATGTATGTACGCTATCGGATATACATGAAAAAAGGATCGCTACCGTATCTGCTGCGGGGCTTTCTTTTCTATGCAAAAAGAGCTGTGGGGTGAGGCGAGGGGTCCGTTGTTTTGGGTGGCCGTGCGGAAACAGGACTAACAACGATCCTGGCGGGGTGTCCGGGGGGGGGGACAAAAACCGCGTGACATCGGCTGCTCAGTATGCAAACTGGGAAACACCTTTTCGAGGGAATCATCTGCGCGGTTGTCAGTTATGGATTTGTGAATGGTTTAACGGAACTGAAATCTCACGGCGGTCGGTTTTTTGGTTTTCGGAGCCGTTAAAGTATTCAAGATCTGATTATTTTTGATTAGGGTAGAGATGTAGGAGCTGATTACGTAATCAATATTGATGTTTTTTAGGGCTTAGTTTTCGTATTTTACGAATGTCTGTAGTTAGACTAAAGAAGACGGGGTTCGATGTTTACGGCAAGACAAAAGAAACCTCACGGCAGTAATTATATTTTGAACTTACGCTTTAGAGGTGCGCAAATTCAGAGACGCATCAGATTGGCCGGTGCTTTAACCACCTCGGGTAAACCTGCCCTTATATTATGAAGCTTTACTATTATGGGGTGTTACTAAACCGTAGGTTTTATTGAAGCAGTGGTCAAAATCGCAAATAATAGTCGCCTCGGTGGCCTAGTTGATAGCGTACTAGGTTTTCACCCCGAGGACCCGGGTTCGATTCCCGGCCAGGGCTTGGCATTTTCATACGCTGTAAATCATACCATCGTTTGCATTAGCCCAAGTGTGCAGGGTAGTCGTACGTTAAAAAAAAAATCACAAATAATTCGAATTTTTTTTTATAAATCGAATAATTTCAATTAAAAGATAACTAAATATTGTGATATTGTTACTTTTTTTTAGAAATTCGCTTTCACCAAATCAACAAGACAGCTGCGTAACGCAATTATTTATTTATAACTACTGGAAGTGTGTCTGTAACGAAGGGCGTTGAGGTTACCGTCTACTTTATAAACAACGGAAACGTCGGTATTTTTGTTGTTTCCGTATTGTGAATTTGTGTTATTTAAATTCGATATAATGAATATTAGAGAGAAGGACTTGATAAAGAAGTGAGAAAGAGGGGATTGGATCAAGATCTGTGGAACGACAGAGAAAATGGAAGCTAGGATTCGGAAGACGCCGGAGAACGTTTTAAATCAAAAAGAAGAATACTGAATTGAGTGCATATGTGCATAAAAACCGCTTTCGAAAAAATAGCTATTTGCCCGTTGATTATTGCTACCTGTCGAACTGGATTGATTGGGGAAATATTTAAATGTGAAAAAGTTTGTGTAGGCTATTGTTTTGCAATATTTATTTAGGGCTATTTTACCTTAGGCTGGAAATTTGTGGTCTGTGCAATTATCAATATATATCGTAAATATATCGCGAGTTTACCGTTATTTTGTTTACATTAAATTTCAGGGTGTCAGAGGTTTTATTGTTAGTTCTATGAGCATGTACGATTAGTCGCTTCCAGTAGGTCTTTTACCTTATTGAGAGTCTTCGTAAAGGTTTGTGATAGCACGAAGAAAAGAGCGTAGAGAGACATCATTAGAACGATAGAGGATCGATTATTAACCAATAGCTCAAAGAACAGCAGACCTCGCAGTATGTACAAAGCGCTATACGACAGCGCTCGTAACTTTCCGCCAATTTAACCGGTAAGTGTAATATTTTCGAAAAACGTTGCTGGTCCAACTTTATTGGACATTTTATGCTCTATCTCTAAAAAGGGGTCAAACTATGATAGGTTTTGCCGTTCAGCCAGTATTACAGGAAATAAGAGCAACTACTCTAAACACGTAAAGATTCCGCCATCTTGAAAAAGAAGTGAATAGAAACATTTGACACATACGTCTTTCGGACATTAAATAAGGTACTTTCGTACCGAATTTCAAAACAATCGGCCAATGCGTTTGATTAAAACTGCGTATACTCGTTTTCGTTAAATCAAAAGCCGCCATATTGAAATGGAAGTAAATAGGAAAAAATGTTACATTTTTTCAATTTTTATTGAACGCAAAATTTTTATTTTCAGTTTTTATTTTCAAAATAGGTCAGACCAAACGCACTGACCTATTTGGTCTTTGTACTCTTACCAAATTTCGAAACAATCGGTCAGTGCGTTTGGCTGAAACTGTGTGCATTCGTTATTATAAATCAAAGAGCCCTATAGACCATATAAGTACAAACCCGTGGAAAGTACCCTCTTAAGAAACCAAACCTGGGTTACTGGATTGTAACCCAATCCAACATATATATGTTAAGGCACCGGTTAGGCTGCTGCATTTCTGAACTGCGCATTCCAAGGTGGTGGTTTCTGCATTTACACTTACTACTATAAAGTATGAACGTTAATCAATACACACACACACACACACACACACACACACACACACACACACACACACACACACACACACACACACACACACACACACACACACACACACACACACACACACACACACACACACACACACACATATATATATATATATAATGTGTTTGTAAACATTTGGTACTAATTAATAATACACGTAAAGGTATACAAACTTTAAACAGTTTAATGACTAAACCTCATCAGAACCGGGCAAATAATTGTCTCGCCATTTATGCTTCTGTATTACAACTGAGAGTCATAACGTTGTTTTCATCCCGCTTCCAACATAATGCTATTTATTACTAGTAATAAACAAAGGATATTTAAAGAGGTTAACATCACGGGGGCGGCGGGGGTGAAATAGTGCCCCGCTCGTTTCAAAACGTGCCTTAATCATCGGTTTTTTATACGCTGTAAATATGTTTACGAGACCATTCGTTTTTGAGAAATTTCATTTTGAAAAATTATATTTCGTTTTATGATTATCTTCCGTTTTACTTTGGAAAGCGTGTTACAACGGGTGAGTTTAAACGGCCATCTATACGAGTTTTTGTATTTCTTAAGGTACTGTTTCATAACAGCCGGGGATAAAGTCAGTTGGTCAAAAGGAGGATTTAGTCTGAGTAATAAAATCAGTTCTGAAAAGTTTATCACTTAGGCTACACTCTCTACGGAGGACCAATCTGTTAGTACAGATATTAATTTTGTACAGTCAACATTCTAAAGACGTAACTGGCAAAATGTCCTGAATGTCCTTGCGTGCTGTACAGTAGCCGGTGTTTGGCCTCTGCGGTCAGGAAGATCACTGCCACTAAACTACAGATTTTGACTGTATCACTGTGATAGACTGTAAAAAAGGGAGTGTTTTAGTTTTAGAAATACCGAACTGATTGTCGGATTTATTGGAAAGTCGATCTTTAGCCTCTGCAGTGGAAACTAGAGACACCGGTTCCAGAAAGTTTCCGAAAAAAGCACTAACGCGGCGAAATTGCGCGAACTTCACAATTCACTGTTGGACTAGTTGTCGCTTGCTGTGCTAGTTGAGAAGTGAGCCAGGCAGTCAGTACAGGTAGGCCCTTAGAACCAACTGCATTTACATGTTTAACCTTGAATTCTGATAATTGGTTTTGTGATTTTAATCTTGGCTATTTATGAAAGAATGAAGTTATTTACGTAATAACAAGACTGACATTTTTTGACGCGAAAATTAAATAATATTTTTCGAAAATGATTGCGATTTCATGACAAACGATTTGACGATTTTGACAATGTTCATCGGCAGTCAGCTTTTTGAAGTAGAAACTTTTAGGCAGCCTAATACTTTTTTGTATGAAGGAAAAAAATAAAAACTACTTGATAACACGAATAACATATAAATACCGTCACTTTTTCGTACACATTATTTAAGTCTACCATTGAGTGAGTTCAACGTGCAGTCTTGGCTCAATGCTTATGAAATTATGGGACGTGATTTCAAACGAGCTTATGTTTTTTGAAATGTCTTTACATTATAGCAGCGAGATTAATAAAGACAGAGAATGGATGTAACGCACGGAAAAGCAAAATGCACTAAGCAGATTCGAACCTGCATACAGGACTGAGTTTTAGCAAACTATCCCTATCTTACCGATAGAACTACGAGCGCTTATCACTCGGTGGTTGTTGCAAGTAATATATGAAGGTGCGGACAAAAATATAAGAAGATCCTTTAGATTGAGTTAGGCCATAATAAGTTGTGCGAAAATATTGTTTGAAATTTCCCACATTCAATTTGTTTCTTCCAGAATATTTGAAAAACTGTGAAACCATAATCTTTTTCATGATCATAATCATGATACCACAAACATTATTTCCATATTGGCGGAACCGTGATAGCAATTATTCTTGGGCCTACGTCATCATAGTTAAGTAAACTGCCAAACAATAAAAGCAAAGTGTTTTATTTAATAACATTTACATATTAGAACAGTCTTATGTTGTCTTATCGATTCTGCTTTCAAAACTTATTCGGTCAATAATTGTTTTCGTCCTTAATACAGTAATAATTTAAATATTACTTTCAACAATGTTCTTTTTGGCATTTAGCTGTTTTGGTGTACACACAATTATTTGTCACTTACGCTCGTACTCTGGCGGGAACACTTTGTATTGCACCTGGAATTTTGTTTACACACCTTTTATCAGTCTTAAGTCGGTTTTATCATTTTTTTGTGAAGCCCTAAATTGAAATGTATGAGACATGAGAGGTCCATTGTCTTCTGGCATTCCTGTAGGTATCCCATATGGGTAGTTACAATAAAGCAGGTTTTTATTTTTTGTACAAAACCGATCGGAATGCTGAACGTAATAATATATGACATATTTTCTTATCATAAACTAAATTTCAAGATCATACGTCTTGAAAAAATCCGTTCAAATTCATTTAAAATAACATTGGATGGTGGTGGTGATGGTGGTGATGGTGGTAATGGTGGTGGTGATGATGGTGATGGTGGTGGTGGTGGTGGTGGTGGTGATGGTGGTGGTGGTGATGGTGGTGGTAGTGGTGGTGGTGGTGGTAGTGATGGTGATAGTGATGGTAATGGTGATGGTGGTGGTGATGATGGTGATAGTGATGGTGATGGTGATGGTGGTACCATACATTTTTATCTTACATTTTTTTAGTCTTACTTCACTATAAAAATCGGCTTTAAAGTCTGCATAAATTAGCATTTAAATTTTTAAAAATTCATTAAATAAGAAAATGAATTCTGACCGCTTTCGGGTTGTTTTTCTAATTCCTATGACAGTTATAGTTAAAATGCTGTGTGCAGATTTTAACACTGATTATGATTGTGAAATCAGAAATTCGAGAAAATGTAATTAAACAAAATATTAGGATATTGCGTCATAACATGAAATATTTGAACACACATATTTTCAAAATATTGTGATGCATGATACCATAATTAGCTGTAGAATTTTATTTAAAATCGATACTTGAAAACATCATCTCGATATCTCTAACTGTTACCGAGTTATGAGCGTTTAAATGTTGGAAAACCGGTTTCATTTTAACAATCCCCAATTTTCAGCTTGCAAGACATTTTTTAAAAGCTGATTTCGCATCTTGTATATAAAATTAGCGATTTCTAACAGCACGGAAATTTTAGACGAAAATTCAAGTTTTCACATGGTGTTTTTGTCTTTTAAATATTTCTTATATTTTTTGAGTAATCTTCACCTAAAAACCATTGTCTTTCTACTTGTGAAAATGCCAAGGTCCTTTAATTTTTTTGGAGCTGAAAAACGTCTTTTTCATTTACTGTTAAATAATACATGAAATGAATGTATAATTCAATTAAAAATCTACCTGCTTTTCGAAATTCGTGCAATACGAATTTGAACTAAGAAGACATAAAAAAGGTAATGTAATCTTAAAAATTCTTATAACAAACAAATTTTCTGTTGCGAAGAGGAAAGATCAAAAAAAGACTGTCTGAACGGTGGATTATCATAAAGCAGTTGTATTCTCCAGACGAGTGAATCGATATTCCAAACTGTACTTAAGAACTTTGTTGATACGAAATATACTGTCAATACAAGTAATAAATCCAAGTAGATAAAAGACAGCAGGAGCCGCGGGTTTCCTGCACGTCTGTCTGCGTCTTTGATACAGTAACTTCCGCTTCCTTTAACCCATTCTCAGGTACATCCTTCATCCTCCCACACAACGGTAAACCCGTAATCCTTCTATTCATTGTTTGATCCGGACTGTATCCTTCTTTTGTGCAAAGACTGGGAATAATGGGATGGATGTAATTTAGGTCACACGTGCTAACGGAAAACACATGTTTTGTGTGAATAACGACTGGCGAACTGTATCTCGCGAATAATCGAAACAAGCAGCGTATCACTGACGTGATGGAAGCGAATGAAGTTTTTCTTACTTAACAGTAATTTGTTTACTATACATTAAAAAATTGATTTCACCACCTTAATTAGCGCTAAAGTGAGGGTAGCATTTAAAATTTTCAAATTACTTTGAAAATAGGCCTACGAAAATGAACCCTGTCCGCCATGATTATGATTGCTGATTTTTTCAAATTTTAACGCTGGTTATGACAGTGAAATCGGATTTTAAATAAGAAATGAAAGATAAAAACTTTTTGATTCATAATGGCAGCCATTTTGAAACTGTTGAAATGATTTTGTTTGGTATCAAACCCGTAAGTTATTAACATAATCTATTTTTTGTTGACATTTTTTTTCTTTGGTGTTTAACGTCCGACTATTGTACACACTTGGGCTAATGCAGACGATGGGACGATTTATAGCGTATGAAAATGCCAAGCCCTGGCCGGGAATCGAACCCGGGTCCTCGGGGTGAAAGTCCAATACGCTATCAACTAGGCCACCGAGGCGGCTGTTGCAATTTTGAATAAATTCACACACGCATGTATATTATTTAAAGTCCGTAGATGTACGCAAATATAACAATATATATGTAATTTTTAATGGCCCTCAAATAGTGATCAATTGGTTAGGATTTTCGCTCATTTTTCCGGTTTATATTTTCGTTTGTTAGGTTAGTTTTGGAGGTTTTTGTTTACGTCTGGTTCGATTTAGAACGCTGTATTGATTTTCATAGATGTGCAAAATGGAGAAGCCAATTTTCAAAGATCTCGAGAAGTTCTTTTTAGAGTGTTTTCTCGGGGCTTAACTGTTACGAAACGTAACAAAAATTTAATTTTTTTAGCTCCTTTGAAAAATTAGCTGTACTTGAGAATATTTTTCAGTGTTTTTGTATATTACGAAAATTATATTTTCTTTAACAATTTTAATATTTTCTTTGCCGCGATCATGTTGACAAACGAGTTTAAATCGTCAGTTGTATAATACTTATAAATATTCCTATTTTGACGTGTGCTTTTCTAAAAGCTTTGAAACATACGGCTTTTTAATTTTTCAACTGTAATAGTTCACTGCTAAGGTTTTTAATTATTTAAATCTGGTTATTGCATGCTGTCAAGTTGGCAGACCTGGATTTCGCTGTGCAATATGGCCAACCTGTTCAACACTAATCTAATCACACATACAGAGCCTAGTTAAGACACTAACCAAGTTACAACTCCTGTTACGTGGGGAGGGATAATCAACATACTGATGTTGGCATCCCTTCACCCCTTCCAATCCCATTCAACAAATCTCATCTACCAATTAAAACTAAGGATATTTTATAGTTTGAGTGGGAATACTGAGTAAACTGGTTTTGGCAGGTTGTGCAACTTATGCTGACTAATTACGCTGATGATATTAATACTCAGTAAAGTTATTATGGTTTAAGTTATGTATTAGTATTAACAAATTTACACATAACTTTACAATTTTAAATAAATGTTGTCAAATCATTGCACAAAACTATTAATATTAAATTAGAAAATTAAAAAAAAGTTTAAATGAATCACCCAAACGAAGTGAATGTGTTATGAATCAACAAACAAACCCCAATTTCTTATAAATGTTCACATTTTGTAAAAATTTTGGTTATACTTGAAGATTTGTAATACTTGTTAGTGTACAGATTACTAATTAAAAGAAATTTACGTTTTCGAAATTGCACATTTTCGATAGTAGGTAAAATATTCGATTAGCGTCTGGGTTACTTTTTGAGTAATTACGATTTACTCCTAACTGTAAAAAAATTGGCTTCATATATATATATATATGTATAAGCACAAAGAGTGCTTTTGTCTAGCACTCCACACAAAAGCTACCATGGAGAACATTTTGAAGGAAGAACGCAAAATCTTGAGGAAGATCCTTGGCCCGAGATTAACAGAAGATGGATACAGGTTGCACTCCGAAGACCACAGAGAAAATATCGAACCTGGCAGCAGATATCAGAAGAAGGAGGCTTCGGTTCTGTGGACACATCAGTAGACTCCCAACAACGAGACTTGCCAACAGAATCCTTAAGTATATAGAAGGTGTCAAATCAACAACGTCGTGAATCGCACAAGACAGAATAGACATGACGCAGAAATAGACTCAACAGACGTTGAAGACAGGAACGCATACAGGAGAAAGATGCTCGGTTGGAAGTTCCCAGAGAATGAAATCCCAAAGAGAGCAGGGGTAAAATGGACGGAGGAGCGGAAGAGGGATCCATGGTGACAGGATGAGGGAGGTGTGGAGGATTAGAAGGAGCAAGACATGAGTCCGAGTGCTTTGCGTGATCCAACAGGGTCTATACGCAGATAATAATAATAATATATATATATATATTATATATATATATATATATATATATATATATATATATATATATATATATATATATATATATATATATATATATATATATATATAAAAACTGATAGACCAATCGAAACTTGAAAATCGATTTTTCACGATTACAATAATTTATTCTCCTTATTTTGCTGAGATAATAGGCGGGAAATTAATTTAACTTGTAACAGTGAATGAGTATTAAGTATCCATACATATTATATGACCGAAATTAAAGCTAAATATGATTAAATTTCGAAGGTATGTATTCCAGCAGAGTTTTGTGCAATAAGGGCTTTAAAACTAAGGTTTGTTGAAAATTAAAAATGGTGTTCGGTTGCCAAAAATAATGTGTTAACGCTTCACAAACATTTGATCATTTAAGAAAATGCGGTTTAAACTTGTCACAGATAACGTACAGACAAGTCAAAGCAGCAAGTACCCTCGAGTGTGCTCAAACCTGTCTTCGAGCAGATGAGGTGTACCCAGTGGTCAGAGGTCAGCTAACACGTGGAGAGGGAGGACTGTACGACCTCTGATCTCTGTCCTACGTTGCTGAGGATTAGACCAGTCTGTTTTAAAAGCCATCCCTTTAAGATCTGTTTAATATTATAATTTAAAACCTAATGATTCTTCGTACTTTCAATAAATCGAGACGTTTACGAATATTGTTAAATGTTTTCGATTTTTAGAAATTTGTTTTCATGACTGAAGCGGTCATTTGTGCTTATAATCTCACGTTAAGGCTGGCGGCCAGCAAATGCGGAGCGAAGCGAAGCGGAATGAAGATGAACGGCAACCGGAAACGTAGTTCAGTCAGTTTGAAAAACGTGTTTATATTTTTAAATCTAAATTTTTTAGTCTACTGTAACGGATTCTAGAAATTATTATGTTTAAAAACCGTAACCTAAGCAACGGTAACCTAGGTAATGAGAAATAATAAGTTTGGAGGTGTGGTCAGCGTGGTGGGGAAAGTGGAACCTAGACAGAGTCGAAGCTACATGGAGCAGACGCCGCTTAACTCTGCTCAGATCCGTTACGCTTTCAGTGGCCGTTCTTAGTACGTTAAAACAATGGCTTTTGACGTATAAAAACAATGGTTTTGAATGCGTAGTTCGCTCCGTTCAATGCAACTCTGTTGGGCATTTGGTGGCCGCCCGGCTTTGTCGTTTGTTTTTGTCTGTAATGCTATTCCGTAATTAATTTGTAATTAAGTTTATTTATGTAGCTGTCTTACTTTGACATTTCCTCAAAAGACATACGATTAAAGTAATTCTGTTAGCGTTGTTTGCTCTCTGTCAATATTAATCTGTTAAAACAAATTTTGTTCAGCTGTCAGTAGCGTTTCAGTAGTAAAGCTTACCTCGCAATGTCTTCCAAGTAAATTTCCACATTTATTTTTCGCAACTTCGCTGGACACTAATTTTAAATTTTAAGAAATTTTTCTTGGTAAATGTTGCCCACAATATTATTTGTATTGATCTGATTCATTAAACAGCTAAGTTTTAGGTTATGTTGTTAAGAACTAGTGATGTTAATTTGTCGTGTTTTCGAACAAATTATCGTAATTAAAATAAAAGGAAGAGAAATCGTGATACATGATTTTTATTTTTGTTTCAATAACAGAAATTACTTTTTTCGGTGTTAGTAAGCGGAACTAGTTTTGTAACTACGTTGTTTATACGATGACATAATATTTTCTTAGTCGCAGTTCTAACAAAGTCAAGTGGACCAGGCAGACAAAACGAATCTACGGAGCACTCTTGCAAAAAGTTGGAAACATTTTGAGAAACTCAGGCCTTCGTTGAAACCAGTTGTTTGCGTAATGTCTCTTCAACTAAGTTCTCCACGGCTAAGATCACCATCTCATATAGAGACTCGTAGTTAGAAGTAAATTAAAAAGAGAGGTTATGGAAAGAGGCGATGAAATTAAGAAACGGAGGTAAAACAGTAAAAGTGAATAGGATGAACGTTCAGAGAGTGGAACTCACGGATTAAAATGCCAAGAATAAGAATGCATGCAGACGAAGAAGAAACAAAGCAGAGAAAACACAAAAGAAAGACAATCTTATCGTGTCACGGCGATATAATAATTTAATCGTAAATTATTTACGTTTAAAAATTAATTGTAAATAATTTTTTTAACATAACTGCGTATGGGTAAATGAACCCAGCTAAATGTTTTTTGTTGTTAATTTAAGGCGAAACGCACATTAAAGCTCTTATCGCCTCCCTAAATGTAAGTGTGAGTGTAAAGTGTTAAATCGTAAGTGTAGTGTTGTAAGCGTGTGTTAGACTCGGGTACCATCAGGAACGTCTAAATCCTCTCAATAGATTCAGCTAGGATTCAACCAGATTCAACTAGATTCAACTACTCTTTGTTGGTTGAAACCAGATAAACCCAGCAAAACCGTTCATCCCTTTTATAATGGCTGTTATTATTATTTCTTTTTAATTCGTAACTTATTGAAAATGTGATTTCACCACCGTAAATCTAGTAAAAACTGCATGTCTTAAATTTTGCTAAAAATACAAAATGGGACCTGCACCAGTCATTGTAAACAGACTGAGACTTTGAAGGTTCTTCCATAATGACCTATTACTGATAATTTCTCGCTAACGGTATTAGTGTTTTCAAATACTGTGCCTTCTATTTCAAAGTTTAACTTAAAATCAACGACTGACGTATTCAATTTTGAGTTTGGATCTTCAGTTATATCCTTCCGCTTGCGTCACCAGCCTACAGATCACCTTCTAATCTAACACTAATATCGCCACGACTTCATCTCACATAAAGTTAACACATTACCTAAGTCTGTTCGTATTATCTTCGGGTAAATTCGTATCAACTCGGCGCTAGCGGGACTTGTCAGAAATCCAATTTAACATTCCCGCTAAGTCTAACTTTGAATAGCAATTTTCCTAATGACTTCCGTATTTGTTGCCTTGGCGCGTTGGCTTTCTACCATTTCACGAATAATTAAAATATGTAAATTTTAATTTCTACTAGTATGTTCTGCATGATAGTTTGTAACCAACTTAAGGATATTTAGAACGCAGGCTAACAGTCAGTAACGGTGTATTCTTTCAATTATCGGATTAAGAGATCGATAAAAAAGAAACGGTAGTTTAAATTAATTCTCAACAGATAAGTATGTTTAATTTGTCGCTAGAACTAAGGATAGCGCTAGTAGTTCAGTCAGCTGTTCATAGGAGCGAATTAGATGTCATTTTTATTGATTTGTTTTGTTATTTAACGTTCATGATGGCTACTTTAAGCTAATTAGACTAATGAGGACAAGATGTCGACGTAAGCAGCTAGAGAAAAGCAGTAATTTTCAAACCTACGATTTTGAGTTGCGCAAGTTTGAACACACACAAGACATGCCGTCATTAATTTGAATACGTCAGCCCTCAATATTAAAGTTATTTCTCTCTCTTCGGATTGTTCTTTAACCATTTCGTTTTGTTTTCTATTCAGGCACTTGAAGACTAAATTTAAGAAAATATATTCGAAATCGTTAGAATCGATTAAAAAAATCAATTTAAAAAAATCGATTTTTGAACATGAACATGAATTTTAGTTCTTTTTTTCTAGTTTTATTTCATGCGATGTGAAGAAACAAATAGAGACGGTCAGATATCTAAGTAAAAAGTAATTGAGGAATTTAAAAACGGAATTATAAATTGAAATATGTAGATTAGTTTTTCGTGAGCCACAATATTTGTTTAATGTACACTTTATACAGCGAGAAAATTACATAATAACCATGGTTACAAGTACATTTTAGTTTTTCAGATGTGTGAAGGCCTATAAGGTAAATTACGCTTGTTATTAATTATTATTTTTTTAAAAAATTTATACAACCATCTATGGACTAAAATTACACAACTTTCGTCCTTGTTAACCCCTGTTTCCTCCTGGGCCAGTACTCCTTCATTCTCTGGCTCATTCTATGACGTTCCGCCTCCGAAACCACTCGCCTCCTTCCTCTACGATTCTCTTCAGAGATGTCTTTCAACTCAGCAGCTTCCTCCCCCACGTTGCCCTATTTTGTAACTCTTCAGCGCTCATCCCACATCTAGTCAGATCCTGATGGAGTTCCTTGAGCCAAGGAATTTGTGTGTTCCTGTTTTCCTGAAATGTCAGCACTGTTTTCGCTATTCTTTCTGGTTTCATCCTGCTGATGTGCCCATAAAACATAAGTCTCCTCTTCTTCATTGTAATAGTGATTTTTTGAAACCTTTCATAAAACTCTTTGTTTGATCGCATATGGGTACTTGAACTCACCATCACTCACTCTTCTCGGTCCCAAAATCTTCATCAAAAATTTTCTTTCCTTCTTTTCGATCTCCGATAGTCCCCTTCCAGATAGCTTCTCTGCCGCATACAGACATTCAGGTTGAACTACTGTGGTGTAGTGTCTAAATTTTGCTTGATAAGACAAGGCTTTTGATTTGTACGTGTTCTGGCACAATCTAAACGCAATCATTAATTTTTTTATTATTACTTATAACTTGTTGTTTTCTACCGTTAGCAATGAATACAAACGTACTAGAAGTAAAGCCACCATTATAAAAAGCGTGCTCGATATTATCGGTTGAAGTCCAAGTAATTCGGCTATCTGCCGCTACGAATGCTGCATTCTGCAAGGACATTTGAGGAAATATACAGTACTATTTGAATGTATTTGAACACGCTGCCGCAAGATGCCATCAGCAGCGAACGCTCACATAAGATTTATGCTTCTAGTACTTTTATATTCAATGTCGTTAGCTTCCAAGAACGTTTGATCACATGTGTGTTTGTTTTACGAATGCGGTAAAAGTTAATAATTTATTTTACTTTTTGACTTAACACGGATCTTTAGCTATTGTATTGGTATTCTAACATTCACAAGTTTTGTTATAGAATTTCTGAAAAAACTACAATGACTAAATGTTCATTTTTGTGAACATTTTTCCACGCGTCAACGTGAACATTTCAAAGGCTTTGTATGAAAGTTATCCTTTCACGCAACTGAGATGAAGAAGGAAGCCTTTAAAATGCATGCCGCATCCCTAATTGGATACTGATAGGGATGTAAGATTGTATTTAAAGGTTAATTTGTTTTGTAGATATCAATTTCATTTTCAATTTTTTGAAGCCCCACATGTGTAAAACGCAAATATTGTGTATTACTAAATACTCGATAAGTGTACTTCAACGTAAATCAAATGTCTGTAGGCGCAGCAGATTTGAATGTTGAAATTATTAACAAAAAGATATTATTATGGTTAAACAATTTTAAATAGCACAGAACTGATTTTTTCTTGTTCTCTTCTTAAAATTGTTTCTTAACGATAGAATATTTGAACGAGCGGAGCGAGATGTTTGTTTCAACTCGACCTTTCGGTATTTGGTTTGTATGTTTCGACCAAACGCACTGATCGACTGTTTTAAAAATTTGGTACCTAGTATAAAGCCCAAACGACTGTAAGATTTTTCACCATTCACTGCCGTTTCAAGATGGCGGCCTCTAATTTAACGACGACGACAGTACGCAGTTATAGCCAAACGCACTAAGTATCTTTTTGAAAATTATAGGTATTTAAAGACGAATGTGTAAGATTTTCCCCATTATTTTGCGTTTTAAGATGGCGGCCTTTGATTTAACGAAGATTGTAGTGACCGGTTATTTCCTGTAATACTAGTTAAACGGAAAAATCTATCATTATTTCATAGAGAAAATCTATATAATTTTTTTTACTCAAACAGCTGTTATGAAAATTACACTTTTTTTACCAAATATAAACCAATATTAAAATTTAATTATTAATCACAGCTGATTATTAACATTAATTTCATGAAGAAATGTTTACCTTTTATAGATCTTCCTGTTTAATTAAGTTTAAGTTTAATTAAGAATTAAGTTTAATTAAGAAACATTTATGGTTTTTTTTTAATTTGAAACCTAGTCCTTTTAAGAAAAGCATTGAATACGACTTACAAGTCTCCTAAAAATTGTTTTTATTCTTGACCTAACTTAATTGTGTTTATACTCGTGTGTGTGTGTGTGTGTGTGTGTGTGTGTGTGTGTGTGTGTGTGTGTGTGTGTGTGTGTGTGTATGTGTATATATATATATATATATATATATATATATATATATATATATATATATATATATAGAGAGAGAGAGAGAGAGAGAGAGATCTTGCTTTGAAGAGTAGAAAAGTGGAGGTAATATTGTATTACTAAACAGGTATTACGTCTTTCTTTGAGGTTATGTTTATTATAAAATCCCTAGCTGGGGCTAATCCAGTTGAACAAGATATCAAAACCATCGAAACATACATTACATAGGCCTACTTAATAAACAACTATAAGAATACAAACACATCACAGTATTTTATTTAAGGATGTTCTCCTCCCTTATTCTGTTTAGCGCAGGAACACACTCAGAAGGAAGTTAAGATCGTCTTTTACGTTTTTAAAACCGGAGCTGTCCTCCCGTCCGGAAAATATTTCCACCAGAACAGAGCCGCGCCGTCGCCGCGCGCAGCGCTCTCTCAAGTGTGCACAATCTCGAGCCAATATTATGCGCATAAATATTGCAATAATTTGTAATCGAGACAATGTGGAATGTATTCTTACGTGTGATTTAACATGTTTTTCCGCGCCATTGTCCCAGCTATCTCGTGTATTCACCTAGCGTGCAATAATTCTGTGTGTTTTACAGCGTGTGTCTACTTGGGTTCGAGATCGGTTACTGCTGATGTTTTATTTTGCTTTGCTACTATTACTGTTTAGTGTATTAGTTTGTAAAGACAGCCCTTGTTGACAAACGTTTGCGTATAAAGCATTGAAATTATTATAATATAGTTACGAATATCAAATGTGAAAGTTTGAGTTTTATCTTAAGAATTGAAGACTGAATATACTTAACAATTTTAAAGACGAAATTATTTGTTTTTTAATTATTTAATTCAAGAATTTTCATTTAATTGCAAATTAATTATATGTTGACCGGAGGACACATCTTAGAAAGTTGACGCATTGACTGGTGTGAATAAAACCGAAGGAAATGCTTGAAGGAAAAGGTTTGATTTTAAGTAAAACATTACCTTCATTCAGTACGAATAACGATTACCTTTTGATTACGAGTAAATCCTTCAGTCTAGAAGTAAAAGGATCAACTGAAGAAACTTTCATGTAGTTAATTGTGATTTAAATAAAATACTAATTATTGTAGTATGTAAATTTGTTGTTTGTTGTTATTTTTCTAAATGGTTGTCTGTTGGTTTCGTGTTAACTGTATTTGTATTTTAAAAGAATATTTACTGCACTTTAAGTAGTAGGAAATGTAAACCAATCTGTCGCTTCTTCGTTACTTAAGAACACCTTTAAATGTTTTTGACACGAGCTACAAGTTCCTAACCGATACTTTCTTGATATCCAGGATCAGTTAAATAACGCAAACATATTTTATCCCTGGTGATGAAAAGATATCCCCATCTCTAGGCTCTTCATTAGTGTCTAGATACCTTTTCGTTAACTATTTCATATTCTAATTCTAAGCTCTTAAAATCTCCAGTAAGTGGACAAGAAAGTGATTTACTATGTTTAACACTTTGCACAGAAACTGACTGTATAACAACAAGAAACATAACATAATCATTTACTTTACATTGTAATCTTCTGCTAAATAAATTTATCGTTTCAAAGGATTTGCTTTTTTAAAAGTAAATGGTCGGTTTTATTCATAACCTTTTACTACTGACTAAGAAAATGGATCAACAAAACAAGGATTTGCTTTTTAACTGATATTTTTATTCACACCAATTGAAGGATATGTTTAAGATTTTGTGAATTAAAGCTTTTGCTTCTTTTTATTCATAAGGCCTATTAAATATACAATCAAAATTGTAACAATATTAAGTAAACTTACGCACACAAGTTTATGCACACAAAGTTTATATGCGCATTTTACGGATTTCGATTGTTATAGCTGTCAATTTATATTCGCGATAGGTCCAAAAACACCCAAGAACAGAGTGACTTAGAATTTAATCTGGCAAGTTAGAGCGTACGATTTGGTAAATTAATGTCTCCATGATGGAGTACGATTAAGTTGGGAAAGATACTCATTGAAATAACTGAGGTATCGGACACGGTCCCATAGGAACTGCTCAACTATCTTACTATAACAAAGTTTTTTACGCAAAATAGGGAAAACGAGAGATTTGTTCATCGCATGTGTGGTTGCAAATAAAGTGACACTCGGAGTGGTGGTGTCAGAGGACGTACCTTCCGGATAGCCACTCCCGAGTGGGTTTGTGACGGATTAATGAATTTCAGCCAACCGATAAATCGAGCGTCCTGACTGAGAGTTAGCCTTGGCGGGGCTAAGCGTTGATGTTACTGGTAACTAGACGTAAATGGAAATAAGACAAAAAACTCGACTACTGGAAATTGCCGCTAACCGATTCACCGCCACTATCCCTGAGTGACGTCACTGCGTTAGGTAAAGCGGCCTTCAGTAATCACCCTGTGACGTCACGATAAAATCCTTTTAGTTCATATTTACGCCGTTAGTTCTGTCTGCAGTGGTGCCAGGCAACAGACGTTTGATTTATTACAGTACAACTGTGCAGTACTGTAGTAGTGTATTTGTATTTCTCCCTTCCTCTCCATGTCATTGTTGGTAGTCAGTTTGGACATTTCCCTCTTCTCTTAGCCCTCCATTCGTCATCGTACATTCGCTTTAAGGCTGCTTTACACAACGCTAGTAACTTGTTCGAGTCACTAAAACCGATTACTTCACCTTAATACTCTCCTTGTGTAAATTGGTGTTTTGCATTCCAGTAGAGTACTCGCTGCTGGTCTCCGCGCCAGTCGAGTGAACAGAAAGCAATCCTATTTACTGGAACTAGTTGGTTCCCCCACACAGTACTCGACTGTATGACGTACTAGCACCGTTCGAGACCGATTACACGATTTCAGTAACACGTACGAATGGTTAGTTTAGTCGTTGATAGTGGTAAGCCACGTGTTTTGTAATAGTTGAGCGTTGTGTGTATAAAATGGCTAAGCGGGGCGAATATACCACTTTAAAATTTGTGGAACTGTACAGAGACGAAGAATGCTTATGGAATACGAGCCTGAATAATTATAAGAACAAATCGGCCGTGAATCGGCTTTATTAAGAATTGTAAATGAAATGAATATCTGATTTTGGTGTTGCTGAGCCAAAAAATAAAATTAAGAATTTAAGATCATCAAGAGCTTGTTAAAATTAAGAAATTCGAACATTTCTTAAATCGGAAGATTTCGGAAGCTATTTCACAGTTGTAAGGCATAAGAGAGTTATTGCCATCTTTATTCGGCTGTTTATTGCTTCTCTTATTGTTGTATTCGTGGCGATATTTTCTCCAACAGTAAATTAAAAGAATCTGGAGACTTTCGCATACAATTTCGGTATTCGGGAATGTCCTCTAAGAAGCATACTTGAGGCCCCACGCGCGATCTTCTAGTCAGCCATTTTCTTACCCATGTTCTTTTTGGCACGTTTTCTTCTGATACGATTATTTCCATCAATTCTTCGTACACCACTTTAATACGCGTCTTTAAACACTTTTTGATCAAATACGTTTTGCATATAGTGCTTATCTGTGCAAGGAAATAAGACAAAAAAATTCGACTACTGGAATTTGCCGCTAAACCGAGTGGCGTCTACACGTATTTAGCCAATTTTAGCGTGTAGACGCCACTGTCCCTGTACAGTACTCGCCTCGGTGACTCGTGCAAGTCACTAGCATCATATAAAGCGGCGTTAATTTTTTACAAAGTAGTGAACCAAAATTCACTTCGTCACTGAAACGTAACTCGTACCAATGATAAAACTGGCAATGTGATTCTTTTAATTGGCAAAATTGGGGCAACTCTCCGATTGGCTGAAGAATATAGCGCGATTGTTATGGTATAGACAATTAGCAGCTGACAAATGTAGAATGTTTTGTTTAACTGGAATTCATGATCTATTGGCCTTAACAGCTACACTGTGATAAAACAAATATCTGAACGGTATATCGACCTCGGTAAAGGCAAGGAAACAGAACAAATTGAATTTTGTGGAAATTCTACTTAAAAATTTGAGTCAAACATTTTTTTATTATTATTACAACTGAGTAAAAATAGCCGCCTCGGTGGCCTAGTTGATAGCGTACTGGGCTTTCACCCCGAGGACCCGGTTTCGATTCCCGGCCAGGGCTTGGCATTTTCATACGCTATAAATCATTCCATCGTCTGCATTATCCCAATAGTGTGCACAATAGTCGGGCGTTAAAAAAAAAATAAATAAAAAAATAAAAATACACATCTAGTAAGTCACATTTCTTAATACAACACTTTGAGGAGACATAACTCATTGGTTTATTCCCTTATTGACTGAAGTCCATCAAGTCAAGTGGTTTTGTTCTTCGCAGCCTTCTGATTAAACCGGCTTCTTTGTAGAGCCCCATAGCTGTGTTCCATAGGTCCACACCGGCTTTAAGACTTGCTTATACATTAGCAGTTTATTATGGATTGATTATTGGGATTTCCTTCCCAGAAGCCAATACATATTTATGAATTTGAATTCTTGTTATTTCTTTTTAACATGTTCATTCAATTTCAATTTGGCGTCCAATCCTAATTAGCATAGGGAACTTGTAATGAGTTGATTATAATTGCCGATCTTGTATTTGCTGTATACAAGAGATCTTCGTAATTCTGAAAATATAACAATTGCCACTTTTTCAGCCCATACTGCAAAACTAGCAACTGGGAAGAAAATTGAGGAAGCTGTAGGAAAGCTTCAGAGGGCCTCTGATGCTGTGAGCAGATGGACCAAGAAATGGCGCATTGGTCTGAATGAATCAAAATCAGTTAATGTTAATACTACAAATTTAAAGATTGAGTCAAACATGACGTGAAATATAGGCGCGACACAATGTTTTTTTCGAACTTTATTATGTTGTAGTAAAATGACAATAATTAAATGTTATTTTGAAAAAAATGAATTTAGTTTAGTTTAGTTTTAGTAGTCTGTTTTGCTAAAAAATGGAATATTTTTTCACACTTTATTATAAAACCTCAACCTGAAAAAAATATGGCACTCTCACAACGAAACTAATTAAAGTGTTTTTATCGTACATTGTTTTGAAAATATATTTTCATCTCATAAAATTACCGTTATTTCATTTTCAACGAAACGTGAAAATTTGAAATGACAGTTTATGCAGATTTTAACGCTGCTTATGTTGGTAAAATAAGACTTTGAGAAACGTACAATATAAAAATGTCGCACTTTTTAAGTTTTGGAATGGCTGGAATTAATAACGGAGTAACAAATATTATTTTGTTAATATTCTTGTCCAGGGTGCTGCCAAAATCAAATTGGCCAATTTTAAATCAAATCGGACGGAATTGCGAAAAAACACATGTTTTTTTTTAAAAGAAACACATCAAAATGTTTTCTTTACTTTCGTCAAAATTTGGTACCAATATTTCCAGCTTGCTCAAAGCTGGGGTTACAAAATAAAAAACACAAAATGTTAAACAGACGAAATCTAATCGAATTTCAAAGCCGGACCCCATTGTAATAAAAAACCCAGTTTTTATTTTTTAAATGGATGAATTTGACGAGATCAAAGCCTTCCCGAAAGCCTATATTAAAAGAGCTTCCTCTGCGAGGGTTGATCATGGGATGGAAACGTAGAGATATATTTTTAATGAAAGTTGGGTCGTGTAATACGAGGAAATAAAGTAATAGAGGTTGTGCTTGAAAAGCTGAATTTGGGGAGGGCAAACGGAGCTGGTTTGGATAATCACTTGTCAGCGAAGAGTTTTTGGTATTATTTGTGCAAGGTTTTTATTTTGTTAGTTTTATTGCGTTGTTCTATTGTTTGTGATATAATGTCGCTTTACTGGTGTGATCTTTAGAAATGTTAAGTCTACTTGAAACTGATCTTGCAAAATGTTGCATAGTGTTTCAACTATAAAACAATCTTTTAAAATATTTTATTGACTCTACTTGAAATCAATTTCTTAAAATCAATGTAGCATTCAATGTTTTCCTGGAAACTGATATGCTAACATGTGATGCAAGTGTCGCTTCAGTTGAAAATGTTTTTTTCAAAATGTGGCATACAATCCAGTTGAAAATTGATCTTTTAAAATGTAATACATAGTGTTGATTCACTTGAAAGTGATCTTTCGAAAAGTAACCTAGTGTCTACTTGAAACCGATCTTTTAAAATATGATATATCCTGTTGTATCATTTAAATAAAAGATCTTGCAAAATATACAGAATGTCGCTTCACTTGAAATTACTCTTTTAAAATGTGGCGTGAAGGCTACTTGAAATTAATCTTTCAAAATGTGGTGTAGTTTTCACTTGAAAATACTCTTGCAAAACATGACCTAAAAACTATTTTAACTCTTACAAAATTTGTTTTTTAAAATTTTTTATCAGCTTGAAATTGATCTTGCTAAATACAATTTTGTGGCGTATTCATCACATTTAATACTGGTCTTGCTAAATTCTGCTTTAAATGTCAGACCGCTTGAAACTGTTTTTCCAAAATGTGGCTTTTATTATTTTAAAAACATATTAAAAATGCAATAATTTAAAAACACCTTAAAGTTGAACTTTCAGTTAGGAATAAACTAAAACAATAAAGGATTATCATAAATTTAAAAAAGAATAAAATTTATAATACAAATATTAAGAGTTACAATAAATAGGAAAATATGAGGTATATATATATATATATATATGTGTGTGTGTGTGTGTGTGTGTGTGTGTGTGTGTGTGTGTGTGTGTGTGTGTGTGTGTGTGTGTGTGTGTGTGTGTGTGTGTGTGTGTGTGTGTGTGTGTCTATATAATACAATATATATATATATATATATATATATATATATATATATATATATATATATATATTTATTATTATTATTATTATTATTATTTGCGCATAGACCCTGTTGGATCATGCAAAGCACTCCGACTCATGTCTTGTTCCTTCTAATCCTCCACACCTCCCTCATCCTGTCCCCATGGATCCTCTTCCGCTCCTCCGTCCATTTTACCCTCGCTCTTTTTGGGATTTCATTCTCTGAGACCTTCCAACCAAGCATCTTTCTCCTGTATGCGTGCCTGTCTTCAACGTCTGTTGAGTCTATTTCTGCGTCATGTAGGTCTATTCTGACTTGTGCCATCCACGACGTTGTTGATTTAACTCCTTGTATATACTTAAGGATTCTGTTGGCAAGTCTCGTTGTTGGGAGTCTACTGATGTGTCCATAGAACCGAAGCCTCCTTCTTCTGATATCAGCTGCCAGGTTCGATATCTTCTCTGTGGTCTTCAGGAAGTGAAACCTGTATCCATCTTCTGTTAATCTCGGGCCAAGGATCTTCCTCAAGATTTTGCGTTCTTCCTTCAAAATATCCTCCATGGTAGCTTTTGTGTGAAGTGCTAGCGTCTCGCTTGCATATAATATCTCCGGTTTTATAACTGTGTTGTAGTGTCTGATTTTTGTGTTATATATATATATATATATATATATATATATATATATATATATATATATATATATATATATACACATATTTTCCCAAGTAATAAATGTATGTAAAATCACATCTACTAATTTCTATATAATCAAAATATTTTATGAAAAATATATAACTATACTTTTTTAACCTAAACATTTTATTTGTTTTTTTAAAGGGCAATAGAAATTTTGATAAAAAATATGGTTGTTTAGGAAAATATTGTCGTTAATAGTCCTACAACAATACTTGCATCTGTTAACTTCCAAAGGGAAGGTACGGTAAGCTTAATGTGAACATTTACAAAAGTTGACATCCAAGTGTCTGGTTACAACCATTTATAATGTTTGCGTCTTCCCGTATTAAAGTAACTCACGTTCCCTTGTCTAGATTTGTTTAAAATGTTATAAGACAAAATTTAAACGCAAAACAAACACCTTGTAGCCCAAAGTAATAGAGCTATTGATGGATACACATGGGCCGGTATAGAAGTGATAAATATCGAGTGGTGTTTATTTATTAAAAGGAATAATGTTAGTACTTTGAACGTTAGAGCGGCCATCATGGCAAGACCCAAGCCGGGGACCATGAAATGAACACCGATCCTCACATCTAGACCAGTTTTTAAGTTGTCGTTAAAATTTATATAAATGTGTGTGTGTGTGTGTGTGTGTGTGTGTGTGTGTGTGTGTGTGTGTGTGTGTGTGTGTGTGTGTGTGTGTGTGTGTGTGTGTGTGTGTGTGTGGTTTAGTAAGCTCACGTTTGAAATTTTGGTCCGATTTGATTCAAACTTGGCATAAATACCGAATACGGAAAAAACTATGACGAATTCGGTAACCAGCAAAAATTCGTTCAACAGTTTCAAAATGGCAGGTATTTCAAATTTTCAAAAATTAGTAACTGTTTTGTCTTACAATAAAATCTGCATAATGTTGCACTTACAACTTTCAAATTAAATTGAAAATAATTGCACCATGACCGCCGTGAATTCAATTTCTGAATTTCAACCTATTTTGAAATTCAAAAAACCAATGTACGCATTTTCTAACGCTGATTATACTATAATCGAATTTTTATACATATCGATTTATTTACATATACATATACATACATTTACATATACATTTACATTACATATACATATACATATATATTTACATATACATATTTACATATACATCGACAAAAAATTGTAAGACAAAACAGTTACTAATTTTTGAAAATTTGAAATACCTGCCATTTTGAAACTGTTGAACGAATTTTGCTGGTTACCGAATTTGTCAAAGCTTTTTCCGTATTCGATATTTATGCCAAGTTTGAATCAAATCGGACCAAAATTTCAAACGTGAGCGTACTAAACCACACACACACACACACACACACACACACACACACACACACACACACACACACACACACACACACACACACACTTGATTCAAACGGCATAAATATCGAATACGGAAAAAGCTTTGACAAATTCGGTAACCAGCAAAATTCGTTCAACAGTTTCAAAATGGCAGGTATTTCAAATTTTCAAAAATTAGTAACTGTTTTGTCTTACAATTTAAAAAAAAATAAAATTCGATTATAGTATAATCAGCGTTAGAAAATGAGTACATTGGTTTTTTGAATTTCAAAATAGGTTGAAATTCAGAAATTGAATTCACGGCGGTCATGGTGCAATTATTTTCAATTCAATTTGAAAGTTGTAAGTGCAAAATTATGCAAATTTCAATGCTGATTAAGGAAATCAGAATATCAAAAAGATTAAGATTCAGAAGAATACTTTCGAAAATTCGTTTTTATCACGTCAGCAAGACAACTGCAAATCACGATTTTTTGTATCATTTCTTATATGCAAAACATTAATCATGAAAATAATATAGGTAGGGTGACAAAAATTCAGAGACAATTCATAAAAGGAGAAATTAGTTATTTCTTAAAAAATTTCAAGAAATCGTGATTATGGTTTTATTACTCTACACAAATATATTGGACAATAAAAGTGGAAAGTGTAATAGAAGAAGAAAATATACAAGAAAGAAATAGTAAAAAAAAACGAAAAGACAGCTAGAAAAGGAATAAACAAAAGAAAAGGATATTTAAACGAGGCAAATTTTTCTACACACATATTATAAATAATTAAAACTACATTTACATTACAAGAATGTATTGAAAAATAAAGACGAAAAGGTCACTGAAGTGAAAAGAAAACAGAGATAAGGAAATTAGTTAAGAAAAAATGAAGTTAAGAAAAGAATGTTTTTAAAGGCAATACAAAATGAGACTCCCAGCAATTATTTAAATTTATTAAGAATCAGTATTATATAATATATAAAATAACTTTATAGGTTTTTATAAAACATTATAAAGTCTGTACTGTGTTTAATAATTTCTTATATTAAGTAATGGATGGATGTTTGTGAAGAAAAATTATGAAGCTGTCTGCATAAATTGTTAAAAAATACTGTGTACAATATTCAAGATCTTTATACCACGTTATGATTAATTATGCCAACAAAATGGCTGACGAAATAGTTTATTGTTTCTGTGACATATCGCCAACAAACGAATAACGACGCGTTAGCGAAATAAACATAAAGAGCGTCTCGCGTGGCTCAAGTGTTACGAGACGCCCGCATCGAGGAGTTGTGTTAAATTGACATTCGAGTTTTCTTCATTTCCTGCCAATAGATATTCACGAGTACAGTTTGTTTGTGACGTGAGGGTCTGCAGGAACGAAATTTCCATTGCTTCGCGACCCTCCCCCGCTTTCCTTCATCCCCTAATTCTTGCCACCCTTGTCCATCCATCTTGCTCGCTAACCCCTCGTTGGCTCTGGGCTTTGCGACTTCGTTCGATATTCTCAGCGCTATAAGGGTTCCGTTTCACCTGCTTCGGGGTGTTTAATAGAATCTTTTATCTGTTCTTGTTAGTTTTTGAAAAATACCCGTATTAAATACCCGTTTAACGTGGTTACTGTTATAATAAATGAGTTTTGGATTTAGCATTGTTCATACATTATTAAATATAGTTTTACAAAATTGTCAAGAAATTATGTACTCTTGTAGTTTAAAACTTTAAAATCAAAACTAGATTAAACCATTAATTTTTAATTTCTTTTTATATTCTTCTTTTCTGCTTGGCTTATTGTCACTATGTTCAGTATAATGATCTTTCCTAACTTCGTCAATTCTACTTTCGTTGACGCGTTTCGGAGAACCTCCATCTTCAAATACTATATCTATACTCATCTTAGAGAATAGATATAGTTTCTTGAAGATGGAGGTTCTCCGAAACGCGTCAACGAAAGTAGAATTGACGAAGCTAGGGAAGGCAGATCATTTTACTGAACATAGTAGCATTAATTTTATTTTATCGTTAAAAATATTTTTTTATAATCCATTGCGTTCATGATTTTAAAATAAAAAAAACAATTTTGATTCTCGAATAAATGAAAAATAAGAAATCCGACGGAGGTCAAAATTTATTTCGAAGATGTCCGATTCACTTTTGAATATCGGACATATTCAAGTGAATAAGTAAAAGAATATGTTTTTTTTAAAGTTCAAATGTAGCAAATTGATTTTAGTTACGAATCATGATATATGACAATTCGTTCTCAAACTATTCTTTTTTTTTGATATGTTGTGAAACATATTTTCCCTTACTAATAGTCCTCCACGTTTTATGATTGAAATCAGTTTTTCGAAAAGGTTTTTAAGATAGTTTTAAATTTCACGACGGACGGAGATTTTAAAAATTATGATTTTATATCCTTACGTCTAGATCATTGTTGCGGGTATATGTAAACCGATGTTCGACACAACTGTTTCTTGAAGAAACGGACATTACGCAAACATCACATCTGACATCTTATTCTTTCACATGAAGAAATCTTTTAACGTGCTTGGTCCTTTTATAACATCAGCATGAAGCAAATAGAAAGAGGGCTGGCTTAAGCTGACTTAGGTCGACCCACCATAAACGCACATTAGATCGGCTGGTAAGGTCCTGTAATATTGACAATGGCCTTAACATGATTGCGCTCACACATGTGAGGACAGTCTTCCGAATAGCAGGTACATTATTGACCTCATCTTTCCTACTTATTTCTTTATTTCGATGACCTCTTTAACAATCCTGGTCTTTTAATTTTACACATTCGCTATCTGTCTGTCCGATTCAAAATATATGCTGGGAAATTACGGTAATTTCAAATCTTTAAAAAATCGCAACTTTTCTACCTCACATAAAAAAGTATTTTTTGTACTGGCGGCGGTCACAGCTCGTTTTTGTACTTTAATTGTAATTTAAAGACTTTTTATGTTAATTTTCTCAGACGTTAACGCTGATAATAACTGTGCAATCAGGTTTTAAAAGTGTGTACAATTAAAAAGAAATCATTGTTGGGGATCTTTTTAATAAAATCAGCAAGACAAAAGTGCCGTGACTTTTTAATCTTTTTAATTCTCAAAACTGATGACACTTTTATAGATTTAAGATTGTTTGTGTTCTGTTATGTTCAGTTTGTTTAAATAGTGGTAAAACATATTTTCAACACGTCTTCGTCATCGACGAACAGAAGATTAATTGTTTTTTAAGTGTTTGCTTTTATTTAACGGCGGCAGTTTAGGGCCAAGTCAAGTTATATTGTATCCTATCGGCCTATTGATCCGAAGGTACGTGTAAACTCAGAGAGGGTTGAGAGCCGAGGGTTGAGGCGTAATGAACACATGGTGGTTGAGGAAAACACTTGCGTTACCATGGCAACTGGCTCACTGCTCCCTCATCCCTCCTCAAACAGGATTATCTCCAAGGGTTTGTGCAAAGACAAAAGTTTCAAATGCCGGCAAATCTTTAAGCGTAAAGGTAATGTGGTTGTCTAATTGTACAGAAGTGGGCTGTTCACTTGTTCGGCGACGTTTCTTCTTGTTCCTCTAATACATGCTCGGTTTGTTAATACTTGCCGCGAGTGTGGGATCAATGTTTTTTTAATTCTGCTTTTGACAGAAGTCTTTCCCTTTTACGTTTTTTTTACTTACATTGCCTACTTGTAGCGTTTTTTATTTTTTCTCACTGTAATTTTTATCTCTATTTTAAACTTAATTCGCACCCGTTGTTTTTATTTTATTACTTTATTCTTTTTTTTTTAACGTCCGACTATTGTGTACACTTGGGCTAATGCAGACGATGGGATGATTTATAGCGTATGAAAATGCCAAGCCCTCGCCGGGAATCGAACCCGGGTCCTCGGGGTGAAAGCCTAGTACGCTATCCACTAGGCCACCGAAAGGCTTATTACTTTATTCTACATCGACATGTTGTTACTTAAATTCAGTAATTATTTTGTATTTGTTTAGTTGCGTTTCTTCTCGTATCATTTCTTTTTGTTCTGGTAACATATCGGTTTCAATTTGAATGTAGGATAAACTTTCAGTTTCGACAAAATTCTTTTTACGTTTTTTCTTACTGCTTCTTACATTATTATTTCTTCCTATGCTTTCATTTAATCTTATTCTTTTAAGTTCAAATAACTTAAATTGGTTTTTAATTTATCACTTTTAAATTGTCACGTTTCTTTCTTGCACCGTTCTTAATGTTCGTCTAATACATAAACGGTTTTTATATACTTATTATAGTTGTAGAAGGGATGGTATTTAATATCTCCCTACGTATTCTATTCACGTTTACAATTTTTCATGTATTATTAATATGTTTTAGAGCTGGTTTTGTTGATGGATGCAAGGAACATGTATATTGATTTATAATGGCATATTTGCTCGTCGCAAGTCTCATAATTATAATGAAAATTTCCTGCGTTTCCACCTGAGATCGAACCGGGGACCTTGCGCGTGTGAGGCATCGAAACTACGAAGACGTTTGATCGACGTAAATATATGAAATGAATCGTTAATTAAGTTTTGGTAGTTATATTAAAAGATCAGTTGTTTTTTATTAATTCTTAACGATCAACTTATTTGATTGAACAGTTGATTGGCTATACAAAGTTTCAGTTTGTTGTTAATAACTAGCTATGTTGATTTATCGTGTTTTCGAAAAAAACCGTAATTAAAATAACAATTAATACAATAAATAAAAGATTATTTAATAAAATACATTACGTGTAATTATAATTTTTAAGAAAAAAATATGAAAAAATCAAAATCATGTGTCGTGTTCTCGAACAAATTATCTTAGTTAAAATAAAAAGTAAAAGAAAACATGATACACGATTTTTACTTTTGGTCCAAAAACAGAAATTTTATTTTGACAATTTTTACTTCTATCTTTGTTCGTACTTGCTTTTACAAATTTGAATTGAGTTAATTTTTTACTTCAATAATTCGAACTGTAGTTAAGTTGCAAGTGTACAGAAATGGTTGTTCACTTTTATGGTTTCTTTTATTTTTGCAATATTTTCCTTGTTCGATTAATAGATGCTTGATTTTAAAATTCAAACCGCGCGTTTGAATAAACGTTATTGAATATAGTTTCAGACAAAATTCTTTCACTTTAATGTTTTTTCACTTGTTTTTTGCGCGTTTTTGTTTCTTCCCGTTATTATTTTCTTTCGGGGTGTTTTCCTTTTCGTGCTATACATGGTTGGTTCATAAATACTTGCTGTGCTTGTAGGTTGAATGTTTTTAATATTTTCTATGCATAATGTTTTCCTCATTTACATATTTCTACTTGCTACTTGTTGCTTTTCATTTCTTCCTTCTCTATTTTTCGTTCTTTCTGTCTCTCTCAGGTAAAATGCACGTCATTTACAGTTACTGCAGCACTTTTTTATTATTTGAAGTGCCATTTGTAAACTTGCCGCGAGTGTAAGATTAATGTTTTTTAATATTGCTTTTGATATTCTCTTCTCATTTAGATTTTTTCACGCGCTACTTGTTGCTTTTCGTTTCTTCATTCTTTTTTCTCTTTTCTATGTAATTCACGTTTATTCTTGTTGGTTTTATCACTTAATTATTCACGTGAAGTATTGTTATTTAAATTCTTATAAGTTGAGCAATACGTGTCTCTCATATAACGTTTCTCTTTGTTCACATATACAAGTTAAGCTTTTGTAAACACTTTCCGCAAATGTAGGAAGTGTTCTCTGTAATATTCCTTTCAACGGAATATTGCTTTTTTATCCTTTTTGTCTTTATCTTTTATATTTAATTCACGTTTACTGATGTTACTTAATCACTATGTTATATTGCTGTTAATATTGTAAGCTGAGTAAATGTAGGATGTGTTCTCTGTAATATTCCTTTCAACGGAATATTGCTTTTTTATCCTTTTTTTCTTTATCTTTTATATTTAATTCACGTTTATTGATGTTACTTAATCACTATGTTATATTGCTGTTTATATTGTAAGCTGAGTAATTGTTTCAGAGTATGTTGTTTCGTTTCTGTTCTGTTCGTGTTCTTGTTTGTCTATACATGCTCGGTTTTAAAATTCTTGCCTCGAGTGGAAGATTAATGTTTTTAAATTCTTGTTTTAAACATAATTTGCATTCGCATTTTTTCGCGTGCGTTCTTGTAGCTTTTTTATTTCTCCTAAAAATCCTTCTCTTTTTTCGAAAATTCACATTATTGTTTAAGTTTATCATATTGTTATTTCTTTGAAGTATTGTTGTTTTTAATTGTAAATTTAGTAAGTCAATACAACGCACTGAGATATGCATTCAGCGTATTAAAGCTAATCACCCTGTAGTTAAATAATTAAAAGCAATTATCTGTAAGAAATAAAAACAAACTATAAAGGATGTGTTGCTTTCTAAAATGAAGTTTATTGTATCGTTTCCATAAATATCTAACAAATAATTGGCGGATTTCATATTTAATTGTATTTTATCCAAGTTTTTACGTCATTTATCCAGGTGTGAAACGTTAGCGTTTCCAGATTTACATTGAAGTTGTTAAACTTTCCTCCAATTAGCTTAACAAAATCCTACGCAGATAATTTAGAACTTTGCTTGGATTTAATACGACGAACTTTATAATAAACATTATTAGACTAATCAACAACTAACGATGGAAGTTTTATATGTATCTCTGGATTTATTTATTCTTAGACGTTACTTTTTGTTACGAGATCTGGATTTTTAAGTCAAATTTACTTCAGAATATCCAGAAGTTCTGCTTCTGTTATGCTCTTTTGTTGCAAATTTTTATTTCTATAATTATTATCTTTCATAATTGTAAATTTCATTTAAATAGTTGAAAGTTTTAACGGCTACAAATGTGGGTGACAGTATTGGAATTCAAGCTAGGAATTTGTAAGAGACGAAGCAACCCTAGCGTCCCACCACCTGTTGTTGGCCATATTGCCAGTCAGTAATTTGCTTATGACGTGCGCACATCTCCCGTTTAGTTTAGTTTTTACGAGCTGTGCGTCCCTTGTTTTATTATTTGTAGTTTTGTCGATCACATGTAATTTCAGTATTTTCTTGACAGCTGAGGTTATCAGCCTTGAGCATCTGTTTTTCTTCTTGTTTTAGTAGTTCTACACTACAGCATTACAGTTGTACAGTACAGCATTACAGTGCTACGTTACAGCATTAAAATTATACATTACAACGTTGAATTTCTACATTACAACATTGTGGTTCTACATTACAACTTTACAGTTGTACAGTACAACATTACAGTTATATAGTAAAGCATTACAGTTGTACATTACAGCATTATAGTGCTACGTTACAGTATTACAATTCTACATTACGGCATAAATTTTTTTACATTACAACATTATAGTTCTACATTACAACATTACAGTTCTACATTACAGCATTATAGTTATATATAGTACAGCATTAGAGTTTTATATTACAACATTACAGTTCTACGTTACAGCATTATAGTTGTACATTATAGCGTTACAGTGCTACATTACAGCATTACATTTTTTATTACTGAATTATAGTGCTACGTTACAGCATTACAATTCTACATTACTTCATTAAATTTCTACAATACAACATTACAGTTCTACGTTACAGCATACTTGTGCATTACGGCATTATAGTTATGCATTACTGCATAATATTTCTACATTACAACATTACGTTTCTACATTACAGCATTATAGTAGTACATTACAGCATTAAATGTCTACATTACAACAGTATAGTTCTACATTACAGCAATACAGTTTTACATTACAGCATTATAGTAGCACATTACAGCATTAAATGTCTACATTACAACAGTATAGTTCTACATTACAGCAATACAGTTCTACATTACAGCAATACAGTTCTACATTCGTAAAACGTAGAAAAGCGCAAAACCTTTCTATAGCCCTTAAATTTTCTTTCTTTTAATGATAACTGAAATAACAATTTTTTTGAAAGGACCTATTATTCTTTGAAAGTGTCAAAGTTTTTGCAATTTTCGCGCATCAATATTCCTTAAAGTACTAGATTTAACAGTGAAGCAGGACCGCCTTTGCATAGTTGTTATTCTTCTCGAACTACTATTTTATTAATAGGAACAGCCGTGCAAACATGCAGACTTCCTCCACTGTCCCAGATACTGTTTGCGTCGTTTGATGACAAGTTTCCGCCGCTTGAATATTTCAAACATCTTCCTCTTGCTTCACGGCTCGTTGAAGGCGTACAATTTTAAGGACGGATTCGCAAATATTTTCTTTTCAGAGTTCTTCGTCATGTAATATGTCAACTCCCCAGAGCCTCTATTTCTCTATCTCTCTCTCTCTCTCGTTCGCATATAACGTAAAGGTTCCGATAATTGTAACCGTGAAAAATGAATCTCGAAGTTGGTCAGACATTATTTCGACATTTGATGCGTTTAAAAAAGTGAAAAGAAATAGACTATCGCAGGTGAAAATTTACATAACAGTATAAAACTATAACCTTAAAATTATTAAACTGTGATTTAACGTGTTTCATGTATAAAGAAGACGAAAAATCGAAGCACGAGAAAAGCAAATGGTAGTAACTAGGCTCGAACTAGTGCTCTCCACATAACGTAGAAGGCGACATAACTTTTCTGACAACAAAATTGTCAGCTGATAATTACTGATGTTTTCCCAAATTTCAACGTAAAATTACTTTAAAATAAGTTAAATAATTTCGGCATCCATTTGTCTCGCTGACGTGTTGAATGCGAATTTCAAAATGTATGTTTAATGGCAACGTATCAAGGAACGCGACAGCGTTCCGCCCTTGTAAGCTGCCGCAGTGTTTATACCGTGGCGAGTTTTTCTGGTGTCCGTAACTTAAAATTCGTATAGATTTGACAGTACTTTAAAGAATATGTTAAATTTTTTTGAAAATGACATTGTTAATAATTTTTCCCTTTTCCAACAATGACGCGTCCATAGCCTAAACTACTAAACCGATTTCGAACAACGATGACTCGTTTTATCCGTCCTGTTTGCAGGATGTGTACTTTTTATAAAAATTCAAAAATATGTACGTTCACGATTGTAAAATTGAAAACCATTTCCCGCGTCTTTAGCTTAAATTATTTAACCAATTTTGGTTGATGATGGTTCGTTCCGGACTGCCCGACATACGAGTTGCACGTATCGTTTGGGCAAACCAAATTTTATCGTGTGTATTTTAATCGTGTAATTGTGTTAAGCGTTTGTGTAATTTTTAGTTTAACTTTGTGACGACCTCGACAGAGGGATTTTACATTTTGTATACGGCCTGAAGATGAAACAGTAAGGTTTAGAAACGGCGGTAGCCTTTACGAGGTGAGTAAATAGACCACTAGACGGGAAAATAGGTCATAATCCTAATTATTTAAATATGTGGTACGGTGGCTGTGTTGCAATAATGAAAGAATGTTTTTATTGAAAAACTTACAAACTTCAATATTTTTCAATTTGTGGTTTATGAATTGAGTATCGCTACTGACAAGGAGTAACAGGAAAACATAATCTTATTGCTCCTGTTTTACAGTGTGCTTACTTAAATAGTAAAATAATTACTTTTTGTACTCGTAACTTTTGATGGATATATTCACGTTCACATCCTTAACAAATAAATTTAAATGTCATCGAGCAATTACAGTAAAGTCTTACTTACTTCGTCCAATAAAGTTTTACAGCCATTTTAGTTTTTAAATTAAACCGCGACTACAAGAATTTTATCGCGTCGTACAAATATCATTAAATAATCAAATTACCGCAGGGCCATAATAACGGTTATTAGTTCGGCTGCGCTCGTGAGAGATCGGGTTCGTTAGCCGATCTCGGTTAGATGCATTTTACGAGCTCTCGCATAAAATCCCATTGAACTCTTAAATATAACTTGATATATAGCCAGTGTAATGGAGACCGGGGTGTGGGTGAGAGACGGTTTTAACGGGATGAAGGGAAAAGATCAACCGTCGTAAATCGAGACCGGAATGACCGCCCCCTTTTTAAATGAACTCCCCCAATAACATTTTATAGGGGCAGTTATCTCCAACTCGCGGGGCTGACAATAAAACTTAAGGAACGGAATAAAAGTCGGATCCACGCCCTTACTTTAGTATCGACATTTTCCCCGGTATCCCGGGGGAACGCCATGTGTGGGACTAAACATCACTCCGGAAAGATTTCTTCCAGAATAAATTGATAAAAAGGGAAGACGTTGCAGGAAAACAAGGGCGGCCGGGGGGGCTTTGGGAAAACAACCCCGAGCGTATCCAGTGTTTGATATTAACATTTCTAGCTAGCTGTATATAAAAACTTATTTTTCTTTGATTCCTTAATAAGAAAGCGATGCATTTTATGTTTCGTTAGGTTTTATTAAATCGAGGCAAACGGTATCGACTAACAGTGTTGCGTTTATTAAACGTCGGAGGACACGTTGACTTTCTGTTCAACGAAGAGTAAGATACCAGCTGGCGTTACAACGTTGGTTAACTTTAATTATAGCGTATATTGTGTGGTTGGTTGTGTAGCTTTACTTTTTCTTTACAAAGTATAAAAAAGTACAGTGATCGTTATTTTGAAGCCTTTTTTTGGTTAAATATTTCTAAAAATCAAGTATTCTTTGTACATCAAAATTGGTTTGAATGTGACAGTTTTGTAACCTTGAAAAAATCGTATCTATACTCCCTAAGATTTTTTAGTATCTCCCTAAGTAATCATATCTATAGTTTTTGAAGATGGAGGTTCTCCGAAACGCGTCAACGAAAGTAGAATTGACGAAGCTAGGGAAGGCAGATCATTATACTGAACATAGTGACAATAATCCTAGCAGAAAAGAAAAAGAATTAAAAAAATCAGTTCAGAATGGCGTCCATTACAAATCACGGCAAGTAGCTATTACATTAACGTGACGGAAGCGTATTTCAAAAATATTTTCTTTTCAAAAAACCTGGTTACACTAGTTTAAAAAGGAATGAACCGCGGTTGATCCAAAAGTCTAATGTTTCAAAATCGTTTGACCGATTTTTCAAAAACCTAACCTTATCAACTAATTTTGACAAATTATGAGAAAAATGGTTTTTTCTATCAGTAATTACTTTTAAATCTTTTTATTTAAAAAAAGTTAAAGAACGAAATTTTGAAAAACAACCTTAACAATTTTGGTTTAGTTTTGTAGCCCTCAAGCCAACCGTAAGGTCCAGAAACATAAGTAAAAAAATAATTAATTCGATATATTAGATTTGGTTTATATCTTCACTGACCAATTAGCGTCTGAAGACTGAATAAAGATAACAAACCTGAATGTCAGGACTTCTTATCGTTTCATCGCCGTTACGGTTTTTGCTCCTAAGTTTCAAATTTGATAAAAATAATGTCATTCTTTTTCTGTATATTGCAGACTTTTTTACGTTTCAATGAAGATCGACTCACACGTATTGTGCATACACGATTATGCAATGTGTTTTTATGTTTCAACGAAGAATCGACTCACACGTATTGTGCATACACGATTATGCAATGTGTTTTTATGTTTCAACAAAGAATCGACTCACACGTATTGTGCATACAAGATTATGCAATATTTTTTTACGTTTAAAGGAAGAATCGACTTACACATATTATGTGTACACGATTATGCAATGTTTTTTACGTTTCAACAAAGAATAGACTCACACTTATTATGCGTACACGATTTTGAAATGTGTTTTTACGTTTCAACGAAGAATCGACTCACACGTATTGTGCATACAAGATTATGCAATGTGTTTTTATGTTTCAACGAAGAATCGACTCACACGTATTGTGCATACAAGATTATGCAATATTTTTTTACGTTTAAAGGAAGAATCGACTCACACATATTATGTGTACACGATTATGCAATGTTTTTTACGTTTCAACAAAGAATAGACTCACACTTATTATGCGTACACGTTTATGCAATGTTTTTTACGTTTCAACGAAGAATCGACTCACACGTATTGTGCGTACACGTTTATGCAATGTTTTTTACGTTTCAACGAAGAATCGACTCACACTTATTATGCGTACACGTTTATGCAATGTTTTTTACGTTTCAACAAAGAATCGACTCACACGTATTGTGCATACACGTTTATGCAATGTTTTTTACGTTTCAACGAAGAATCGACTCACACGTATTGTGCGTACACGTTTATGCAATGTTTTTTACGTTTCAACGAAGAATCGACTCACACTTATTATGCGTACACGTTTATGCAATGTTTTTACGTTTCAACAAAGAATCGACTCACACGTATTGTGCATACACGTTTATGCAATGTTTTTTACGTTTCAACGAAGAATCGACTCACACGTATTGTGCGTACACGTTTATGCAATGTTTTTTACGTTTCAACGAAGAATCGACTCACACGTATTGTGCATACACGTTTATGCAATGTTTTTTACGTTTCAACGAAGAATCGACTCACACGTATTGTGCATACACGTTTATGCAATGTTTTTTACGTTTCAACGAAGAATCGACTCACACGTATTGTGCGTACACGTTTATGCAATGTTTTTTACGTTTCAACGAAGAATCGACTCACACGTATTGTGCATACACGTTTATGAAATGTTTTTTACGTTTCAACGAAGAATCGACTCACACGTATTGTGCGTACACGTTTATGCAATGTTTTTTACGTTTCAACGAAGAATCGACTCACACTTATTATGCGTACACGTTTATGCAATGTTTTTTACGTTTCAACGAAGAATCGACTCACACGTATTGTGCATACACGTTTATGCAATGTTTTTTACGTTTCAACGAAGAATCGACTCACACGTATTGTGCGTACACGTTTATGCAATGTTTTTTACGTTTCAACGAAGAATCGACTCACACGTATTGTGCATACACGTTTATGAAATGTTTTTTTACGTTTTAAGGAAGAATCGACTCACACGTATTGTGCGTACACGTTTATGCAATGTTTTTTACGTTTCAACGAAGAATCGACTCACACTTATTATGCGTACACGTTTATGCAATGTTTTTTACGTTTCAACGAAGAATCGACTCACACGTATTGTGCATACACGTTTATGCAATGTTTTTTACGTTTCAACGAAGAATCGACTCACACGTATTGTGCATACACGTTTATGCAATGTTTTTTACGTTTCAACGAAGAATCGACTCACACGTATTGTGCATACACGTTTATGAAATGTTTTTTACGTTTCAACAAAGAATCGACTCACACGTATTGTGCATACACGTTTATGCAATGTTTTTTACGTTTCAACGAAGAATCGACTCACACGTATTGTGCGTACACGTTTATGCAATGTTTTTTACGTTTCAACGAAGAATCGACTCACACGTATTGTGCATACACGTTTATGCAATGTTTTTTACGTTTCAACGAAGAATCGACTCACACGTATTGTGCGTACACGTTTATGCAATGTTTTTACGTTTCAACGAAGAATCGACTCACACGTATTGTGCATACACGTTTATGAAATGTTTTTACGTTTCAACGAAGAATCGACTCACACGTATTGTGCGTACACGTTTATGCAATGTTTTTACGTTTCAACGAAGAATCGACTCACACTTATTATGCGTACACGTTTATGCAATGTTTTTACGTTTCAACGAAGAATCGACTCACACGTATTGTGCATACACGTTTATGCAATGTTTTTACGTTTCAACGAAGAATCGACTCACACGTATTGTGCGTACACGTTTATGCAATGTTTTTACGTTTCAACGAAGAATCGACTCACACGTATTGTGCGTACACGTTTATGCAATGTTTTTACGTTTCAACGAAGAATCGACTCACACGTATTGTGCGTACACGTTTATGAAATGTTTTTTACGTTTCAACGAAGAATCGACTCACACGTATTGTGCGTACACGTTTATGCAATGTTTTTTACGTTTCAACGAAGAATCGACTCACACGTATTGTGCATACACGTTTATGAAATGTTTTTTACGTTTCAACGAAGAATCGACTCACACGTATTGTGCATACACGTTTATGAAATGTTTTTTACGTTTCAACGAAGAATCGACTCACACGTATTGTGCGTACACGTTTATGCAATGTTTTTTACGTTTCAACGAAGAATCGACTCACACGTATTGTGCGTACACGTTTATGAAATGTTTTTTACGTTTCAACGAAGAATCGACTCACACGTATTGTGCGTACACGTTTATGAAATGTTTTTACGTTTCAACGAAGAATCGACTCACACGTATTGTGCGTACACGTTTATGCAATGTTTTTTACGTTTCAACGAAGAATCGACTCACACGTATTGTGCGTACACGTTTATGAAATGTTTTTTACGTTTCAACGAAGAATCGACTCACACGTATTGTGCATACACGTTTATGAAATGTTTTTTACGTTTCAACGAAGAATCGACTCACACGTATTGTGCGTACACGTTTATGAAATGTTTTTTTACGTTTTAAGGAAGAATCGACTCACACGTATTGTGCATACACGTTTATGAAATGTTTTTTTACGTTTTAAGGAAGAATCGACTCACACGTATTGTGCATACACGTTTATGAAATGTTTTTTACGTTTCAACGAAGAATCGACTCACACGTATTGTGCGTACACGTTTATGCAATGTTTTTTTACGTTTTAAGGAAGAATCGACTCACACGTATTGTGCATACACGTTTATGAAATGTTTTTTACGTTTCAACGAAGAATCGACTCACACGTATTGTGCGTACACGTTTATGCAATGTTTTTTTACGTTTTAAGGAAGAATCGACTCACACGTATTGAGCATACACGTTTATGCAATGTTGGTTGTTTTTATGCCATTGAAATGAATTTCTTCACTATCAAGAAACCAAATTTAAATTTGAAAAACAACCAACAGCGCCGAATAACCTTTACAATACACACAATAGATTCTGTTAGAGAGAATACGTTATCTCTAAAATGATGTATTATGTATGTTAGTGTGTGTGCGAGATGAGGGTAGGAAGAGGGTAAGGGGAGGTAAGGGGGTGGACCGCACCCTGTACAGTGCTTCGATCGCTGTAACCCTCCTTCTTAGAGTGACAGCTATAAGAACGGGGTTCTGCCTTTCCCGTGTCTAATGTCTTATAGCAGGACAAGTTGAGAGCTTGAGTCCTTAGTCCTTAGTTCTGTTCCTTCACGTCTAAACTCCACTCCATCCCACACTCCCACTCCCCCACTTCCACTCTACAAAGCAATATCGAGAACGTGAATCGATTCCAAGGATTTTGTCGACCTTTGTAGTGTATTGAATTCGTTTTATTTGAGTAAAAAGAGAAACTGTTTAATTGTTTAAATATTTCATCTGTGTTTAGAAATAATCCGATTTTTGTTAATAATTTAATCTGTGATTTGCTATTGTTAAAATGCCATTACTGATTCGCTCGCTGCTGGTTTGATCTTTAATTTTATCACTTTTCACGAACACGTAAAACTTGGGATTGAATTTCAAAATATAAAATCAACAATTATTTGTTTATGTTAATGTTTTATAGTTATTCAACTTGCGGTATTTGCTAATACGTTCAAGAGGGAAATATCAGAGTCAAAACGCAGATAAAATAAATAATTTCTTACAATACATAATAAAATGTTTCATTCGATACGCCTTAACTGTTTCAACTGATTTCCTTTTAATTTTACGGTTTGATATTTGCACTGTATAATTTTTATTTACTATCGAATTTTCTTTAGAAGCAACGTTTTGACGGAGGATCGATGCTCCTTATTTTTAAATCGATTTGATTCAAACTAGGCACAAAAATCGGTTTTGGGAATGTTTTGGGCAAGTTCTCTTACCCAGCAAAATTTTTTTTACGGGTTAAAAAAGCCTAATAAAAGCATATATAAAGAAATCATAATATCTTAAATTTTACACTTTTTAGAAATAGGATATCACCACCTTAATCAGATTTAAAGTGGTATACGTTTTGGTCTAAGTTTTAGAGAGATTTTAACGTTAATTATGATGGTGAAATCAACTTTTTTAAAAAAGTGCACGTGTAGAGGGAGTTACCGACAGAAGCGCAGCTTAAAGAGGGAGTTACCGACAGAAGCGAAGATTTTGTTAATGATATCTTTGCTGAATATATAATTAGTTTGAAGATATGTTTACAAATATCTTGTTCTGTTTAAATGAATACGTGAACCTAACTTAGATACTATTTAATGTAGTTACTGTAAAAGATCAGCTGTTTTATATTAATTCGTAACGATCAGCTGATTTCACTGAACAGTTGCAGATTATGTTGTTGAAAACTACCAATATTAACAATAATTATTATAAACGTTTACCTTAATTTTAAATGTATTATAAGCGGTTAAAACGCACACCAGTTCTTCAATTAAGGAAACATACCGAAACCAAAGCAACACAACGTTTTCATATAATACGCGTGTACTGTTATCGAAAATGAGGAAGAAAAAGAAAGTGACAGAAAAAGAGAGACGAAATTAGTTTGCTCGTTCGTTTCATGTTGTCGTTAAATTCTTTCGTTCGACAGACGTTTTTCTATTCGTCAAAGCTAACATTAAAATCTTCGTTTCAAAAAATTTGTTAAAAATATTTTAACATGTTACTTTTTTTTAAATCAGTGTTCAATTAGTTTTCGTTCCCAACTTACCATTAATTAATTATTTTTTTGTGTTTTCATCCCTTTTTCTTATTCGATTATTTTCATTGCATACTTCTACGTGTTGTTTTTGCCATGCGACTTCCTTATATTTGCGAAAAAACATCCCCTATGTACAATTTTTATCGATACGAAATACATCGAGCCTGAGGTAACGAAATTTTCGGTTCCTCAGAGCGTTGTTGTTTTCGGATCAAACTTCCGCGGACGAGATTGTTGAGAGGGGACGGAATTGTTTCAGTTACACACCCCCAACCCCGATTTATTTAAAACAGTTTCTGAAAGAAAACACAACGGAGGTTGTAGAAAAACATATTAAAAGTGGGAAAGAACTAGCGAATGTTCCAGATGGGTTCCCTGCCGCAAAGTAAAAGTTCTCAGGGAGGGATGCATATTTAAAACCAATCCTGATGGTGATTTGCGGCTGCACAATTGCCAATCCTTGGTAATAGCTGTTTCACTTTTTTCTAAATACTATCTTTTATAAAAACATTTCCTTATAAAATTAAAATGGTTTGATTGAATACTGCAAGAACATCGTACGTATTTTTCACAGTTAAATTATTTAATTGGATAAATGTCTCACTGTACATGGAGACCATCCAGCCACGCACGCTAGGTAATTTTGAAGGAGCTGTGAAGGGTTGATAGCAACATATAGCAATAGCATGAACTAAATTTAACAGTTTTTAAATAAATGGCTTTAGAGAAAGATTGTTTATTGTATAGAAAATGTATGTGGTAAATGCAAATATTTTACCCTCTGATTATATAAAAAAAGTAGAATTTTATAAAATAAAATTAAAAAAGTTTCTGAATGAATTTTGCGATGAGTTTTACAAAATTAGCGCGTTATTAAAAATTGTAAAAACCCAATGAATGGACTTTACAAACCAAAACCTGGGCCGCTCTGGTAACACAATCCGCGTCCAAAGAAGCGAAGTCGTTTCCCAAAAGCGAAATGTTTTTAAACGCTTCGTTCGCAACGAAGACTGCTGGAACCCGGGACGGTTCTGTTAGCGTGAGGAACAAGGTTTTTGTGCTTAATTAATTCTCCCGTACTGCGCGGAGCACCTGGCGAGGGTCCAAAACGTTGACGCTTTTGTTTTTGTCAATAGTGAAATTAATTCCCAGCATGCTGCAGTGTGTGTGCCTAAGGGTGGGTTTTGCACATATTGTTCAATTCTTTGTCTGCCGGTAATTTAAACTGACTCCTGAACACAGAACACGATGTCAAAGATTTAACTGCGACAAGAACTGAACGCGCGGGCAAGAAATGTCGAGACGTTTTTGTTCATTAAAATTTGTGGTTTATTGCCGTGCAACAAGAGTAGGGAGGGGTGTGTACACACTACACTGTATGAAGTATATAGGCTACAAAGTGAATATGAACAAAATATATAAACACAACTGAAAATCGAAACAATTGAAATTTTTATGAATATACAGTATTAGTTTTTAAACATGTGTGACATCCCTGTTTAAAACTAAACGAAATATTGGAGCAATGTTTTTTTAGAAATAGTAATATCGAACGTATGAACACATTTTTCAATGTAACACAAACACACACACACACACAGAAATACATAAAACACGAACACACATAAATACACACAAATACACACACATTCTCTCTATCTCTTTCTCTCTCTTTAACACACACACACACGCGCGCGCACACACAAAGCTTTTTGTTCAACATCCTTACTAACAATTAAATAAAATCACTTTTAACGAATGAGTTCAAATTTAAGTTAAACGTAACAATTAAGGGCAAAAAAGCACGGTCTGTATCTTCACTAAAACGCAGGTTTTGTCTTAAAAAAGTCGGTCAGGGTTTATTTTAAGTGTCGATGCCTTCTCAAACCGTAAGCGTTTATTATTAAAAAAAATCATCGTATGACTTTTATGACGGTTATTTATGAATGACCAGAAATTTGGTGAACCGATTTTGAGAATTCGGGATGATTTTAAAATTTCATCCCGAACTTAAAATAAAAAGTTTAAACTCTTTTTTATTGTTTCCAAACAATTGTTTTAGTATTTTTACATAAATTTTTATAAATGTTTACGAAATTTTTAGTATTTTTACTCGTATCTTTACATGTTCTATTTGTATTTGTGTACGAGAATTGCGTGAAACGATTTTGAAAATTAAATTTTTTACTAAAAACAGTTTCTGGAGGGAAAAAAGACCTATTGGATGAATTTCATAAGAATCGGTAAATTGATTAAGTTTGCAGCGGTGTTTGTTTGTTTGTTTGTGTGTGTGTGTGTGTGTGTGTGTGTGTGTGTGTGTGTGTGTGTGTGTGTGTGTGAGAGAGCGTGTTTTGTAAAAAAGGTAGAAAAATCTTTTATATACTACCTGGAGTAGGATATCGTCAACTTCTCAGAGTGTGGGACTCAACTTCAAGTTAAAATTAAGATCAAGATATTGCTACCCACCAAGAAAACCACCAAAAGCCGCCAGGCGTTACTTGGCTGTTCGCGTACCCGTCTACAACGTTGGCTATCCTTTTTGATCATCAGCCTCTTCATGACCACTGCGGCGAATCCTGCAATGGCCTTTGAAATCATCAGTGTCGCAACCAGATTTTTCGGTGTAATTTTGCTTCACAGATTTCTTTACAGGTTCATCCTATCCTTTTCGAATCTGTGATAGTACAAAAATACGTGCTTCGTATTTTCCTCCACTGCTGGAAGATAGAGGGGATAAGCCGAGTGTGTTTCCAGCCAGAAACGGAACAGGTAAGCTCGCAAATAACCGTGCCTAGTTAGAACCTGTGTTGAAGTCCACCTCTCCATGCTCCCTGGTGCACCAAATCTGAATGTTGCTTATGAGTTAGTGCATCCATCGCCCGTTTTCTGATTCGTCTCATGGTCGCTGCCAGTTACTCTGGATCCGATTTCGCTCCTCTTTGTCACTGCATTGTCCTCTTTGTCCTCGGTAGAGCCTCGCTCTTTCATTGACTGTTAACAACATTGGGGGATCGCCAATGGGTTCCATTGGGGGTTTTGTGTGTGTGTGTGCGCGCGCGTGTGTGTGTGTGCACGCGCGCGTGTTTGTGTGTGTGTGCGTGCGTGTTTGTGTTTGTGTGTGAGTGTGTGTGTGTGTGTGTGTGTGCGTGTGTGTTTGTGTGTGTATGTGGGTGTGTGTGTGTGTGTGTGTGTGTGTGTGCGCGCGCACGCGCACACGTACGTATAAGAAAAAAACACTTTTTTTGGAGAACTAAAGACGATTAGATCTATCAAAGTTTAAAGATAATTTTTTTTTACCAAACGTTCCTTATACAGTGTGTATTAAGAAGTAAATTTTTACATAAGACAGTTCCCAAAAGTGACGAGCAGGTTGTCACGACTAAAAATGTATATTTTGTGTCTTCAGCCGCATTTCCACTTCCATCATTGTTAACTCGAAGTTATTGATCACTTCACTTGTTCCAGGTTAGTTTAATTGCGTTTCACAACTACTGGAGCTGCACGAGCGAAGCGATGCCTTGAGAGGTTTCCTTTACATAAAGTTTTAGTAATTTGCATTGCTATCGTCACGCTATACAGTAACGTATTCAAATAGCGTTGTATGACGTCATATATCAAAGCGTTCGTTCTTATCCGTCAATTTTAGCGTTGAGATAATTAAATGAAAAATTAATGTTAGTTCTACAACTGAATTAGTTCAATGACAAAGTCGGTATTCAGTTTGTAACTAATTCCCTTGGAAAATGAGCTGTCGGACCACCATCATGTGTGAGCACATTATGGTAAGGGGTAGACCCGATACCTTGAAATGACCACCGATCCTCTAGATCGCTTCTGTTTTAGCCGACTTGATTCAAATTTGACAAGAAAATCGTTTGTAGTAATAGTTTATAAAAGTTAACCAGCAAAATTCATTCAACAATTTAAAAATGGCGGGGATTTAAAAACTTTAAAATGCATAATATTTTCGTGTTAAATGTTTTCGAAAATCCGATTTCACCAAAAATCTGTTGATATTAAGAAATTTTTAAATGCAGCCTGGATTCATTTTTGTTTTTTCAATGTAAAATCAGTTCTGAAAATAACGCATTCAGCAAAACGGTAGATGTTATCGGCCCACTATGGAGGACCGATCTGGTAATACAGATATTAATTTTGAACAGTCAACATTCTATAGACGTAACTGGCAAGTCCTGGATGTCCTTGCGTGCTGTACAGTAGCCGGTGTTTGGTCGCTGCGGTCAGGAAGGTCACCACTACAGATTTTGACTGTATCACTCTGATAGAACGTAAAAAAGGAAAAGTGTTTTAGTTTTAGAAATACCGAACCGATGGTCAGATTTAGTGAAAAGTCTTATCTCTAGCCTCTGCAGTTGAAACTAGAGACAGCGGTTCCGAAAAGAGCACTAACGCGGCGAAACTGCGCGGACTTTTCACTATTCACTGTTGGACTAGTTGTCGCTTGTTGTGCTAGTTGAGAAGTGAGCCAGGCGGTCAGTACAGGTGGGTTCTTAAAACCAACCTGGCTGCATTTACATGTTTAACCTTGAATTCTGATAATTGGTTTTGTGATTTTAATCTTGGCTATTTATGAAAGAATGAAGTTACTTTGCGTAATAACAAGGCTGACATTTTTTGACGCGAAAATTAAATAATGTTTTTCGAAAAGGATTGCGGTTCCATGACAAACTGTTCAAGTTGAAACTTTTAAGCAACCTAGTACTGTTTTGTGTGAACGAAAAAAAAATAAAAACTAGAACCGATCTGGCTGCTTTACATGTTTAATCTTAGATATTTGTTTAAGAAACAATTAAGTTACTTAACTTAACAATAAATGTGTGTAAATAAGTTCATTAATCTTAAACATTTTAAAATAAAACAACAGATTTGTAAATCACTAATAGACTAAATCTTTAAATCTGAAACAACTATTTTTGCCTTCAATGGTTGGAAAAGAAACAAGTACATGCGTCAAAAAAAAGTTTGAATTCCACAGACGTGAAAACAAATAGATTCATAAAAAATCGAGATAGACGTTTAACGATCACCATATCATAAGTACGAAGCAGTTCTTTGTATAGCGAGAAAATAAAAATCCCTTACATAAAGACGTGATAACACTGGAACAGGGGGAAAGGAGAGCGGGGTACGAATAGACAGAACTTATTAATAAATGAACCTGCCGCGGTGGCTGCTCGACTTTGATGGCCCTAATGAATTTACACCTCTTAAAATTTACTTTCTTACAACCGGGCGGCGGGAACGAGGGGAGAGGAAAAACTTTGCCACTCTACTTAGAAAAACTCAATTAGATCGGCAGTAGATGGGCGGGGGGCTGTTTGTAACCTGATGAGCGAATTAGGTGGTTTATTTGTCTTTTATTCAGTCAAAACAAATTGAACTGTTCTTTTATGATGTTTTTACGTAAAATCACAATTTGCTTTTGCCAATTTGAGCGCTACTTTAAAACGGAATTTGTAATTTGCGTTTTATAAATAACTGTTCAAATTAACGCGTCAAATAAAATTTTATTTTACCATTTTAAAAGTTTAGTGTCCTTGCTTCTGTGCTGTTTAGGATTACGCGACAGCTGATTGTCCTGTTTTTATTTAGTGAATTAAACTGTAACGTGAATTCTGTAGATTTAATTTCTACGCTATAGGCCTACAGTACAATGTATTTTAATAGTAATAGTGAACAGAGCAATTTTACGTATCAGTTTTCAGGTTTTCTGAGTAGAGTAGAAAGAAAATAAATTGTTTTACTTGAATTTATAAGTCTAGCCTATACGTATGTGTGCTTGTACATGTTCACCAATAGACGAAGCTATTAATCGAGTAGAAAGCAGAAAAATGGTTTTTTCCAACCGGAAAATCCAGTCATCTGATTGAACTTGTTTGATGTGGCTATATTCGAACTTTCATCTTAAAATATCTATATTAACAACTATATATATTCCTCTCTCTCTCTCTCTCTCTCTCTCTCTCTCTCTCTCTCTCTCTCTATATATATATATATATATATATATATATATATATATATATATATATATATATATATATATATATATATATATATATATATATATATATATATATATATATATATATATACATACATACATACATACATACATGTGTATGTGTTTGTGTGTGTGGGTATATATATATATATATATATATATATATACTATACATATATATATATATATATATATATATATATATATACTAATATATATATATATATATATATATATATATATCTCCACACACACACACACACGAGGTCTAAATTAAGTAATAAGACTGAAAGACTGATTAATTAAAATTTTTTTGCGTTTAACGTCCGACTATTGTGCACACTTGGGCTAATGCAGACGATGGGATGATTTATAGCGTACGAAAATGCCAAGCCCTGGCCGGGAATCGAACCCGGGTCCTCGGGGTGAAAGCCTAGTACGCTATCCACTAGGCCACCGAGGCGGCTCTAATTAATTAAAATGTTTTTATTCGAATAGAATATCTTCTCCATCAAATTACCTTCCTTGGGAAGCTACACATCTCTGGAGACAGTTCTTCCACTTCTCACAGCCATGCTGGAACTCGGAAACTGGAAATAGCCTTCAGCTGGTCGGTTACAGTCTTTTAAATGTTTTTGGTGTCCCTGACGTGGTTCCTTGAGATGATGTTTCAGTCTAGGGAAGAGGGAGAAGTCACAAGGACTGAATTGAGGTGAATAAGATGGCTGAGGGAAGTTTTTCCTGCCAAATAATTGTCTGAAATTTCTGTGTGACATGACGCATTATCGTGACGCAACACTGTGTCGTTCTTTATGTTTGGTCTCACGCGCATGACCCTCTTTGAAGTCTCCCAAGCAGTGTTGATTGATTATTTGGCCTTGAGGCACAAACTCTTTGTGGACGATTCCTGGCTAGCGAAAAATCAAATCAGTATGTGTATTTGATATTCGATTTGCTTATTACTGCTTTTTCGACCTTGGAGAGCTTGAAGTGTTACATTGTATGTTCTGACCCTTAACCTCCGGATCTTATTGGAACACCCAAGACTCCGTCACTAGTGAATAACACGTTCCGGAAAGTGGAGATAATTTCCAATTGATTCTTAAAAGTCTGTGTACATTTCCCTCCTGATATTCATTTCGTCATGCGAAAGGGTTTTTTTGAATCATTGTTATTTTTCCCATCCTTAATTCATTTAAACGCTGATGAACTATGGTGTGAGCGTCATTCCACGATCATTCTGACCGTCAACCAACGATCTGAACGCTCAAGATCTCGGGATTCTGTCGACCTTTGCATCAGTTCTTGAAGAAGAAGACTTTCTGCTGCCCAGTTCATCTTGAATTGATTTTTTTTTGTGTTTAACGTCCGACTGTTGTGCACACTTGGGCTAATGCAGACGATGGGGTGATTTATAGCGTATGAAATCGAACCCGGGTCCTCGGGGTGAAAGCCCAGTACGCTATCAACTAGGCCACCGAGGCGGGCCATCTTGAATTGAATTCCTTACAAGTTTACTTCACTGATATGTATTATGAATATTCAAACTGAAAAAAAAATATGTCCGAAACTACAAAGAACTAAAGGAAAAATTTGATTTTCCTTTTTCCGTGATAAAAATAAGATTTTCGTGAAAACAACAAAATGTGAGAATGGTTGCTCAAAGATTTTTCACCATTAATTGTTTTTGGGTATAAAATAATTACCATTGTTTGCAAGTTTTATAATTTCGAATGCTAGCTATGGCTACAACCTAATATTGGCAGCCATTTTTTTTTAAATTAAAAAATTCGTGACATTTGTGTCTTACACTTTTTTGAAAATCGATTTCACAATCGTATTCAGCGTTAAAATCGATATGTTAGAATTAAAAAATTCTATTGAAAAATTGAAACGGTAAATTTTAAAGGTGGAAATGAAATCGGATTTTTAAAAAAATGCAATACGAGTACAAGAAATATTCCTTTAAAGTTTTACCATAACTTTACGGAAATTCGCTTCTATCACGTCAGCCACACTACTGCTACTTATGTTATTGGCGAATTTTCGTTAAGACCTAGAACCTAGAAACGAGCATTGCTCCTGTCCTCTAGATCTCGTTTTGCGTGGTAGTTAAAATTTATGTATGTAGGCCTACTCGTATACGTAACCAGCAAAATAAATTTAACAGTTTCAAAATGGCGGCAATTTAAAACATTTAAAAATTCATAATATTTTGGTTTCGAATATTTTCAAATATCTTATTTTACCACATTAATCAGCCTTAAAAAAATGTATAAATTAGCATTTTGTATTTTCAAAATTCTTTTAATTATCAAATATACACTTTGACGGCGGTCAGGGTTCATTTTTGTATTTTCAATGCGATTTGAAAGTTTAGAATGCTATTCTACGGATATTTGAATGCTGATAAAGTCTGTTCTATGGAGATTTTAATGTTGGTTAAACACAAGAAAGAAGATGAAGTAAAATACTTTTAGAAAATCGCTTCAATCACGTCAGCGAGACAGCAGCGTGCAGAGATTATTTTATTTTAATGGATCTGAAAACGATTGTGATAACTAATTTTTACACGACCGTAATACTTTCTCTACAGACAAATCTAAATTTGTAGTACTGTTAACGGACGTGTGGCAGCGCCTCTAGCAGCTCAGACAAACGCAGTGCATTAAATATCGCCGCGTCGCGTACTTATTAATGATCCAGCTATTAATTAAACTATAATGCAGCCATTTAACCCCTGCAACGCCGTGATTTATTAATCCGACGTTCAAATACTCCGTTACGACGTTAACGTTTTACGGCCCGAAGTGGGGGGGGGCGTTTAGGGGCGCACTTAAGTTCACCTTTATGATACGCCTTAAGTCTTGGCATTCCACGAGAAATAAATCTTCTTTGTAGACCAAGGCGAATGTTTGGGAAAGGCAATGCTGTTTAGAAAAGCGAGCGGAACGTCTTTTGTATCGAGGCTGTCATGTTTTAATCCCCGACACATGCTTGTGTTTTGCTCGAATATTTTGATCAAAGCGGCTTTTTTTGGTAAATAAAATATCTGAAAGGATTTACGAGATTTATAAGTAGGCTATATCTTCTTTGTTTGCTTTTGTTTCGATGGTGCTTGTTTCAACGTTTTGGGTCTGAGTTTTACTATGATTGCCGTTCCAGTAGGTAATCCAGCAATAGGAATGCGCTAATAAGTTTTGTAATTTAGTAACGAAAACCTTGCGACCATTTCTACATTCAAAATTTGACGAGATTGAAGCGAATTTCCAAAAGTATTTTTCTTTATCCTAGTTTTTCTGCAATTTTCATTTCGCTACCAAAATCAGCATTAAAATCTGCGTATATTAGCACTTTAAACTTTCAAATTACATTGAAAATAACAAAATGAACTTTGACCAGTTCTCAGCAATGTTTTAAATTTCAACAAATATTGAACATTCAAAATCCCCGTTTATGCGGTTTTTAATACATATTGCGATGGTAAAGTCAAATTTTCTAATAGAAAATTTAAGGCAAGAAAGTTACGATTTTTAAAAAGATTTGAAGCGGCTGTCACTTTGAAACTGTTAAAGAAATTTTTGTGGTTAATGGAGTTACCATAATCACCGATTTACCAAGCTATTACCATAATCGATTTTCATGTAACGTTTGAATCAAATCGGAACAAAATTATGAATTAAGAATTACAAATATCCCTCTCTCTCTCTCTCTCTCTCTCTCTCTCTCTCTCTCTCTCACACACACACACACACACACACACACACACACACACACACACACACACACACACATTGTTGAGGTTGCGACACTGGTGACTTCAGAGGCCAACTGGATGGCCACCAGTCCACCTCCCCACGAAGTAATGCCTGACTGCTGTTTCGTGAGGGGGTTAACAGAAGAGGAATGCTTTTGGTGGTTTTTTAATAGGTAGCAATATCTTGAACTTAACTTGAGTCCCACACCTGGGGAATGACGTACCCTACCCGAGGTAGTCTATGAAAGATTTATCCACCTTTTTTGGCATCGCAAACACACACACAAACATTTCTAACGATCTGTGCTGATTTCAAGGTCCCGGAACTGGGTCGTACCATGACGGCTGCTCCAATGACTGATTTTAAAATTTAATTCGCTAAAACGCTCAATCATTTCTTTTAAATCTTGTTTTTAGTATCTCTTATATATCCAATTAACCGGTGACAATATTCCTGATGTTTTATGTAAACCATAACAAAATGTTCATCACACAAAAGCAATTGATTCTCTATAACCTAAGTCTTCCTTACACGGTACGACACTACTTTATAATGAACGTAAATTTTATAACCGTACATCATGAACTTAAACCTTCGAGCTTTCATCATGAACCTTATACCCTAAACTCGTTCTTTAACGGTATACCATAAACGTAAACATTATAACCTTGTAATATTATAACTTGAAATTTATGAAATTATACCCTTAACGTAACCGTTATAACCGCAGTCTCTAATTAAATCATGCCTTAAATTTATTATCTTAATACCTTATTCCTTGAACCTTATATCCTATGACCTTATATTTTAAGGAATACATTAAAATATGTATTTACATACATTAAAATATGTATTTACATATTTTATAAAATATGTATACATATATAAAATATGTATTTAAGGAATACGTGAAACCTCTTTTCCTAATGTAAACCTTATAACCGTTATTCTAAACTTGAAATTTATTCCGTTAACCCAAACCCTATAAATTTGCGAACTTAAACTTTAAAAATCCTTAAAATTTATACTCTAAACTTAAACTAAAAATGTAATTCGAATAAATATAAGTTATATGGTTTTAAGGATATAATACATTATAAGTATATTACAAACTATATAGCCTGTAGTAAGCCTAATTGTTAAATATAAATTTTAGCAAAACTTTATTTTTTACTAACTTTAAAAAATTATAATTTAAAGTTTTCCAAATATGTTATGAATGTGATTCAAACAATATTCGTTTTGTAAGTTTTAAAAGCTCCATTAGAACGATGAATAGTGTATTTTTCAAAAGTTTGAACTCACAAAACCCAACTTGAATTTATGATTTAACGTTCAGACGCTAGGTGTTACCAGACATTACAAAGTCACTTCGCTTTATCTGCTGTCCTCGTTTTTTGCCCTTAAGCGGTGTTTTCATAAAACACTGAATTCAAGGGCGCGCAGATTCACTTCGACACAAAATTGGCTCACGCAACATCGGAGCCTACACATAATGTGTCTGGCTTAAAGACTTAGGCGAAATGCAATTTGGCTCGATGCATTAAGTCCTCATTCAATTTCGTTCGCTGCTTTTCACTTTGATCCGCCATTTTGTATTTGCGGCCTGACTGTAGATTACATTGCTCTTAGTATTTTATTGGCTCAATATAGACTACGTTTAGTGGATATAGCATGGATGTGTATCTTTTAAGTTGGTCACTGTTGTGATCTTGGTCAGCTAAGTTTAAACTTAACCTTGGTTAGCTAAGTTTAAATTGGACCCCTTCCCCTACTTTCTAGTGAACAGCGGAACTCAATATTTCAAATTTGACAAAACACAATTTTGAAATGTCTTATAGAAACTCCTTGTGCTTATAGAGAACAGAAATGGAAATGTCTTTCTTGTTTTCATGTTTTTGAGGGTACTTTTTAAGGCCGTTTATTCTAGGGTATTTTGTGATATCAGTCTTTTATACGTGCTTGTAAAGTGAAGATTTCTGAAGATTCTTTGCTTTCCATTGTTGTTGAATTTTGGTAACAGCTGTTGCCGTTCGTTGTATCTACCTTCCAGCTTCGTCTATCACTCATCGTTTCTCTGGTTCTTTTGCGCCATAGCCTCCTCTACGTTCGTTTGAGCCACCTACTTCTTTTTCTTCTTTGAGGTGTCCATTCCAGGATTCGTCTACGCCGATCATCACTTTGCCATCCTTTGAAGGCGTCTGTACCATCACAACCATTCACTACAATGGTTTCCATTATATCAAAGTGGATTCTTATCTCGAATATCAGTGTTTCTTAGTCGATCTATCTTATCATATCAATAACATCGACGCTGAAAGGTAATATACTCGGTGTACTTTCTCTGCCTATTTCCCACATCTCCGGTCAAAACGCAATGGTTTTATCTACAGGCTTATAAGGATCGTATTAGTGTATTTCGACAGAAAAATGAGTTATTGGAACAGTCATCATAGTAAGACCCAAACTCGGGTCCTTAAAACGAACGAGCATATGTGTTTGAACACGTTCGTGTTCGCAATTTTAGTCCTATTTGATTCAAACTTTGCACGAAAATCAATTTAAATAATTTAAAGACATATTTGTCCATACAAAATCTTTCAACAGTTTCAAAATGGCGGGCATTTAAGTTTTTTAAAAACTCATAATACTATTGCCTGAAATCGTTTTGAACAACTGATATCACCATTGTAATCAGCGTTAAAAACGGCATAAATCAGTTTTGAATTTCAATTCCGTTGAAATAAAGAAATTTAATTTGACAGCGGTCAGGGTTCATTTTTGTGTTTTCAAAGCAACGTGGAAGTTTGAAATGTTGGTATATGTAGATTTTAATGCTGATAATGATGGTGCAACCTAAAGTTCGAAAAATGTAAGATAAAGAAAAATATTTTGGAAACTTGTTTCCCTCACGTTGATTTACCAAATTGTTTTAGTGTAAGTTGATCATGAAATTTATTAGCAATGATTTTGGATTTTTAATTGGTAGAAAGAATTTCGAAAAATTATACTGCTAATTGTATTGACATCGAATTTTTGAAATGTTATGCTTATGTAAATCCTAAACGGGCAAGTTTATATCAAAACATAAAAAAATTGAAAATTTAAAACTAAGGGGTTCAAAATTTGTGACCACATTAAAAGTAGAGCCTTTTAAAACGTGAAATATTAATTTTTAACAGGCATTAAAATTTTAACACCAGAGCACAAAAAAATTAGGAAAGGTCCACATTTAAATTCGTTGTAAAAAATAGTTTTTAAGAATAGTGTCTTACTTTAAAAAAATTATACTGCGTACTAAATAACATCAATGATATTTTTAAGTTATAAGGGTGCGTTTACGGGAGATTCACGGGACGTTTTTCCCGCAAATTGTACTACAGATTGGGTTAAACGGGTCCGTGCTTTGGCCTGATAGTAATTCTTATGTACTTTATATAATGGAGTATACGTGTAATACAGTGTAGTTGGGGGTCACGTGGTATTTGGAAAAGTATTTAACCACTTTGTCATAATGCATCACGTTAGATTGGATCAGCTGATTCAACCAGTTTTATAACAGCTGTTGATCCAGATAGGCCTAATATTTACGGATATGTTGTTGAAGTACTTTTGTGATGTGTTGTGTGTAATTTTCGGTTTTGGCAACAGAAACATTTTATCCCAAACGTATTAAGTAATACGATGAATGTTGTTGCATGCCGAATTTCGTCGTGCACACAAGCCACGCACAAACATCCACGCTACCAGAAAACTGATAATCGAAATATAATATTCGCAGTCAAAGTACTTTCTCCATGCATAGATCATAAAGTATCGAGTATTTCGTATCGATTACATGAAACAATCGAAAGTAATCGGTAACGAAAATGTGAAGCTTTGCGTCTATAATATCATAACCTGAATGTTTTAAGACATTATTAACTATTATTGATTTTTATTATTGAATTTCTACTAGGAAATGAGCTATTTGAGCAGCCATTGTGGTGATACCCAAATACATGGATCTTGTAACGAACACCTCTAGATCACTTTTCTAGCGGTCGTTAAAATTCGATTATCCAGCAAATTTTTTAATCAGTTTCAAAATGGCGACCGTTTGGAATCTTCAAATATATTTTGTCTTAAATGTTTCTGAAAATCACTAAAGCAGCGTTGAAAACTGTTATGTATTTTATTTTTCAAAACCGGTTGAAACAAAAAAATGTAATCTCACGGCGGTCGTGGTTCATTTTCGTACTTTGAATTTAATTTGAAAGCTTAAAATGCTAATATATGCAGATCTTATTATGATGGGGAAAAACGATGAAGTTGATTCATCCCAAAAATCAGTTTATCAGTTTATTTAAGGGTTAGTCATATTTTGATTAGCTCACTTCAATATACCAAATTAGTAACAGCACAAATCAAAATGCAAAATTTTTTGTTTTGTTGGTTATTTAAGACCAAAATTTGATTCAAGTGATTTTTAAAAATTATACCGAACTTCCGGTTTTATTGTTTATAGCTTCAAAACAGCTTTTTTTGAAAAATTACTGAATCTAAAATACTTTTTGTTTGCGCGTTAATTTATATTTTCTTTTTTGAAAAACAATAACAGCTTTACTGGAAGCATTGGTAAAACAGTGCGTGACTCACATCTTCCCAAAATACGACTATTTTTACGGTATTCAAAATATTGTTCTAATTACGTACCGCTGAATTTATCACATAGGCTGCTACCCTTTTAATAGCAAACTTAAATTAAGTATGTCCTTTAAGGGTGAGAACGAAAGGGGTGAGTGGGGTCAAAAGGGCAGAATAATAATAAAAGAGGGCAAAAAGGGTCAAAGGAGGGCTACAAGTTAGGTCATGTTGAACCTATAAGAAACGTTTGTAAGAGTGTAAAGTAATTTGTAACGTGTAGGTATATAGAATGTAGGATGCACTTTGAAATATGTAGCCTAATTTGGTTTTGAATTAACAAACAAACTTACAGTTCTTTATAATTAAGTTCGTATTATTTAATGCTCATTATTTTTATTTCTAGGTTAGTAATTTTTGACCTAAATTAATTGATTTTTGTTGTTGTATTATTATAAAAATATATATGCAGGCTATCGTTACTATTAAAAGTAATGTCTTTAAAAACGAATGTTTTGATTCGAAATTTCTGTGCTGTATTATTCTTCAGCTAGGATTTATTAAATAATTCAGTTCACTTTTGAATAAAATTATCAGTTTTTGTTTTAATAGCAACTAGTTTCCAAGGCATAAACTTAAATTTGTATTCTTCATTTATAGTTACAACTTGACAAAAATGTTTAAGAGGTGTTTACAAGGGTCGCTTAAGTTGAGCGACTAGAGTTGATTCAATTCAGATTGGATGGCGTTAAAGAGGGTTTATACGGGGCAACTTAAGTTGAGCGACTAGAGTTGATTCAACTCAGATTGGATGGCGTTAAAAAGGGTTTATACGGGGCAACTTAAGTTGAGCGACTAGAGTTGATTCAACTCAGATTGGATGGCGTTAAAAAGGGTTTATACGGGGCAACTTAAGTTGAGCGACTAGAGTTGATTCAACTCAGATTGGATGGCGTTAAAAAGGGTTTATACGGGGCAACTTAAGTTGAGCGACTAGAGTTGATTCAACTCAGATTGGATGGCGTTAAAGACGGTTTAAAGGGAGCAACTTAAGTTGAGCGACTAGAGTTGATTCAGCTCAGATTGGATGACGTTAAAGAGGGTTTATACGGGGCAACTTAAGTTGAGCGACTAGAGTTGATTCAATTCAGATTGGATGACGTTAAAGAGGGTTTAAAGGGAGCAACTTAAGTTGAGCGACTAGAGTTGATTCAACTCAGATTGGATGGCGTTAAAAAGGGTTTATACGGGGCAACTTAAGTTGAGCGACTAGAGTTGATTCAACTCAGATTGGATGGCGTTAAAGAGGGTTTATAAAGAGCAAATTAAGTTGAGCGACTAGAGTTGATTCAGCTCAGATTGGATGGCGTTAAAGAGGGTTTATATGGCTTTTGAGCGAGTAGAGTTGATTCAATTCAGATTGGATGACGTTAAAGACGGTTTAAAGGGAGCAACTTAAGTTGAGCGACTAGAGTTGATTCAGCTCAGATTGGATGACGTTAAAGAGGGTTTATACTGAGCAACTTAAGTTGAGCGACTTGAGTTGATTCAATTCAGATTGGATGACTTTAAAGAGGGTTTATACGGGGCAACGTAAGTTGAGCGACTTGAGTTCATTCAATTCAGATTGGATAACGTTAAAGCCCTCTTTATAAAGAGCAAATTAAGTTGAGCGACTAGTGTTGATTCAGCTCAGATTGAATGACCTGTTTGAGAAGAAATTAATTTCGATAAAAAATGCAATTTAATTTAATGTAAGTTAAACCACGATTGTTATAAGTGCTTAAACATTGCACAAACTTTTCAATATTGTTTGAAAAAAACACTTAAGCAAAACGTTGCAATACGTGCCTAAGCAATCGTTTTTTAAATTAGCAAAGTAGTTTTTAACGTCCGACTTAGCACAAACTATTTTTATTGCGTATGAAAATGCACCATTTTTTCCTCGTGTACGCTAACAACTAGGCCACCGAGGCGGCCTATTTTGGTACTTATGTACAACAAGAACAAGGGATCAATTTTTAAAAATCTATCTAAAAACGATAATAGTTTTTAAATAAATATTTTCTGTGTGCAGAATAACATTAAAATATACAATTTACGAAGAATATTTGATAACCTTCATTTTTGAAACAATCTTTATGATATACAATCCATGTTAAAATATTATTTGCTGGCTATATATGATGTACCATAAATGATATAAATATGATATAAATGTAATATCACCACTAAGGTACTGGACTGCTATTGACTGCTCACAATGAGGCCCAAAACCTGTATTAGAGGCGAGTCGTTCACAACGAACGAGTCAAAATGAACTAGTTCGCGTAGTTCGTTTTGACAATCAGCGCTCCTAACTACAGAACATCAACTACAACTTTATGCAGAATAAGCAAAATCAACTATTACCGTATGTTATCCAAGTAATAATGCTGATTCGGCATACATGGCGCTGATCGTGAAATCGGATTTATCAAAAAACAGTATTCAAAACGACGTTATGAAATTGTTCAGATTTTTAAATTACCCCATTTTGAAACTGTTTAATCGATTTCTCTGTTTAACGAACTTGTAGATGCTATTGCTAAAATTGCGACCGTGGGGTGATAAAACGCGCGCTCTCTCTCTCTCTCTCTCACACACACACACACACACACACACACACACACACACACACACACACACACAATGTTTAACGACTTTTCAAACATTTTAGATTACAGTATAGCCGCTCAATTTATGGTCCTGTGTTTGAGTCTTACTGTGATGTACCTCTAATAGTTCATTTCCAGTAGAAAATTCGCTAAAAACAGTATCTTGCAGTTGCCCACCGCGGCGAGTTATGCAGACTTTTACTTTGGCAAGGATACGAAGGTGTACTAGTGACTCTTAGGACGTAACGTACAACAGGGGTGAAGAGAAAATTATCGCAGGCTGGTAATAAGCTACTGCCCCAGTGATGGTGGTAAAATCTCCGACCATGACTTCTGGAACATGTTTTAAGGGATGTATAGCGTTCAAATGTATCCTTCTTAGGCCAGGCGGTCACCGAATGCGGAGCGGAGTTACGCTGAGCGGAGCGGACTACGCATTCAAAACCTAACCTATTGTTTGTAACGTACGCGCGCCCACTGAAAACCTAACGCCGCTTGACTCCGCTCTGTATTTGGTGGCCTTACAGTTCAACACTGCTTTAGTGTAACGCACTGAGTCCAAGCAATGTTCTAGCTATACAGCTGCGTGCAAATATATGCTACGCCAAGGTTGCCCTCAGTGAAGGGCGCGTGGCACGCAGAAGGGGTGACCGGTAACTGACCTTTCACCCTTCACACTGCGGCCACTGCCCATCAACACAATAGTCAATTTATTACATACACATCATTAGCACCCCGGTGTGGACGAGATTTATGGCTTGTTAGTAGTCGAACCGTTCTGAATGTGGTTGCTAAATACTGAATCCATATAGTGCACACGTTACAATCGATTACTATCTAATACCGATTACAGTTACACCTAAGTATCGAGTACTAATACCGAGTACTTGGTAATCATGATAAAAATGTCCAGATATCCATATTACTGTACTAGATTAACTTTCAAGTATCAATCAAATCAGTGTTTACTTGGAGTAGCGGTTTAAGAACACACAGTGCACACGTTACAATCGATTACTTTCTAATACCGATTACAGTTACACCTAAGTATCGAATACTAATACCGAGTACTTGGTAATCATGATAAAAATGTCCAGATATCCCTATTACTGTACTAGATTAACTTTCAAGTATCAATGAAATCAGTGTTTACTTGGAGTAGCGGTTTAAAAACACACAGTGCACACGTTACAATCGATTACTTTCTAATACCGATTACAGTTACACCTAAGTATCGAGTACTAATACCGAGTATTTAGTAATCATGGTAAAAATGTCCAGAGATCCATATTACTGTACTAGATTAACTTTCAAGTATCAATCAGATTAGTGTTTACTTGGAGTAGCGGTTTAAGAACACACAGTGCACACGTTACAATCGATTACTTTCTAATACCGATTACAGTTACACCTAAGTATCGAATACTAATACCGAGTACTTGGTAATCATGATAAAAATGTCCAGATATCCATATTACTGTACTAGATTAACTTTCAAGTATCAATCAGATTAGTGTTTACTTGGAGTAGCGGTTTAAAAACACACAGTGCACACGTTACAATCGATTACTTTCTAATACCGATTACAGTTACACCCAAGTATCGAGTACTAATACCGAGTACTTGGTAATCATGATAAAAATGTCCAGATATCCATATTACTGTACTAGATTAACTTTCAAGTATCAATCAGATTAGTGTTTACTTGGAGTAGCGGTTTAAAAACACATAGTGCACACGTTACAATCGATTACTTTCTAATACCGATTACAGTTACACCCAAGTATCGAGTACTAATACCGAGTACTTGGTAATCATGATAAAAATGTCCAGATATCCATATTACTGTACTAGATTCACTTTCAAGTATCAATCAGATTAGTGTTTACTTGGAGTAGCGGTTTAAAAACACACAGTGCACACGTTACAATCGATTACTTTCTAATACCGATTACAGTTACACCCAAGTATCGAGTACTAATACCGAGTACTTGGTAATCATGATAAAAATGTCCAGATATCCATATTACTGTACTAGATTCACTTTCAAGTATCAATCAGATTAATGTTTACTTGGAGTAGCGGTTTAAGAACACACAGTGCACACGTTACAATCGATTACTTTCTAATACCGATTACAGTTACACCCAAGTATCGAGTACTAATACCGAGTACTTGGTAATCATGGTAAAAATGTCCAGATATCCATATTACTGTACTAGATTAACTTTCAAGTATCAATCAGATTAATGTTTACTTGGAGTAGCGGTTTAAGAACACACAGTGCACACGTTACAATCGATTACTTTCTAATACCGATTACAGTTACACCCAAGTATCGAGTACTAATACCGAGTACTTGGTAATCATGGTAAAAATGTCCAGATATCCATATTACTGTACTAGATTCACTTTCAAGTATCAATCAGATCAGTGTTTACTTGGAGTAGCGGTTTAAAAACACACAGTGCACACGTTACAATCGATTACAGTTACACCCAAGTATCGAGTACTAATACCGAGTACTTGGTAATCATGGTAGAAATGTCCAGATATCCATATTACTGTACTAGATTCACTTTCAAGTATCAATCAATGGAATAGCAGTTTAAGAACACAATATATGTAGACATTTTTGTTGTACCGTTTTATTTACAATTTTTAAAAAAATATTTACCGCCACGAAATTTTACACAAAAAGCTATAGAAACTTAGACTAAGTATAAATATTAATAAACGCGGCACGCAACTGTCTCGTTAAAGCGATAGAAACGAATTCCCCAAAGTATTTTTCTTTACCTTTGAAATTCTGATTTCGCTATAATAATCAATAATAAGATTCGCATATATTAGCATTTTAAGCTTTCAAATTAAATTCAAAGTACGATAATGAACCACGGCCGCCGTGAAATTCAATTTTTTTGTTTCAACCGGTTTTGAAAAATAAAAATACATAACAGTTTTCAACGATGCTTAGTGATTTTCAGAAACATTTATGACAAAATATATTTAAAGATTACAAACGGTCGCCATTTTGAAACTGATCAAAAATTTTGCTGGATAATCGAATCGAAATTGCGAATTTTAACGACCGCTCGAAAAGTGATCTAAAGGTGTTCGTTACAAGATCCGTGAGTCTGGGTCTCACCACGATGGCTGCTCAAATAGCCCATTTCCCAGTAGAAATTCAATAATAAAAATCAATAATAGTTAATAATGTCTTAAAGCATTCAGGTTATGATATTACAGACTCAAATCTTCACATTTTCGTTAACGATTACTTTCAATGCTTGCAAGTAATCGATACGAAATACTCGATATTTTATGATCTATGCTTGGAGAAAGTACTTTGACAGTGCGAAAATTGTATTTCGAATATCAGTTTTCAGGTAGCGCCATAGAGATCTCTTGTGTGCACATAGAGATCAGACGAAGAAATTCGGAATGCAAAAAAAATTGGTTTTTCCCAGAACATAGTCTAATGGTATAAAAAAGGATTGAACAGGTTAGAAAATGTTATCTGTATTGTGCATATTTTTGTAGCCAAATCGACTTTAAACGAACTCGGTTAAATGTTGGTTGAATAAGGCTAAACAAGACTAGCTATATGTCAGAAAATCATCTTAATTTTTCAAAGTCAGTATACAATTTACTTAGCAAACTCAACTGATACACCGAATTTTGGTATTAAATGAATATTCAAGTCAGTGTTACCAAATTTTAAATAAAAATAATTTATTCGTTGGATTTGTTTTTTTTTTCAATTTGTATTGATAAAACTTTTTATAAAAACCAAAAATTGATCAAACAGATTTTGAAAGTAAGGCAGATTTTTCAAGGGTTTCTCTCAGTAACTTTTGAAAATGTTTTTTGGGGGGGAGAAATAATTGAACGTAAGAACGCTTGTGCAAAGTTTTTGCAACATTTATTTTAGAAGTTTTATATTTTTATGACGTTTTATGGAAAAACTGAAACGTAAATAAACATTCTCGAATACAGAGGCATATATATATACATATATATATATATATATATATATATATATATATATATATATATATATATAAAGTTGAGCGAACGAAACGACCGTTTTAACTCGACCGTTCGGCGTTTGATTATATGTTTGTTACGCAGTTTTGGCAGAACGATTGGACCGATTGTTTTGAAAGTTGGTACAAAGGTAGCTTGTATAATACCCGAACGATATGTATAAGATTTTCCCTCCATTCACTTCCGTTTCAAGATGGCGGCCTCTGATTTTCTATAACTCGCAGTTTTAGCTAGACACATTAACTGATTGTTTTGAAATTTGATACTAAGATATCTTGTATAAAGCCCAAATGACGCATGTGTAAACTTTTTTCCCAATTTATTTCCGTTTCAAGATGACGAGTGCACGCAGTTTCGACCAAACGTATTGACCGATTGTTTTAAAATTTGGCACGGAGGTACGTTGTATAAAGTCCGAAATATGTGTACAATTTTTCCCCGTTCACTTCCGTTTCAAGATGGCTAATAGATGCTGTAATACTGGCTGAACGGCAAAACATAATTTCGACCGCTTCTTGTAGAAAGAGCATACAATTTCCAATAAAGTTGGTCCAGTAACATTTTACCCAAATATTACGGTTACCGGTTAAATTGGCAGAAATAGTTACGACCGCTGCCGTAGAGCGCTCTGTATGTTAAGAATATAATATACCGAACTACTAGTAAGGGATGTCTTTTAATAGAACAGACTAAGTTAAAAGTTATGATTTATTTATAGCAATTTACTAAAGATTGTAACTTCTTCTGTTATCTCTAATGCGTTATAGATAACACTGGAACACGTAATGTGCTGCGTGCATCCTGCCTGCATAACAATGGCGACAGTTATTGCAGGGGTTGTGGGCAGCGCAGAGGGTGCGTCTGGACGCCATGTATGTGGGAGGCTTCCAATAGAAAATGGCGGCAAACAGTCTGTGAGTTGAATTACTGCAAATGCTCCAATTCTGTTTTACCCGTGAGACTGTCTGGAAACAGGAATGGCCTTGTCGAATGAAATTCACTATTTTAATATTTATTCACTTTGTAACGTACACAATGAATAAGTGTATTCTCATTTTTTTAAATTTACGAGTTATATAGGGATTCAGTTTATGGGAGTTTTTATCCGTTTGTGTGTCTTTTGGAACTTTACAACATTTTTTCAAGCTCTGTTTTTGGTAAAAACAGTAATAAAATCAACCGATTTTGATTAAACTTTGTTCATATATACTCAACAAGAACTAAAAAGTAACGAGTAAATTGCTATTTCCCAGAAAAATACAATTTCGGGAGTTGTATGAAACAAAACGTAAAATATCAGTAATTTAATGGCAATCGTTTCGTCAGATTTTGCTTAACTTTTGGTCATGTGTTAAGATTTGTAACTCAAGTCAGCGCAAAGTCTTAAATAATAATAACATTCGATTTGGGGTAAATCGAAAAAACCCTTTACAGCTTTCGGTTTTCGTTTATTTTTCTTCGATTTATTTTTAAGCCGAAAACGTTTTGATTTTTAATTTGTTACACTGAATTAACAGTGAAAGTATGACTAAAATTTTAGAAAATATGATAAATAAATTTGTTTAAAATTTCTGTATTTCGTCAATATTTCTGGACTGGATTTTTGATAGAAATAATAGAATATAAAAAAGTTTGTGTAACATATTTGTAACATTGAATTTTTAACTGAATCTATTTCATTTTTTTATATAGGTTAGCTGTGATTCTAATTAAAAAATACACTTCCTTGAACAAATAAACGATGCAGTTTGCTGTATCTTTTCTTTTAGGCTTTATAGTTATCACGTGACTGTTTTCACAAATTATCACAAAATGTTAAATTACGTTGCATTAAAAAAAGAATATTTTAAACAAACCTTTACGTAAAGAACGTTTGAATCGTTGTTAAATTTGATAACTGTTTAATGGCTGGCAAGATGGCCGTTCGATGAACAGCTGATCACCTTCAGGTTATTTGTATAATTGTTTTGGAGGTTATGTGTTTTGTTTACATTAGTTTTTTTCTAGTAGCAGGTCTATTTTTGCTGTTTTAGTATTTCAAAATAAAATAATCAGAAACTTTAAGGAAATAAAGTATCTGTTTTGCACAAAAATTAATGGTTAATTAAAACTGAAGTTAAACAAAACTGAAACTACAACACTATAAAACAATATGTACTTTTATCAGTTGTAAAACATAACCTATAAAAATATATTTAAGCATTGTTTAAAAGATTGCATAGGTCAGTTACTGTAACAAGGGTATAACGGTCCTTTAAATTTTAACAGACGTTCTAGCAACACGACATTTAAATTTAGATTAAAGCTTTAAAGCTCTGTTATTTTAAAGAGTGATTTTTTAATGGATGTTTCTGCCGAATTTAAATATAAAGGTCTTTTAAATAATTGAACGATAGTTCTGGAAACCGGGTGTTACGTTGAATTATTGTAGTTTGCAAAATCTTTATGTGGAACAAACGTATGTATAGTGCTATCAAATAATGGAAATTTTAATATTTTTATTATTAACTCTTTCAAACGATTCTGTAAAAAATTTATCTTAAAATTTCCAAATTTTTATAAAATGCAAATACGATACAAATTTCATTACAATCGGATTATTAGAGCAGGAGATGTAGATAAAAAAACAAACAAAATTGTTGTCAAAGTTTTCGCTTCGAAGAAGCGAATTGCAAAAACAAATTTTTTCGATAAACAATTTTTTCAATGGATTTGTAATAAGTTTCAATTGAATCTAACGATAATTTGCCATAACCACAGCGCAAATACTAAAGTTTTAAACTACTACTCAAAATTTGTTGTAGAGTTCAGGATCGTTGCATATTTTACAGCGTTGGGTCTGGTTTTTACCCAGACACCATTAAAAATGTCTAACGTAAACACGTTATTTGTTTAATACATATTTCAAATATACAAATTTCAAATATCGAGCGCATTCTGGTGACGTAAAACTAATTTAACTTTCTTCGCCACTCGTTAAACACTGATTGGCACATGTCTTTAACATGTGTGAAATTAATAAGTTTGTTAATTCGATCCGGCGTAGTTTTAGTGCATGCCTAAGACTTTGATATTAGATTGGATGCTGGAGCTATTTGCTTCTATGTCAATAACATTACACAAAGTCAGATATTGGATTAGTTATTGCAGTGTTATTTTAGTTACAGTGATCCCTCGCAGTTACGCGGTTCGATATGCACTTCAATATGAACCTATCTCTTTGTAGTCCAAAGATAATATGAACTGGAGACACTGTGATTAAAAATGATTACTAAAACACAGATCAACCATGTCCTGGCTGTGAAGGCAGTGGTAGCTTATCGAACATCAAATTTTTCAGAACTATAACTATTGTTGTCATCTTATTTAGAAAGTGCAGTAGGCCTAATACGTTTTTATTATAGCCTAACACAATTTTAAATTCCCTTTTACCTTAAACTGATATTAATAATTAATTCTGAATTTTAACTTAATTTAGTAATAAAATACAACACTATTACTGTAAAGTATGTGTTGTACTCTATGACAATTTTATAATTTTAACGTATTTTATCCAAAAAAATACAATTTTTGAAGTGAATACTTCTTATGGCGGGGAATAAACTTATGGATGTATGTTTTACAAAGGAAAAAATTCAGTTTGCCGTCACCCAGTCCAACTTAATTATTTAGTTTTGTGTCAAGTGTTAACTGTGTAACAGTGATGTTTTATACGTTTATTATATATTGGTAGGTGTGAATAATAAATATTTAAATTATTTTAAACGCCATTATACTACTTACCCAGTCCAACTTTATTTAGTATTTAGTTTTATAACAAGTGTTAACTGTGGAACAGTGACGTTTTATACGTTATTATATATTGGTAGGTGTGAATAATAATTATTTAAATGCCATTATACTACTTGCCCAGTGCAACTGAATTATTTAGTATTCAGTTTTGTGATATGTGTTAACTGTAGGCTACAACAGTGACGTTTTAATAATATTTTATACTTCTTAATATAATATTTTAAATTTGAAAGTATATGTGTGTTTTTTTTGTTATTCAATCACACATTAACTAATGGAACGATTGAGATGAAATTTAAAACGAACATGGTTTAGGTATCTGAGATGGACATAGATGTATTCCCGTTTTAAAAATCTGAATCCCTGTTACTATTTATTATAAAATTATTGTTTATAAGCTTACATTTGCAAAGATTTTAATTGAAACAATCTTATAATTCCAAACAACCTGCCTTTCTAAATTAAAATATTGCCGTTTCCATTGAAGTTGGCATTTACAATGACAATTAATAAGTCACAGGGTCAGATATTAAGAGTAGCAGGAATACATTTGGGACTCCGTGCTTCTCCCATGGTCAGTTATAGCCTATTCTAGTGTCGAGTAGCAAAAATCTATGTCTTGGCAAAAAAAACCATAAAATCATATAATATTGTATTTAGAAATATATTAAACTGAAATGAAAGTACTCATGATTTTGAAAATCGACTATAAATTTTATTTTGTGTGTAAAATATATAGCCATAACTCGTGATAAGAAGTATTCTGTCAGCAGTCATGCCAATGCCACTTTTTTTTTATTTTTTATTTTCCTATAAACGCACAGTTCGCTTTGCGTGGTTTCACTATGCACTCGTAGGCTATATATTGGCAAAGCGAGGAATTCCTGATTTCTGTGTTAAATTACTTTTTACTACTTTACTTTAGTTATGGTTATGTTTCTTTAGTTACTGCTACGTTACTTTTATTATGTTATTTCAGTTATTGGTTTGTTATTTAAGTTACTGCTGTGTTATTTTACTTCTTAATAAGTTATTTTTAATGTATGAGTTATTACATCTATTGTTGCATTAATAGTTTTTTCTGTTGTTTTAATTGTTTTATTTGTTGATGACTTATTGTTTGTTTCAAATATGTTTATATTATTTTTACCCCTATAAGCTTAACACTTTAATATAACTAAATAGATTGATTTAGTCGTTGCGTTTTGTTTTAATTATTGCTGTTTCACTAGTTATTGCAAGTCGGTTTCACGTGTTTGCTTAAATTAAAGCGCTGTTATTATCTTATTTTTTACCACATGTTTCGAATGATCGCAAGCGTGCTTTAGTTATAGTTAAATTTCTGAACTTACTGATGTATTGCGTTAGTTTCAGTTTTTGTTATATTGCTTTAGTTGTTGTTGTTATGTATTTTGTTTGTTGTTAGATTGCTTTACTTCTTAAATTATTTAATTATTGCTCTATTGTTTAATACAAAAGTGTTTATTTGCTATTACTATTGTTATAAATATTTATTTCTATTGCAATATCACTGTAATTATTAATAACTTTCTCAAGCTATTACTATTCGTCTTTTGTTTTTCTTTAGTTATTGTTTTATTGAATTACTTATTGTCTTAATACGTGTCTGTTGTTGCCTATATTGTTTTAGTTATTTCTGTTATGTATCAGTTATTAAAAATTTGTGTAAGCAATACATCTAGCGATAATGCTTTGCAAACATTTCTGTTATATTAGGTATTTTTAAACGACATTTTTAAGTGACTGAAAGATTCCTTCGGCAATAGTATTATTTTTCACAAATGATTTTTATAGTTATTATTGAATTCTTCTCGTTATTTTAAAATTGTTTATCTGTTTGCTGTAATAATTTAGTTATTACTAGTATTCTTTAATAACTATTGCAGTATTTTTTTTTATAATGTACAGCAGTTATTGCTAATATACTGTTTTTATTATTACTATATTATTTTTTAATTTTTCGTGATATAGTTTTAATTATTTTGTACTTTAAATAATTATTGACGTTGCTATTAATGCATTCTTTAAGTTATTATTTTTTTATAATTCTTGTAATTATCACTTTAGTTATTATTGTGTTGCTATAGTTATTGTTTATTATTTATTCATTGTTGTATTACTTTATTTATAACTATTTTAAAAAAAAATTGTTGTATTTAGTGTCATTGTAGTATTACTTAAAATTGTGCGAAGTATTATTTTTTATCTTTCTGTTTTTCACCAGTGTTTACTTTGTTGCGCTGTACATAATTTTCAAACGAGAAGTAAATTATTTAAACAATCCTTTCACTAATCTGTTTAAAAATTATTCTTGATTTTTTACTGTTCATTGTTGTTTGACTTTTTTTACTTAACGTGTTTAACTATCGCAGTAAATGTAGTTACAAAAAATTACAGGAGCATTCAACAATTTATGAATCGCACTCAAGTATTCCCATCTCTTTTGCTCCGTATGATTAACATGCAGATCATTCTTTCTCGCACACTTTATGTCTCTGTCTTTTATTTCTTCTCTTTCTAATTCCGTCGCATTTATATTCCTTACGTTCACGCGGCAGTTAAGCACTCTTTCATATGCACGCTTTATGTTCTGTTTAAATTAAATTTAAAACCCTGTAATGTCAGTATTTGCACCAAACTGGCAAATTATGCAGTGCGCTTGTTGTGGAAATAGTTTAACTTGTATTTTTTTCGTTATTGTTTCTTTAAATTGATTACCCAGCGTAAATCGTTTATATTTTTTTGTAAAATGTATTCACGTGTTGAACTTAATCAGAATATCGGCACGTTTTGTTTTACATAACGATAAAACCATAACCTCAATATTTTTAATATTAAACACGGTAACAGTTGGTTGTGTTTCTATTATAAATAATAACCTAACCCGTTTAAAGTTATTTAAAAATATATATTATATTATTCAAAAAAGTATTAACGTCACATAAATAAATAAGTTTTTAATTTGAATAAAAAAGTTTTAAATCAATTTTTGAAACTCATATCAAGCCTTTAATTTTTATTTCTGGCCGATTGTCCAAAAACGATATTTTAGAATTTTTTAAATTAAGTTTACTATTTTTTATAAACAATTTTGAATTTTTTCCAAGATCTACTAATAAAATAATAGATCTTGGATAAAATAATAGATCTAATAAAATTATTAGATCTATTTATTTTCATTTGAAAATTATTTTTTCATTATTTTCATTTGAAAATTTGGTTCAAACTGGACGTAAAAATCGATTTACGAAGTAGCTCCGTTAAGTTTGTTACCTAACAATATTACTCTAAATTGTTTCAAAATGGCGACTACTCCAAATCTTACAAAATCGTAACATTTTTCAAAATTTAATTCATCTTTGTAATCGGCTTTTAATATAGTGATATGTAAATTAGCCTTTTAGAATTTCAAATATAAATTTAATTCTATAATTAGAATTAATTGTTTTTTGTTTTTCAGTGTAAATTGATAATTTAAAATCCTAATTTATACGGTAAGTGAAATTAAAATTTCAAAATAGAGTAGTATAGAAGGTTATTGTTATATGTTATTATTACTTTTTGAAAATTTAATGCATTCCTTAATTTTAAGGATTTTATTAGATTTTTCAAATTTTAAGTCATTAATTATACAATTAATAATGTTGTAAGAAATTTCAAAATTAAAATAATTGTGAAACACAGCTGTCTTTGCTGACATGATAGAAGTGAATTTCTAAGAGTATCTTTCTTTTCTCAAATTTCTGGTTTCACCAGAAATTTTCTGGTTTCACCGATAATAAAGCATCAAAATGTGCATATATTAGCATTTTAAACTTTCAAATTATATTAGAAATACGAAAATGAACCCTGACCGCCGTAAATAGATTTTTTAATTTAAACGGATTTTGAATATCAAAACTCTGATTACGATAATGAAATTAGATTTTTTTAAAAACGTTTAAGACAAACAAGTTATGATTTTTCAAATATTTGAAATGACCGCCATTTTGAAACTGTTGAACGAATTTTGCTGGTTAACGAAATTGTCCAAGCTATTACTATAAAATTTTTCAAGGGAGTCATTAAAATTTATATGTATAAAAAAATCATCGAGATCAAGATCGGTTCTCATATCAAGGTCCCGGATCTGGATCTTACCATGATGGCCGTTCCAATACCTTATTATTCCAATTGAAATTTGCTAATAAATTAAAAAAAAAATAATCAGTGACAAATTATTACCGAGACCATCGAGGCGGACAAGATTACGAAATGCACGAATTTCCCAAATTTTCTTAAAACAAGGGTTAATTAACTGCAGACCAATGTAGAGCGCAGCGATTGAACGAGCCCCTAAACTAATAAATCCCAAGGCTGGCTACATTGAATACAAGCTTCAGTCTGGAGTCGCTGATATTGAATAACGTGGGGGAAGGTAGTAAGGTGCATTTTTTATTCCAAGCACGCAGTTAACGGGAGCCCCTTCAATTGATGGAGCTAGTCTTCCATCCACACATCCACTTATACCGTACGGTATTTACAACACGCAGGGATGTAACTTAATTTTTTTTACGGTTGTAAAGCTTCGTTATTTTATATAAAAAGTTTAAGTTATTAAATTCAGTAAAGCTTACATAAAATTTCTCGAAATAAATGTCTTACGAATACAGGAAAATTATCTTTATTAACAATAGTTACAATAAAAAAAAAAAAAAAATTACTTTTTGAGAGTAAATAAGAAAAAAAAAATTATAGGTATATTTATGGTGTTTTCTGTTTAACAATAATTTTTAATCTGTTTCAAATTTGCTGCACTGACTCTGGTGTACCTTATTTTATTACCGCAATTTAGAAAAATGGGGTATTTTGTAAATATATGTTTATTTTTCATATTTGTATCTATAGATAATATATATTTGTATCTAAATTCTATAAAAGAAATGTATTGTTTTTAGTGTAAATCGAAGAAGAACCAGTAATTCTTTCTACATTTCAAATTTTCTACTTTGGTATATCTTAATTTACTATTAAAATTTTAGAAAAATGTGATGAGCATATTTTGTAAAGATAATTTTTCATATTTTTGCCAATGTAGAATCATTGGAATTGTTTATAAACCTAAGAACTACATAAGAGTTTTATCACCGATTGCAAGATAACTGATTTTTAAGTTTGTTTTGAAAAAATAAATAAAAAAATATATATAGTTCCGAGATGTGAGAAATACACGATAAATTTCATAAAAATCGGTTTTTAAGTACAAAAACAAAATCGAAGCTGATAAACCCATCAAAATCTGAAGATCGATTTTTTCGTGATCACTAATCGTATGTATAGTGAAAAAGTATTTCTGAAATAATTAATTTTCAGAAAAATTCAAAATGGCGATGAAATAATTTCCTTGTTTGTTTTTATTTATTCCTAAACAGAAAATTAACGCGAATACTGTCAATAATTCTCACATCGTTTTCCAGTTAAATAGTGATACGTTTGTATTTTTTTAGAAAGTTATGAGTGACAAAAAGTTTGATAAAAATCATTAGAGACGATTTATATTAACGTTGAAGCAAATATTTGGCCAAAGTAAGATTGAAAACGTAAAACTGTTTCCGAAAAGCGGGGAAACTACATGTATCATAGCGCTGATAACTGTAGTGGAAGTAAAAAGTGAAAAAGTATAAGATAAAAAAAGTTTATAAATTACTCGGTGGTCAGGGTTCAATTTATAATGTTTTATTGTTAAGTAAAAAAATGTTTATTTTGTTGTACTTTTTTTGAAATTTGCTTCCATAACGTCAGCGAGATATTTGTACCCAGGCCTTTATCAAAAACGTACACGCCTAGCACTCTGTTTTAGTGATAACGTAAACGCCCAATTTACACTCAACTCAAGCACTCACCTGTATTTGGTGAACGACGTCACGCGCTCCATATTTACACAAATAAGACACTACATTATAAAACCAATGCCGGCTTGATGTTCGCTCTAGTCTGTTCACCGTTCAACTCTTTCCTTTGACAGACACACATGCATGCCTTATACATATGCACAACTCAACCTTTGTTAGAGAAAAGGGTGACGCCCTAAAAGTAAAGGGTTCGAATGGAACCTAGCCGAGTGTGCTGGGAGGTGTTCCGGCGTGCGAGCTATAGCTAGGTTTAATTATTGGCGAAACGTATTCGCATACATTTTGGCGGTTAGAAAAATATATCTGCAACACGCAGCTGTATCGCCTGTGTGATTAAAACGAATTTACAGAAAGTATCAATATCACAGATATTTTAAAATTAATTTTACACTTCTCTTACCGTCATAATCAGCGTTAAAATTTCCATATATTAGCATTTTAAATTACATTTACAACAGTCCATTCAAATTCATTATTAAATTTTAAGTAGATTTTAAAAAATGCTAATTTATTTAGGATTTAATGCTGATCAGAATGAAATCTAGTTTGAAAACTGTTTTTCATAAACAGTTTAAGATTTATTATAACCACCATTTTGAAACTGTTGGTCGGATTTCGCTTGGTAACGAACATGCCCAAACTGCTACCAAATCAATCAATATTTTTACCAAATTTGCATCGAATCGGATCAAATTGTAAACATTTAAATTCTATATATATATATATATATATATATATATATATATATATATATATATATATATATATATATATAGCAAAATTTTGTTTTTGAAATTACCTAAATATCCAGTTAAAAATATGGGTTGGTTTTTGAATGAATTAAACTAAATAAAAGTATGATCATTGAAAATTGATACCAATAATATAAAATTGATAATAATAATATAAATATTTATATGTTTTTTGTTGTTTATCGAATAATTGTGCACTGATTTAAGGCCTTTTTTAGTTGAATAAGCTTTTGAAATGTAATTTTTTCCTTTTTCTTTGAATTTGTATTCAAATGTTTAAAATGTAAATTTCCCCTTTTTTAGTTGAATAAGCTGTTGAAATGTAATTTTTTTCCTTTTTCGTTGAATTTGTATTCAAATGTTTAAAATGTAAATTTCCCCTTTTTTAGTTGAATAAGCTGTTGAAATGTAATTTTTTCCTTTTTCGTTGAATTTGTATTCAAATGTTTAAAATGTAAATTTCCCCTTTTTTAGTTGAATAAGCTGTTGAAATGTAATTTTTTCCTTTTTCGTTGAATTTGTATTCAAATGTTTAAAATGTAAATTTCCCCTTTTTTAGTTGAATAAGCTGTTGAAATGTAATTTTTCCTTTTCGTTGAATTTGTATTCAAATGTTTAAAATGTAAATTTCCCCTTTTTTAGTTGAATAAGCTGTTGAAATGTAATTTTTCCTTTTTCGTTGAATTTGTATTCAAATGTTTAAAATGTAAATTTCCTTTTTTTGAAAATGTAATTTTTCCTTTTCGCAAATGTTTAAAATGAAATGAATTTTTTTTTTTTTTTCGTTGAATTTGTATTCAAATGTTTAAAATGTAAATTTCCCTTTTTTAGTTGAATAAGCTGTTGAAATGTAATTTTTTCCTTTTCGTTGAATTTGTAAATTAAATTTCCCCTTTTTTAGTTGAATATGCTGTTGAAATGTAATTTTTTCCTTTTTCGTTGAATTTGTATTCAAATGTTTAAAATGTAAATTTCCCCTTTTTTAGTTGAATATGCTGTTGAAATGTAATTTTTTCCTTTTTCGTTGAATTTGTATTCAAATGTTTAAAATGTAAATTTCCCCTTTTTTAGTTGAATATGCTGTTGAAGATGCAATTTTTTTCGTTGAATTTGTATTCAAATGTTTAAAATGTAAATTTCCCCTTTTTTAGTTGAATAAGCTGTTGAAGATGCAATATTTTCCCCCTTAAATCTTATGTACTTTTTTTAATTTAATGAAAACATATCTAATAATATAAAACTATTTGTTTTACGTCTTTACGTGCCTTATATTCCTTTATATTCCAAATATAAACGGTTTCGACACAATGTTTGAGTGTAGGCCTAACGTTTTTTGGCTACAAAATTCGATCTAAATGGGTCGTTTTAATTACAAAAAATCAATATGAGTATTTATTTAAAAATATAGTGATAATGTTTACAAAAAAAACAATGCGAATGAATTCTGTTCAATCAGCTGATACTTAACTGTTGTTTATGTTTAATCAGCTGGTATAATAATCATATACAACAATAATTAACTTCTTCAAAATTGAATTGCTTTTATCGAAGAAAGTGTATTTGATTAGCGTATTTAATAATATAGGAATGTGCATTGAAATAAAAACATTTGTATAAATGTCCTTTTTTCTCTGAGATGGCACTAATGATCACGGTGTACTGTTGGAATATGCCATTTTTCAGCTTAAAAAACTATCTTGATGGATATGATCTTTGGGAAAATTGATTTTTATTTAGAAATACGCGTTATAACCGGTCGTTTGAGTATATACCTAAATGTATAAAGATAGTGACAAATCTAAAGTAGTATAAATGCATACAGTTCAAACAGCTGATATGTATTGTTCGTGTTTAATCAGCTGGTATAGTAATCCTAAGTATGAAAACTGAATTCGTATTATTAAAGAAGATTTACTTGTTTATTTAATAGGATTGGAATAATGGAACATTGTGTGTGTGTGTGTGTGTGTGTGTGTGTGTGTGTGTGTGTGTGTGTGTGTGTGTGTGCTTGCTCGTTCGTGCAAGAAATAAAAACAAGCAATCTACCTATGTATAGATGTAATTTTTCTCAAAACGGATCTAACCATTTTGATATTATTTTAGGAAAAATGGTAGGTCTAATCTTTAGGAAAATTGAGTTTCATTTGAAAAACGGTAATAACACGAGCCGTAAAATATATAAATAAAAATTTTAATATAACCTTTCAACACAACTAAGCTGGATCATTCGATTATTACATACAAAAAACCCTTTCATGAGTTATACAAAAATGATACATTGGAATACTTAATTTTTATAAATACTGTATCCAGAGAATTTCTAAGAACAGGTACACCTAAGGCGTCAGTATTACCGAGTTACAAAAAGCCCCCGGCCTTAAATCCTTTCACGTTTGACATTTGGTTCGTTAAATTCTCATGTATTCACAAACTGTACAACAACCCTTTTAACAATGTAAAAATATCGTAATGTAAAGAAGGATATAGCAAATCACAGGTTATTAGAAGCAAGGATCGAAGGCACGAAGGGTGGTGTCCTTTGTTGTCGCGGCTCAATCAATATCCTGATCCTGCGATGTAAATGCATGCAGATCCTTAACGGCCGATCCTTAACTAACAAGCTGCCGCGGAGGCTGTTGGAATGGAAACGTGCTGTAATACGCGACGGGGAAAGTTAGCAGGATAAAGTATTGCGTGTTGCCTAACTGGAAGTGTGTAGGAGCTGCTGGCACTGTGATTGCTGGAGAGATTAGCCTATGTAATTTACAAATAAATGGTGCACAACTAAATGTCCCTTGTGCAATTAAAGTATTTAAAGGTGATTCAAATAAAACGTACAGCGGAACAGTAAATTGTTTTGCTTACTATTCGATATACTGTGTAAACAGAGCTTGGTGATCGTGACAAAATCGATTATGATTGATCTATACGTTTAAAAGTCATTTGAATCTAAAAAAATGGATTTTACTGTGTGTGCAGCGGGGAGGACAATGCTAGAAACTAAACCAACTACCAATGTTGACAGAATTTGGCATCTAAGTCTAGGTAAAAAAAAATCAAAAGCAAGTACTTTAAAACCATCTTTTTGGCCACAAAACTGTTAAAATCGTATTCTCACGAAATCGGCTATAAAGATTTTGATTAAATTTTCTTAAAATGAAAAAGCCGGTTTGGGTTTTATCGAAAAACACAGAAAAATTATTACAATTTCTGTTAAAAATTGGTGTTGAGAATTCACTAGAATTTTAATCAATGTTTTAAAACACAGAACCGAACAAATCATAAATTAAGGCCGTGTGGGCACCAAAAGCGGAGCGGACTTCGCATTCGAAACCTAACCTATTGTTTTTAATGCAAGTGCGGCCACTGAAAGCGTAACGGAGCTGAGCGGCGTCGCATGGCTCCGCTCTGCTTTCAGTGGTCATACTTAAGCCTACATTAAACACAATAGATACAGGTTTTGAAAGTGTAGTACGCTCCGCTTTTGGGTGCCCACACGGCCTAATTTATTTCAAATTTCTTACACAGAATAAAGTTATGGTTTTTCATATACTAGTAAAAGTTGAACGTTATATAAATAAATTTTGAGAAAAAAATGTTGATTTTTCTTTCTTTATATTTACTTTTTTATTGAAATGTACAGATTTTTTTACGAGATGTAATAAAATTCCTCATAATTATAGCTCACATGTTGCAAGCATCTAGGCGTAAAACATTTTTTTAGATTTTCGAGGGACTTCATAAAAAATGTCAAATTATTTTTTTCTTTTCAGGCTTAAAATATTCCCAACAAGAAGTAAAAATCATATTTGACTATGAAAGCACATTAGTCACAAAACAAAACTTAAACGAATTGCAAATTATTTACGTGTCGCGTTAAACATTCCCGTCTGATTTGTTTGGCCGCTACCTCTAACAGTTGAATAAAATTTTCAAGCCAAGTTAATTAAGCCGATATAATTAGAGGATTGGTAAAGCTGTAAAACTCTTTCAGTCTGTGAGCATTGATTACACCCGCCCCTCCGCCAGGACTCCCTCTACTCAAACATTCCCTCTCGGTTTTTTTAATTGCGGCCTTGACTCAGTTTTAAAAGTTGTAAACCCATTACGTCGGGTAACGACTTTTCTTTGACAAAGTTTTTCATTCATTAGCTCCCCCCCTCCTCCCCGCTCCAACGCCGGTGTCTCGACAATGGAATAATAATTTGTAATTTATCCCGCATTTTTCACTTGATTTCATCTCCTTAGAGTACGTCTCCTTTAATGTTTACTTTTTCTTCGGTAACTTTTGATTCGTTCAGTTTCGTTAGCGAAATCTTTCGGATAAATGTAGTTTTTTTTAATGTTTTGAAATTTAATAAAATTTGGTCTGTTGTTATTTATTTAATAGTGAATTTCTTTTTGGAAAATGAGCTATTGGAGCGGACATTTTGGTAAACCCAGTCTCAGAACCTATGTAGTGAGCATCGATCCTAATCTTCAACGCGATTTCTGTGGTGGTTACAATTTTTAAACATATACGAATGAACAACGTAGTTACAAAGTCCGTTGTTCTAACTTATACTTTCTTGATCGTAACCAGTTTTAAAATCCCAATAAAATATGTTTTCAATTTTCATAAATTTCTTTGAAAATACCAAAACAATCTCCATTTTCATATTTTCAACTTGGTGTGAAAATTTAAAACCTAATCAGTGCAGATTATGATGGTAAACTTTGTTTTGTAATATATATTAAAACATTAAATAGGTCATGGTGGTCGTTTTGATTTTTAGTTATGATAAAATTCATATTTTTCTTTCGGGTACAAAGTGAATGGTATCAGTAGAAATAAATGGTTTTTATAACTCATGAAAGATGATTTTTATAACTCATGAAAGATAGTTGATTCTATAGTAAGTAGGCTACTAAATTTTTGTATTGTTTGCTAAAATCCTATTATCTTAAAATTAAGGAACGCGAAAAGTAGGCTTTTATAGATAAGGTTATAACAGATATATCCATAGGTCTATTGAAATTCTGATAAAAGGTTTTCATAATAATATATATCTGTTTCTGTGTACGTGACTATTAAAAAATATATTTTAAGCTCTTTTTTGGTAAAAAATCACTAAAAAAAATTGAAAGATGATACAATTGCAATTTTGACTACCAGAACAAAACGTATAGGTCATTATTTTACAATTTCTTTCTTTCAGTCTAATTTCTTTAAAACTGCATCGAATTTTTCTCATATTTTAGGCAAACGTGAAAGTCAGTATAACATTTCTTTTTTTTAAAGATTATTCTTACACTGATGGGAAATAAAATAATTCTAAATTTGAGCAAAATGTAATGAATCGATTTTGAAAAATTGTATATTTTCCGATAGCTTTAGGATCGTAATCAGTGAGAGAGTTTGTGCAATAAATCAAGCACTTGTTTCACTCGTTTAAGCCTTCCATACGTCGTCTCATAAAATCTACGACGTACAACTCAAACCAGACTATATTTTCTTCTCTTCAGAAGTTAGTCCTGCTACGCCTTGTTCTTGTTCCTTAAATATGGTTGTCCAACTCTCGTACATGTGTTAAACAGTTGACCGTATTTGTTAATTTGTATTATATTTAGTTGTCGATCCTCTGTCATTTTATTGCTTTCCACTCTCGTCTTCCTACTCTCACAAATCTCACGATGTTTTAGACCACGTGGTTTCTTTTTCTTCTTCTGATAGTGATCCTTGTTATTGATCGTATGGTTCTCAGTAGTAATTGTTTCAGCCCTTGTTTCTCCTGCATACGTCATTACTGGTGTGACGCACGTCTTGTGAATTTTCCTTCTGTTTGTTTCTCCAAATTACACCCCTTAAAAACCGAAAATTACAGCTGATTTGGTTGTTTGTTCTTTTACTTCATCTGTTTATTTCCTACTGTTTGTACCCGCAGGGGTGCAGACTAGCTGGATCTGTTGAGAGGATTTAGACGTCCCTCGCGGTACCCGAGTCTAAGAAACACTTACACTTACAACACTACACTTACAACTTTAACACTTTACACTCACACTTACATTTAGGAAGGCGATAACAGCCTCAATGTGATTTTCGCCTTAAAATAAAAAAACCTACTGTTTGTAATGCATGTCTTCAGGTATTTAATCTCCATGTCCTGGTTAATGCTCTGGTTGTATATCACCACTTTGCGTAGTCTTTTCCTCATTAGCGCCTTCCTCTTCTCCAATAAGACGATCATGTTGAACTTATTGGCTTTAGTTCAAACTGATAGAATAGACTTTGTTCTCTGATATAATGACTGTCTGGAGAGTTAACTTGCCTTCTTTTCGTCTCATTAATTATTTCATCCATAACAAAATTAAATAAGATTGGGCAAAAAAAAAAAAAAAAACTACAAACAACAAACTACACGCGGAGTTAAGGGAACAAACGCGAGACAACTGGCTGTATAATGCGGCAGTTTATTAGAATAAAAAGGAGGAAAAACTGGAGCGCAAATTGTTTCTTCACAGTCGGTTGGAAGAAGTTATATCCCTGTTAGTACATTGAAATTCCGCTCGCAGCGTGGTCCGCGCTATGAATGGCAAATAGGGTTTGTAATTAAGTCGAAGTCTGTTGCCCACAGGATTTTCTCTTTTTATAATGATGCGGGGGCGCGCGGGGGACAAGATAGGGTGAAATATTACTTTTACTTTCTTGCAAACTTTATTCACTTCTTTAAGTTTACTGATACTTAAGTGATTCCCACCCTTTTTTTATCGCGAGCTTGACTTTGGTGCAGTTTTTATAGGTCAGTTAGGTTTCGCGGTTATTTTAGTAATTAACGTTTAAAGGTTGGTTTACATGTTGCTCGCTACGCTGGCAGATGTAAATGACCATTAAGGAGTCATCCGTACAAAAACGGTGAATAGATTTTGGTTTTGATGAAAGTTTAAAGAATGTAAAAATAATTAAAACTGAAATTTTACAAGAAAACAAAACTTACAATTAATTGTATTCCTCTAAATATTTTTTATTTTTATTGATTTTTTAAAAACGAAATAACATACAAGTACAAGTTGTATTTGCTAAATAGGCTAAATGTTTAACTGGTATTCAAATTAATATTTTTATTAGTTTGTTTAAATAACTCGTTTTAAAAATTTGTTTTTAAAACAAGATTCCCGGTTGAAAAAGTGATAAAAATAAAATTATCTTAAAATCTGTTTTACCGATTTTGATCCAACTTTGCTTAAATATACTGCTTAAGTACTCAAACAAAACTTAGACTATGTGCCTCTATGTAAGACTTAACAACAAAATTCGGTTCTGGAGTTAAAAAAAAACTTGGGTAATTTCGCAAAATCAGCTAATCAGAATTTTTATTATGTAATAAGAACCATTGTTTGGGGAAAATCGAAAAACAAACCCTGACAGACGTCGAGTTTTTCTCGCCCTATTCTTAGACAGTTTTTTATAAAAAAATCGGTACACCAAATTGATTCAAGAATATTTATTTGACCAATGTTTGAACAAAATCTGGTAGAAGCGATTTTGGTAGATTTTCTAGTTTTTTCGTCTATAGCTTTTGAATAGATTTTTTTTGTAAATATAAGAATTTCTTAAATGTGTTTACACCAATTATTTTAAAAGAAACAGTTTATTTAATTCTTATTTTTAAATATAAATATATTAACCGAATTTAATTTACAATATTTTTGTAATATTACTGTTACCATAAAGATTTAATCTTCGAATAACAGTAACTATTAACAAATCCGTTTGGCAAATTTAGTTCAACATTTACTCTCGTATTGGATTACCTGTAGTCCAAAATTTGCAGATCAGCTGTTTGAATGTTTATTTTTGGTAAGCTAACGTGACAATTGATCCTAATCAATATCATGACAAGTTGTTGAAGTAAAGATTAAACACTCAAAACAAACAAATTAGGTCTAGTAATTCGTGTCGATATTACTTGAAAAAATTCAAAAATATTGCACAAACTTACACATATTTAATATTTCGCTAATAAATCTGGTTTGTAGGTTTTCAAAGAATAATAAAGACCTAATTTTAGAATAACAGTTTATCAAATTAGCTCAAATTTTAGTAGAATATGAAAATCAATTTGTAATTCAACTCGGTAAACAAAATTAAAATGAAATAGGAACACGATTTTGACAGTCCTAAATAAAATTCAGGATTTATTTACGTTTTTTTCAATTTAGTCTTAAGTACATTTTAAAAAAATTTAAAATCTGGTACACGTATTAAAATATGCTTCTTTTATAACTAAAAAATTAGGTAATCCAGTTTTTATGAATTAGGTAGATTTTTCAGTGTTGCCAATTATTCCCAAATTGATTAAAAAAAAAATTCTCAATATTTTTCGTTTGATTACTTATGAGTCACGTTGCTATAAATTGCAATTTTTGATTAAAAAAGGTTTCAATAAATAGTTCCGATATCTAAAAAAACTGGAACTAAAAGCGAAATTTTATCCATATCAAAACTGCTTTTTTTTGGGATTCAGGGAACTGAAAAGTAGTTTATTTCACTATAACAATACTTTTTATATGCTTCGTATATTAAGAAAGTGAGAGGATATCTTAAGTATTTTACCCTAAATGTAAAAGCAAAGCTTCATTTATTTTTAAAACCAGGTTACTAGGTTTTTACTCTCAAAACTGATTCGCATTAAATCATCTAACGAAAGAAAGAACAAGAGCTCTTTTTTAAATTACTGTTCTAATAACGAGATAGGGGTTGAAAACACCCTCTTGTTTGTGAAATGAATTACAATCATTTCCAGCCTTCAGCGCGAAATTTCCCGACTCTTACATAAGTAATGTGCAGCATTTAGAGCCAAAGGTAGGACATAAGGACCGCAGGACGAATTCCTTTAGTTAATGGCAGGTCCTTGTAGGCTTAAACTGCGCGGCCATGTTTGTTTCCTAAGGGTAGGGGGTGTGTTGTTTGGACAGTGGGGGTGACTCTAACATGCGCACCGCGCAAATCGAACGTCTACCCCTCGCGAGGTCCACATTTCCCCCTTAACGTTAACGATTTCCCCCTCCACGTTTTAGTGGTCAAAAAAGCTTCCCTCCCTGGCAACGGCTCTTGGAAACGATGCGTTATCCCCTAGAGAATAAAGGGGGTGGCTCGTAAATGGATTTCAGTTTGATGGTTTTGGCAAAATTCTTTCCTTTTATTTTTTTTCGTTAGTATGTTATATAGCGGAACGAGGGGGAGGTTTTCTTATCTTGCCCCCCCTGAATGGAAAGATAACATCCACACATACGGTGCTCACCTACCACCCTCTACAGGGTAATCAATAAGTCTTGACTCGACAGCTTGTAGGGTTCTCTATAAGCCATAATTACGTCACTGTAAGCTTTTGGATGTTCGGAAATATAATACATTAAAGTAGAGACAGTGCCTGCTTGATTTAATACCGTGTTCTGTCTCTTCAGGATTAGGAAGGCTTTGTAAGAGTCGACGTTTTGTTGCCTTTTAACTAATAACTCTGTCAGGCTTTGCAAATTATCATTTCTCGGAATATTGTATTGTCTGTCTTAAATTAATGATGTTAATGTCAATTGTTAATTAATTTTCTTCCATTTTGGTTTTAAAAATGACTGCTAAAATAATCTAGTTAATTCGTTGATCAAAATGGAGTAAACTTTTCCAAAAAAAAAAAAATATCGGTTAATTATTACAACTACATCTACCGGTTTTTTATTGAATTCGATTGACTAATTCGAATTGAAATCTTTTATTAAGGCTAATTGTTAAGTATCGTAAAAAGTGTAAACCAGTTCACACACACACACACACACACACACACACACACACACACACACACACACACACACATATATATATATATATATATATAAAATATATATATATGATCCAGAGGTTACGATAGGTAGGCTACTCATTTCAAGAATTCAGGTCTAGGTTTTACCATGATGACTGCTCTAATAGCTAGTTTTTCAGGTATTAGCTAAAAATATGAAAACGAACTTAGACCTAAATACTGCCAAGGTGAACTTTTTTTTGGTTTTAAATGTAATTTCAAATTTCAAATACTGATTTATAAATATTTTAATGCTGTTTACATCGGTTAAATTAGATTTTAAAGAAAGTTTGCTTCCATCACGTTATGGAGACAAATAATTCCGGGATAATTAAAAAATTTTGACATCTGTTTTGGCTGGATAACAAACTAGTTCAATATTGTTTAAAAGTCTAACGAACGCCATAATTTAAAAACTTTAACGACCCTACAAAAAGTGTTTTGAAGAAAACACTTTTGTTTGTTCGACGGTCACGATCTCCAGTCTGGGTCTTACCATAATGACCTCCTCAATAGTTAATTTTTCAATGGGAATTCGCTAACAATTCAGAAAGATATTTCACGAGCATTACAATCGAGTTATACGAAACAGAGAACGGCTGGGGAAAATAACAGTAGACACTTTGATATTTTGAAATTCCTTTCACCTTTAGAAGCGCTCGCAGTCCGCCACCCCCTTACCAAACTTTGACTGGAAGTCAGGAGGGGTGAGCTACGCGTGGCTCAGGGCAGAGTGCCTTGAAGGTTTAATTTGGTATTGGCAACTACGAGGGAACGTCGGAGCAGGAAATCACTTACATTTCCTGGTTAGGCCACGCAATTTAAAATACTGTAATCACTGCACGCAACTGTCTCACTGTAGTGATGGAAGCGCATTTCCAAAAAAATCTTAAACTTGTCAATCTGATTTAACCGTGATAATCAGGTTCAGGTTTTCTTATTAGTATTTAAAATTTTAAAATTACATTGACATAAGAAAAATTAGATCAACTAGATTCTCAATTATCCGTCAGTTAAATTCTGTTATCTGGTGTTTATTTACAACATAGGCGGCCAGCTGACACTAATTGCTACCCTAAGCAAACAGTCGAAAAGTAAGCAATACTATCATCTTAGTGGAATGAGAAAAATTTCAACAGTGCAAATCAATTGCTGAATGTTTGCGTGAATGTGTCTATAAAAAGATAAACACTCACACAATTTACGATAATACCATTCAGCGTATAAGTCGATCTTGTAACAGTCACGTGAGTACTCTGTTACGAATACGTGTCAAAAGTTTAAGTACGGATAATTTACTGTATTAAATACCTGCGCATGTGAAATTTATGTAATACATAACTAAACGTTTAATAGAAATTTTAAGAGTTTTACTACATTTTTCAAAATAATAATAATAAAACATTCTTTGTTATAGAGAATACCAACGTACAAGAATATGTTATGTTATTTTCAACGATCTCCGAAAGTACGGAAATATTTCTGTTATCCGTCTATTGTGTCAACCAGCTCCCCAACGGCCCCGAGGGTGACGGTTAATCGAGACTCTACGGTATTAGAGAAACCATCTTGGTAAGACCCAGGACCAGGAACTTAAACGTACTGAACATAACCTTGTAATGAGCTGTGTGTGTGTGTGTGTGTGTGTGTGTGTGTGTGTGTGTGTGTGTGTGTGTGTGTGTGTGTGTGTGTGTGTGTGTGTGTGTGTGTGTGTGTGTGCGCCCGCGCGCGTGTGCGTGCCTGCGTGCGTGCGTGTTTACGTGTGTGCATGTGGCGTGTGTGCATGTTTGCGTGTGTGCGTATATGTGTGTGTGCGTGTGGCGTGTGTGCATGTTTGCGTGTGTGCGTATATGTGTGTGTGCGCGCGCGCATGTGTGTAACGATTATGGTAAAACCCAAAACATGGAACCGTGATTTTAATAGCGTGTTCACTTTTACAAATCAAAATCCGTTTAGCCTTTTTAAATAGCGGTTCGAAATATTATAATTATCATAATTTTTTTGCTATAAACGTTTCTGTAAATTGATTTCACCATCGACCATCATCAGCATTAAAATCTGCGTAAATTAGCATTTCAAATTTTTAAACACGAAACTGCGGTTCATGTTAATAACTTTAATTATAAAATACAAAAATATAAGCATATACCATATCAAAATATTCGTTTAAGGGACGTTTTTTGTTGTTTTTCTTTGGAGGTTAGCTTACGTATTTATTTGAATTTGTAAAAGTTTGTGCACAATTTCTCTCTAATTTCATTAAACGTATGATGGATTTCGATGTTGCCTACTATAAAGCTAATCAAACAGCTGTAATTCTACAGCGGTAGCTACAACGCCTGTTTCTGAATACTAAATACGGTATATTGTAGGGTCTACATGATCATCTGTTCCATATCATTGAACAGCTGTGCAGTTTTCGTGCGGAATACAAAAGTACTTCCGATAACGGATAAATAACGCGACAATTGTGTAGACCCTGGTAATAAAATCAATGGTTCAAAAATATTGCACAAACTTTCTCATATTCAATTAAACTTTTATAACAAAATTAAATCAGCCTTCTTTTACCATGCAGATAAACTAAATCATATCATCAAAATTTAGATTTTATTGACCGAACGAAGCGAGGTCTTTGTTACGACTCAACCGTTAATTTGTGTGTTTGTTTGTTGCGCAGTTTTGGATAAACTAATTTGCAGATTGTTTTGGTTGGCACGGAGGTATCTTGTACAATGCACGTACAACGTAAGTATAAGATTTTTCCCCATTCATTTTCCGTTTCAAGATGGCGGCCAAGATACTTTTTATAAAGTTCAATTGATATATGAATGAGATTTCCTCCCTTTAATTCTGTTTCAAGATGGCGACCTCTGATTTACAATAACGAGTGTACGCAGTTTTAACCAAACGCATTAACCGATTGTTTTGAAATTTGATAGAAGATACATTGTATAAATCCCAAATGATGCATGTTTAACATTTTTTCTTATTTACTTCCGTTTCAAAATGGCGGCCTCTGATTTATCGATGAGGATTGTACGCAATTTTAATAAAATGCATTGACCGGCTGTTTTAAAAATTTGGTAGGAAATTAAAGTCCAAAAGACTTATGTATAAGATTTTCCTCACTCACTTTCTTTTCAAAATGGCGAGCTCTGATTCAACGTTGAGAGTGTTGTTGCTGGTTGTTTACTGTAATACTGGCTGAACGGCAAAACCTATTATAATTTTGACTGCTTCATGGTGAAAGAGCATGAAATTTCGTATAAAGTTCTTTAAGTAACATTAATATTTTTCGTAAATATTACTGTTACCGGTTAAATTGGCAGAAACGTAAAGAGCGCTGTCGTAGAGCGCCCTCTGTATTAATTAAGAATATACAAGGTCTACTGTTCTTATTTAGTACTTATAATTTTGAGAATTTTACAATTTTGTTGGTTCTTGAATAGCTACTAAACGGAATAATACCCCTATAATATTAATGCATTCTGTTAGTTAGAATACTTAAGTGTTATATTTATGGAAAATTTCATCAATTTTTACGTTGGTATCGATGGTAAAATCAAGTTTGAAAAAACGTTAGAAAAAAGTTATGGTTTTTAAAGTGAAAACGTCTATAGTTGCGTCTGACCCAACAGAGAATTTAGGTTTTATTGATGTAGTTAAATTGAGCTGATTTGTGAGGTTTTGATTGTCACGGATTACTCAGTCTGCTTTAATAGTGATAAAACATACTGACTTGTAAGGTTTTGGCCGTCACGGTTACGCAGTGTGTTTTGTTGGGGATAAATCGAGCTGACGTGTAAGATTATGACTATCATGGTTACGCAGTCTGTTTTGATGAAAATAAATCAAGTTAACATGTAAGGTTTTGGCCGTCACGTTTACGCAATGTGTTTTGATGAGAATAAATCAAGTTGACATGTAAGGTTTTGACAGTTACGGTTACGCAGTTTGTGTTGATAAGAATAAATCAAGTTGACATGTAAGGTTTTGATAGTTACGGTTACGCAGTTTGTATTGATGAGAATAAATCAAGTTGACATGTAAGGTTTTGACAGTTACGGTTACGCAGATTGTGTTGATAAAAATAAATCAAGTTGACATGTAAGGTTTTGACAGTTACGGCTACGCAGTTTGTGTTGATAAGAATAAATCAAGTTGACATGTAAGGTTTTGGCCGTCACGTTTACGCAGTGTGTTTTGATGAGAATAAATCAAGTTGACATGTAAGGTTTTGGCTGTTACGTTTACTTAGTCTGTTCTGAAGGGAATAAATCGAGTGACATGTAAGGTTTTGGCCGTCACGGTTACGCATTCTGTTTTGAAGGGGATAAATCGAGCTGACATGTAAGGTTTTGGCCGTCACGGTTACGCAGTCTGTTTTGTTAGGGATAAATCGAGCTGACGTGTAAGATTATGACTGTCATGGTTACGCAGTCTATTTTGATGAAAATAAATCAAGTTAACATGTAAGGTTTTGGCCGTCACGTTTTGTTTTGATGAGAATAAATCAAGTTGACATGTAAGGTTTTGGCCGTCACGTTTACGCATTGTGTTTTGATGAGAATAAATCAAGTTGACATGATTACGACGCATTGTGTTTTGATGAGAATAAATCAAGTTGACATGTAAGGTTTTGGCCGTCACGTTTACGCATTGTGTTTTGATGAGAATAAATCAAGTTGACATGTAAGGTTTTGGCAGTTACGGTTACGCAGTTTGTGTTGATAAGAATAAATCAAGCTTACATGTAAAGTTTTGGCCGTCACTGTTACACGGTCTGTTTTCATGGTGATAATCGAGTTAACATTAAGGGTTTTAGATGTTAAAACACAAATTTTTAAAGCATTTACAGTTAAATAAATCATTTATAACGTATTTACATTTAATATTTTAATACAGTGGTACTATGTATATAACAAATACGTCAAAGAAATATGTTCAATAACAAATACTTAAATTATAATTAACGCAATCTTACTACACACCCAGTCCAAAAAGCACAAAATGTTTATAGTGTTAAAAGTGAAATATAATCTAGCACATAATTTATATAAAATTGCTCGTTAATATTATGTATATAAATAAGTTCATTAATTATTTAAATTGTTAATTCACGTCATTGATTTACGTTCCCAGCCCAGCCTTAAAAATGTTATCTATTTAACACTAGCAATCTATGTGATTATATTTGTTACATTTTTCATTTCTGTCAATAAAATATTTTCCTCAATTTCAGATTTGTTTTCGAACTTTTACTGAAAAACTGAAAATATTTTAACATTGTACAAATAATGTTATTAAATCTTGCTGTTTTTAAATGGTCACTTCCATTACAAGAGCGATACAGCTGAGTACGGTGATTGTTTATTAACTCTGTATAAAACTACAAAGTTCTACCGTTTACCAACTTAACGTTTAAACGCTATTCGTGCATTAACACCAGATAGGCTGCTTGTACTTTTAATAGGCACACAACGCCTGCATATATTGTAAGCCGCACCCAGCTACGCATCCTGGTATTGCAAATAATCGCTCACAGTTATTGAAGGCGTTAATACAGTTATATTTTCAAATACTAAAACCTTCTTTCATATTGGATATATTAGGTAAATCTTTTCATATTGGAAATACGTATAATGCACAGCCGTTGCTATGGAGATAAGTCTGTAACCGTTACGTGTGCACCAATCACAGACCTTACAACACCTTTCTAACAAGTACTTTTAATAAATATAGGTTTTCGTGTCTTTAAATAGATACAGTATTTTCCTCAAATGTAATTACCGCACGCAGCTGTTTCGCTATTGCAATTGATTAAGTTTTCAATGAACAAGTATTTTACTATATTAATTTTTTATACAATAAAGACAGAATTTATAGTAATGCGATCGTCAAATCTTTAATTTTTATGAACTTTAAAAAAACGAAATATTTATATAATTAAAATTCAAGCTGAAATTACATTTTAATTTTAAGGATTGAATTTTTGGCACATAATTTTGAGAATTTTCGGGTAATTTTTTTCCAAAAACGTGTTACATAACTTTTTTATTTTTATGGACTTTTCTAAAAAAAATCAAACTAATACAAAATCGAACGTCAATCTTTTGTTTATGGAAAAACGATTTTGTTTAAATCAGCCTAACGGTTTAAGAGATACAGCGGTTTAAAGAAAACCTTACACGATCATGTAAATCGCTCTATCATCGTGCTAATCTTTATTTAAACCGCTATAACCTAAAAACGGTTGAGCCGATGGTAGTGAAATTTGGCACACACATTAAAAAAATGATTGAGTATACGGTAAATTTTTTGCAGGATTTTCAAATAATTTGTTTTTTTTAAAGTGTTACATATATTTTTTCATTTTTATAAACTATTTCCAAAAAATCGGATTAATGAAATATACATATAATTAAAAACAATCATTATCACTAGGCGGTTTTTTAAAAAAAAATTGACATACGTACTAAAAAAATGCCCCTTCTCGGCATTTTGGCAGAATTGTTCCTAAACCATATCGAAAATGAATTTTAGTGGTCGGATAGGAACTACAATAGAGAAAATGTAGTTTTTTATTACAGCTATGTGGATGATATAATTGTACTTTTCGAAGGCAATACTATAATTAAAAATTTTCAATAAATTTCTTAACACAATACATCCGAACCTACATTTCACACTGGAAGAAGAGACCGACAATACATTAAATTTTCTTGACCTATCCATTTCAAAAGTAAACAATAGTTTCAAATACAGTGTTTATAGGAAACCTACCACAACCAGCCAAACAATACATTCTTCATCCCACCATCCATACAATATAAAAATGGCAGCTTAAAATAGTTTGGTACACAGGTTAATTTCACTCTCTATGGACAAAGGAAGCTATGGAAATGAAGTGAACATCATTAAGTACATAGCTGTTTCTAATGAATATAAAAACTCAATTGTTGATAGGCTTATTGTCAAACACAAAAAACAAAAATTAAAAAAATCGTTCCTGATAAAAAACATTCATCTCCACGGAATATGGTTCAACTTTAAGCCACACCAAAAAAAAAAAAATAATTAGCCAAAGAAAATATAAATGTCTCTTAAAGAACAACTAAAAAGTTATCAACATTATTAAGGAAGCCAGTTGCAAATACAAGTGGAGATAACTTAGAAAAAACTGGCATATACAAAATGAAATGTAGTGATTGCCTAAGCTTCTATATCGGTCAATCTCGCTTTTTAGAAAAGATTTAAAGAGCACATACCCAGAAGCGCATTATCGACAAAATCGGCTTTCGTAGAACATCTTATGGACAAAAACCATACATTCGAAGACATCCATACCAACATGGAAATATTACATTTGTGTCATAAAAGTAGTTTATGGATGCGATTGAAGAGTTTGAGATTTACAAGAGCAAAAAATCAGACCTCCATAACATCCTCAATGAAAAACTTTCATTGAAATCAAATTTAATATATGACATGGCTCTAAGGATAAGTGATTTGAGCAAGTAACAAAAACCAACAGACGACTGATAACTGATAACAACGACGGGCGCGCTACTAATGATGGAGACTCCGCAGTCCGGAATGTAACGACGTACGAGTCGCGTGTGTAGCTTGACCAAGCCGAATTTCATGGTGAATATTTTATACGTGTAATTGTGCTCAGTGTTTGTGATGTGTGTTAATGTTTTGTTTGACTTTGTGACGACCTCGACAGAGGGATTTAACATTTTGTATAACGGCCTGAAGATGAAACGATAGAGTTTCGAAACCGCGGTAGACTTTATAAGGTGAGTGGATAGACCACTGACGGGAAGAATAGGTCATAATCATAATCATTAAAAAAATGAATTTGTGGTATTGTTTGAGAATTTGTGGTGAATGTTTTTTCCCCAAAAAAAGTATTATGTATTTTTTTCCATTTTTAGTGGATTTTTAGAAACAAATCGTCCAACAAAATATATTTACAATAAGAACGCAATCGTATATCTGTCGAAAAACGTTTGTTCCATCGAAATCGGTTTAAGATTTAAGAGTTCCAACGGTTTAAAAAAAAACCATATATTATCAGGCAAACCGATCCAGCTGATCGTGCAAACGTTTTTTCTAAACCGCTGTTATAAAACCGTACTAAAAAAGTATTATAACGCAGTCTATAAACAGCAATGTAGACGCCCGTGCTATAAAAGTACGCAAACGAACCACGACCGCTGCAAAACTCATAATTTTTAGCTTATACGTTTTTGAAAATCTGCATTACTACTATTTTAAATTTTCAGATAATACTATTAATAAGAAAGTATAAGCTTGTCAGAATCGCTTTGGTAATTTCAATGAAATTTGAATAAACCGTTCAACTTCATTTGTCCATTTGTTTAACTCCGGTTTGTGGACCGTTTGTCCACCATTTTGGAATCGTTAGACGGATTTTGTTGGGTAACGAATTCATTCGAAAATTACTTTGTGTCAAGTTTTAATAACAAACCACAATCACAATCTCGGTTAAAATTTAAATACTTAGTGTGATTACTCTACTACTCCGGAGTTACAAAGAGTTCGCCATTGTTGTCTCTGAAGAGCAACTCCCAAAGACCTTCGCACATTGTCTTAACCGAGTCGTCTGGGCCCGAGCACCTCGTATAGTTTCCTTGAAGCCTTTGTCTCCCATCGGGAGCATGTATTCAAACATCTAGTTTCGGATTTCTTTGTTACACTGCTTCTGAATTGACTTTTAATGCATTGTGGATTTTCGCATTTCTGACTCTACGCTGCGTGTTTTCCCTTCTTTTCGCCTTCTATTCCTAAAGATTGTTATTTTGATGGGACACTCCGTCAGCATTCCAGTGCAGAGCGTTAAACGTTATATCCTCGCTAAAATCTACTTTTACACTATTATCTACAGCAGTGTCAGGTTTAGCCCAAAGAAGGACAATGTTTTCTTTACTTTTGCCTTTATTCATCCTCACTTTATCCAGCTTTTAGGGAGGCTAGAGGTTTGGGAGTTTCTTGGAGGTTTGAACTTTTCAAAGAAAATAGGATGTTTCCACGTAATATATTTGTAGCGAATTTACGACTAGCTACCAGTCACGATTGTCTTGTCACGCATCTTCACAAAATAAAGTTACTAACCTCTGATGAATGCAAAATTTGTTTACGGGATGGGTGTGTTATGGATAAGGATCACCTACTGATCTGCAGAGGTATGGATAGAGAGAAGCAAGGAGGAAGGGACTTTCCTGGACTTCATTGAGAGGCTAGATCCTTGATAGTGTAAACCAAAAGAAGTCATTGAAAGAAGAAGAAGAAGAAAGGGAATGGAAAAGGAAGAAGAGGAAAGGGAAGAAGAGGAAGAAGAGGAAAGGAAGAAAAGGTAAAGGAAGAAGGGGAAGAAGAAGAATAAAAAGAGTAAGAAGAGGAAGAGTTAAAGGAAAACAGGGAAGAGGAAGAGGAAGAAGAGAAAGAGGAGGTAGAGGAAGAGGAGGAAAACAAAGAAGAGGAAGAGGGAGAGGAGGAAGAGTAGGAAGAGGAATAAAATTAAGAAGAGGAAGAGGAAGAAGGGGAAGAGGAAAAGGAGGAAGTTGAAGACTAAAAAGAGCAGGTAGTGGAAGAGAGGAAGAGGAAGAGGAGAAAGAGGAAGAACAGGAGGAAGAGAAGAAAGAGAAGGAAGAGGAAGAGGAGAAAAGAGGAAGAAGAGGAAGAAGAAGAAGAAAAAGAGTTAATAGAGGAAGAGAAGATGGGAGAGGAGAAAAAGGAAGAGGAAGAGGAGAAAAGGAAGGCTATCTATAGGAAAAGGAAGAACAGGAGGAAGAGAAAGAAGAGGAAGAAGAAAAAGAGTTAATAGAGGAAGAGAAGATGGGAGAGGAGAAAAAGGAAGAGGAAGAGGAGAAAAGGAAGGCTATCTATAGGAAAAGGAAAAACAGGAGGAAGAGAAAGAAGAGGAAGAGGAAAAGGAGAAAGAGGTAGAGGAGGAAGAGAAGGAAGAGGAGGAAGAGGAGGAAGAAGGAAGAGGAGGAATAGAAGGAAGAGGAGGAATAGAAGGAAGAGGAGGAAGAGAAGGAAGAGGAAGAACACGAGGAAGAAGGGGAAAAGGAAGAGTAAAAAGAGAAAAAGGAAACAATAAAGAGGGGAATGAGTAAGAGAAAGAAGGGGAAGAGGAGGAAGAGGGGAGAGGTAAATAAGGGGAAGAGAAGAAAGAGGAAGAGGAAAAAGCGGAAGAGGGAAAAATGAAGAGAAGGATGAGAAGGAAGATGAAGAGGAGTAAGACGAGGAAGAAAATTGCATTAAGCAATGTTTTAAATTTCAAAATCACACTGAAAAACGAACATGTTTCTTGACTGTCGTTTTTTCTCATTTTCAATGACATTTGAAAAATTGAAATGCTAATATCTGGCATGTAGATTTTAACGCTGATTAGAAAAAAAAATAGAAATCATTTTTTTTAATACGTAAGATAAAAACCTGTGAAATAATTCATGTTTTAAATAGTCGCCAGTTTTGAACGTATTTTTATGAGATTTTGAACTAATCAATCTTATCAATTACGTTTTTTGCTTAGAATGATTTCAATGTGTTAGATGTTCTTAAGTGATATTGTACGTTTTGTTAAATTCCCTTATGATAAATCTGTATGCAGCGATATATATTCTGTATTTCTTCAGTAGATTCTTCTGTTTTTACAACACAAGGGCTCGGTTGTCGTGGTGGCTAACACACCGGTCAGTGTATTGCGTCTCTGAACCGCGCACCTCAAGGTCATAGATTCAAAACCGCAGTTACTGCCGTAAGCTTTGCACTTTTCGTTAATACCGATCCCTCCTTATTTAGTCTAATTATCATAAAGGACGATAAAAAAAATTGTAGAATAAACAACTAGCTTTTTTCGAAAAAGATGAACAAATTTGTTGTAATGGAAAATCGTTCACAGTATTGCCAAAATGAATGTTTGTGTTAAGGTTGTATCAGACCAAGGATTGCGTGTTGACCCCCCCCCCCACTAAAAGGCACTTGTCCATGATGTTGTTTTATTCTGATGGCGATGGTTGCTCTAATAACTCATTTCCTAATGGGTATTCGTTAACTGCAGTTTTGAACAAATATTTTAAAAACAACTTTCAGTATTTTGAGATAATTCATGTTTAAATTTCAGCTGAGTCTGTGGGCATTACTTTGACTAATCAATTGATATTTTTACATCGACTAACAGCTGGTCTCGTGTTCACTTGAATAGTTCATTAAAATAATTTTTGGATTACTTTTATTGAAATTATAATACCAAAAACCCACAATACCAACAATGCTTTTAGTAATGTTTGCGTGCCAAAATTCACCTCATACCGAATCTAAAATCCTTTGTTATTGTGTGCCTACTGTACTAGCAGTTCAAAAAACATTAGGCTCTCAGTATATTCTTAATTAATATACAGAGCGCTCCACGACAGCGCTCGTAACTTTTCCCGCCAATTTAACCGGTAACCGTAATATTACAAAAATGTTACGAGACCACCTTATTGGAAATTTTATGTTTTTTCTCTATGAAGCGGTTAAAATTATGAGAGGTTTGCTGTTCAGTCAGTATTACACAAAATAACCAGCAACTACACTCTCAACATTGAATCAGAGGCTGCCATTTTGAAACGTAAGTAAATGGGAAAAATCTTTTAATGCGTCTGTCGGACTTTATACATGGTATCTGATAAAAATTCAAAACAATCGGTCAATGCGTTTGCTCAAAACTGCGTACACTCGTTATTGTAAATTAGAGGCCGCCATCTTGAAACGGAAACGGGAAGAAATCTTACAAATATGTCGTTCGGGCTTTACACAAGTCTCTTCGTACCAAGTTTTAAAACAATCGGACAATACGTTTGTCCAAAACTAGGTAAAATACAAACAAACAAATAAAACAAAAAATGAAAATGTCGAAAGGTCGAGTTGAAACAAAGACCTCTCAATCAATAATCCAACCTTTCATACAAAATTTTAACTCAGTGTTTCCCAAATTTGTATGCATCACGTACCCCTGAAAAGCATATTAAACTGGTATACCCCTGTATGTATACGATAATACAAGTATACATCTTTAATGTTTGATTTTCTCAAACTAAAGCTAAATCAACAGCAATACGTTCGTTCATAAACTACAAAAAAAAAAAAAAAAAAAAAAAAAATTAAACACGTAGTACAAACATTTTAAAAGTAATGTGTTTTAGCCCTGCACAAGTCTTCAAAAGTCGCAGTTATTTTACTAATATACGAGGGTTGTCCGTAAAGTAAGGTTCCCAAGGAGCTTAAGTCGCTACGAACGCTGTTACTCGGGATGCGGTGACATTGGCTTGCAGCTTGGTTTCCTCTCTTCCAATCCCCACTCCGTGAGCTGTCTGCGACGCTCGGTTTTGGCTTGGCAACCGTTAGTAATGGAGTTACCACTTATGTCTTCCGCCAGGTGCGAATTAACGCTCTGTGATTCGTTTTTTGTGTGCAAAAAACACTGCGCCGGTGGACATTCATTCCCACTGTGTGAAGTCTACGGAGAGAAATGTATGAGCATACACCAAGTGCGCAAATGGTACAGAGAATTAAAAGACGGACGTTCATGATGAATATCATTCCGGACGTCCATCTGTTTCGGACGAAATGATTGCGAAAGTGGAAGAATCAAGGGTGACTGTTTTGGAGCCCTCCGAGATGATCGCTGATGTCAGAAAGACTTGCGTTGATAAAATTTTGACACACCATTTAGGGTATAGCAAAATTTGTGTGCAAAGTGGGTCCCAAGACAGCTTACAGCAGACCACAAACGGAAACGGATTGATGCGGCCCGCGCATTTCTTCAGGCCTACGAAACCGATGGCGAAAAATTCTTGGACTCCATTGTCACTGGGGACGAGACCTTGGTACAATACACGACACCAGAAAAGAAAGAACAATTACGTCAGTAGAAACATCCAGAGTCGCCGAAGCAGCAGAAGTTCAAACAAACTCTGTCTGCCGGCAAAGTCATGGCGAGCGTGTTTTGGGACAGGAAGTGGTTATTATTGTGCGAATTAATGGATACCGGCAAAACAATCAGTGCTGATCGTTACTGTGAAACGTTAAAAAACTTTCGCCGCGCGATTCAAAAGAAGAGGAGAAGCATGCTCACGAAAGCAATTTGTTTCCATCAAGACAAAGCTCATCCAAACACCGCCCGTATAACAACCAATCTCATCAACCAATTTGGATGGGATACTGTCACACATCCTCCCTACAGCCTGGACTTAGCCCCAAGTGACTACCATAATTTGAAGAAACACTTAGGTGGGACGCATTTCAGTACCGGAGAGGAGCTGAAAGAAGTTTTAAGCTACCTTCTTGGCGCGGCGGGAGAGTTTTTCGACTCAGGCATATAAAAAACGGTTCACCGTATGCAAAAATGCATCGATCTTAACGCGATTATGTCGAAAAATAGAATAAAGTGTAAGCTTTCCAAAAATGTATTATTCAATGCAAATAAACATGTTTTTCATTGTGAAAAATTATTGGGAACCTTATTTTACGAACAACGTTAGTATATCCACATCTTATACTTCCGGACTGTTTCTATATTTATTTTTCAGCGCAGTTAGGGAGGAAAATTCAATTTCTACAGGCATATTGAAAGAAAGGCAATGAGGTCTTAATTGTTAGTCTTGACAAAACAGGATCAAACAAAAGGTTTTTGTTAGTGTCTTTCCATTGCAATCTAAACGGTAATAATGTACTTTTTAATGTACTTCTATTAATTTTTCGTTATTAGCCATTGGAAGATTACTCTTATCAAAGTCAACAGTGAACAGGTCAAGGACTCATTCATGGTTTTTATCAGAGGGTGGGAAGTAGGCCTATTGTATAATAATAGTATATACGCGTACGTAGTATAAGTACAAGGTTATTTGCTCCTTTCGTTTTCTTTAAGAATTGAACCCAGCCGCTGAAATTGGTTGCAACTGTTTTTCTTGATTCCATTCTCCTAGAAAGTGATTTTCTTATCATGGCCTCTGTTTTCTTCTCAACTCAGAAAACATCAGCGTTTTCTTCTCGGATGTAAGTTTCAAATTTAAAAATATCAGCTAAATATGCTAGCATTAAAGCCATTTTAATGGCGTACACCCAAAATTATTTCGTGCGCCCGAAGGTAGCGTGTATCACAATTTGGGAACAGCTGCTCCAGCTGTTACCATTTTCGAGATATTGTGATAGGAAGTCTTGCGGTCACTCATTCGACGGTTTTACTGTATAACATTAAGAAGGTAGTTTTGTGATCAAACAATTGTGATGAAATGATTACATCTGTACTTAATATATTTATCTAATTACAGAAGATAATATGCATACTCAGAAAAACATTCCATAGGCTTGTAGTTAGTTTATAAACTTATTAAGAGTTAAATTTTATAAAATTATAAAATACATATTTAATTATTAAATTTGAGTAGTTGGGTTCTATACTAATTTTTTAGAAAATACAACAAAAATATTTTTCTTAATGTAAACTTTTTTACACCTTTTTTTCTCTTTTAGAGAATGAATTTTAGAAAATTCTTTGTTAGTGAGTTTCTGCATTATAAAATGAAATTACCGACCAAATTTAATATTTATAGGTTCAGTGATTCTGCAATGATGCGTCAGTCAGGATATATTATTTTATTATATAACTGCAGTAATTCCTAAATTTAATTTACAAACAGTTTTTTACGCAGTTTCAGGTTCAATTCCTTAACTAAACAACACAGTTTTTTACGCAGTTTCAGGTTCAATTTCTTAACTAAACAACACAGTTTTTTTACGCAGTTTCAGGTTCAATTTCTTAACTAAACAACACAGTTTTTTAAGCAGTTTCGGGTTCAATTCCTTAACTAAACAACACAGTTTTTTTACGCAGTTTCAGGTTCAATTCCTTAACTAAACAACACAGTTTTTTACGCAGTTTCGGGTTCAATTCCTTAACTAAACAACACCGTTTTTTACGTAGTTTCAGGTTCAATTCCTTAACTAAACAACACAGTTTTTTACGTAGTTTCAGGTTCAATTCCTTAACTAAACAACACAGTTTTTTTATGCAGTTTCGGGTTCAATTCCTTAACTAAACAACACAGTTTTTTACGTAGTTTCGGGTTCAATTCCTTAACTAAACAACACAGTTTTTTACGTAGTTTCAGGTTCAATTCCTTTGCTAAACAACACAGTTTTTTACGTAGTTTCAGGTTCAATTAATTAACTAAACAACACCATTTTTTACGTAGTTTCAGGTTCAATTCCTTAACTAAACAACACAGTTTTTTACGTAGTTTCAGGTTCAATTCCTTAGCTAAAAAACACAATTTTTAAAATTTATTATCCGACTTCAAGGTCAAAATTATCCTACACATTGATAAATACTATAGAAAAATGTCAAAGACCTGTCCAACAATGTCCGAATCAAAGATGGCGATTATTTCGAGCTGGTAAACAACGGTCGTTTTATCAACCATTGTTTCAAATTTCACCAAATTTCCTCTTTGCAGCCGTAACAGTACAATTTGTTTTGAAGTGACAAATTGAACATGCCACTTCGTGGGCCAACCCAACTAAATATCTTTTCGATTTAAATTCTCTTCATAGAAAACGATAGTACAACTTATATGAGTTTACAATTTGTATTTATTTTTTAATGTTGTATTACTGTTGATTTTTTAATTTTTATTTTATGATACTGTAATATACGCGACAGCATGAACAGCTTAAAGACGTCAGCAGTCAGTACGACTTAGAAATTAACATTAATTATACAAAGTTTATGATAATTAGTAAAGAAGCAGTAATGGTCAAGAACACACCAGTAGATAGGGTATCACAGTTCACCTACCTGGCAACCAGGATTAATGAGGATTGGGACCATTTACAGGAGGCAAGGTGCAGACTGTTAAAAAGTCATAACCTCAATATCGATATCAAGACTCTTCCGGTGGTAGGCTATATTCTCTCGATACATTTCTTTGGAATGGAAGCATGGTCACTAACCAAGGCACTACAAAGAAGACTCGAAAACTTCGAAATGTGGCTCTTATAGGTAAATGTTGACGATCTCGTGATGACAAACAAAGCAGTGATGGAAAGTCTGAAGACAAACCTAAAAGTGATGAACACCGTCAAAACACGAAAACTTGAGTATCTTGGACACATTAATGATAAACGAAAGCAAATAGCGTCTTCGGAAGTCCTTTTCTTGACTTAAAAACTTAAGGACATAGTTCTCAAAAACAACGCGGCCGTGAACAAAGTTATATCCAAGATGATTTCCAATATTCGAAAGGAATAATAACTCCGAAGAAGAAGATGTTTTAATTCAACAGTTGTTATGAAAATTATATTTTTGTTACCATGGATTAGAACTTATTTTATTAATACTTTGTTTTTATTTTACAACTTTTATGTTATAAGGGGAACTTTTAAGAATGGTTTTCAGCAAAATCCTTTCTTACATTACAAAGTGAATGAATGTATGTAATGCATTTTATATATTAAGATATTTTTATCGTCTTCGTTGCGGTGTAAGTGAAGTGAAACGTCAGACTTTACGATGACTGTACCAAGACAGGAACTGCACAGTGCCGAACACCTCCCCATTAAACCCGCGGAGGCAATACAGTCTGCCTTATTGATTTGATTTATTGACTTTATTTCTTATTTCACTTCCTTGTCACACGTATTTACATTGCAAACAGAACGAGGGAACGAGAGAGACAGAGAGCTTCGACGTCGACACGTTTCCACTAGCAAATAATCACATTTCCTTCGAAGCAGCCTTTTTCATTTGCGCGTTTATTTTAGGGTAACGCAATAAGTTTATAGCCGTCAAGTCTGACGGGTAATTCGGTTTGTCAGGTTGTTCTAACCTCAATGTCGCCGGATGTTCGACAGTCGTACTGGGTGTACAGAAAGTATGACGGACGTCGAAGTAATCGATTGCTAAATATATCGATATTTTAGTTTTCAGAATGTCAGTGCCTACAAACGTGGGCTTATCTTCAAAAATTGCCGAAAAACGAAACAAATTTATTGTTTTTTTTACGAAATTTGTCCTGTACGTAATTTTAGACACGATTTTGCTTGTATACAGCACAAAAATTTAGTGATTGTGAAGAAAACCAATCTTGCGATTTTGACGGGGGGGGATATTTTCCAGAACCCTGAGTACAAAAAAAAAAATTCAATTTAGTTTCCTGTCCATCTCTTTCTTTTGTTTTGTTGGGAGTTAAGCGGAAGAGAGAACCTTATCGCCCCAACTTCGCACCTTCAAAATAAAGACCCTAAAATCTTAATTTTTGTGAATGAAATGTTTGGAGAGTTTAAATAAAATTTGCTTGCAATATTTGAAAAGCACACTCCAATAGTTAAACTGTTACTTAGTAGCGGTTCAACGCTTTGAATCACAGATGAAATTAGCCAGCTTATGAATCGTAATATCTGTTACCGCTTATCGAAAAGATCTTCTGATTTTCTACGGTTTGCAGCAATATTGTAGCATTAATAACGTGCATAAAGAAACTAAAAATTTAAATTTAAGATATTTTCATACATGTTTAATTCTACTAAATCTTCATTAGTATATTATGGCGTTATTTTAAAGTTATGGTTATTGGAAAGGTTCTAATTCAAACACCTTATTTCATTGGATGGTAGGAATCGTAACTTAGTGTTTCCTGTTATAATAAATTATAAACCCTTAAAAATTTAATTTCAAAACTTAATTTAATCTCTCTTCCATCCATAACGCCGAAGTTTAGAGGACTGTTGGACAGTTATTGATGATATTATTCTTAATAAATTTATAATGATCACCATGGTTACAACGTAACAGATTATCACTAAACTATACAACTTATCATTAAAAAAATAGCACTTTTCCAAAGGTATGAACGTGCGTTCGTTAGTCCTCTCAATAAAATCTCCAATCCGGCAAGATCTGCAGACTATAGGCCTGTAAGTATTCTGCCATTCCTCTCTGAATGTTTGAAGCCAATTTTTACGAAAGATAACCAAAACGTTTGGAGAAAAATAACATCCTTAGTCCTTTTCAGTCGAAGTTTAAACCCCGAAGTAACACCACAACAGTCCGTATATGTAGATTGTCGATTGGCTGCACTATTTAAGGTTATTTAATTTTCTAAAACTTTTGATTGTGTTAATCATACTTATTGTTTCTAAAATTGGAACGTATTGAGGTATCACAACAATGCATAGCGTGGATCAGGTCGTATATGTTTGGACATTATTGCAGACAGCTATTGGTGTACTGTGGTATATCCGGAACGAAAATATTCATAGAGATCTTCGAATAGATTCGGTTGAGGAAGTGATAAGGTCTACTGCAGCTAGACACAAGAAGAGGCTTCTAAACCACGTCAACACAGAACTTGCAGGAACTCAATAGCAGTGACACTGTGAGGAGTCTTAAAAGAAAGAAGCAGTTGGACTTAATATAATGATGAAATTATTCAGTGAAATAAGTTTTTCTTAATGTTATTGTATTTCCATTAATACTACTAGTTACGTTTATTCTTAGCTGTAGTGTTGTATATCCAATTTTAATTTAGCTTTACCTATGCATACGGGGCTCTATATGAATGAGCATTTTATATCCCTAGCTACTTGAAGTGTTTTAAAGTATAGAAACAAACCATCAAAGCCACGAAAATCTCGGGAAAATGTCAAAAGTGAAAATGTGGAGTAAAAAAACACGAAGAGGGACAAAACTGGGGTTGTATTGTAGCTCAATGAAACCAAAAAACAGAGAATTACTGCAGCTGTAGGAACGCTTGGTGGATCTACTCAACCTGCAGTGGAAGAGGTGAGTGAAGGATAAAACATAGCCTTTTTAAAGTCAGACTTTGTAGAGTTACAAACGTCTGAGAAGAGAGAAGATCATAGCTGAAGCAGAAAACTAGAAGCAGAAGGCCTCCCAGGATCAAACCTTCGGTGTCAGTAACACAATCCTTATAGGACTTATGTGACAGGACTGGAAGGAAACCGACTGGAGGACTCTCAGCCAGGATTAATTTTTACGTAGTTTAGTGCAGACTTTGTAGAGTGACAAACACCTGAGAAGAGAGAAGATCGTAGCAGAAGGGTTTCTAATTAAAACTAGAAGCAGAAGACCTGGAATCAAACCTTCGGTGTCAGTAACACAATCCTTATAGGACTTAGGTGACAGGACTGGAAGGAAACCGACTGGAGGACTCTCAGCCAGGATTAATTTTTACGTAGTTTAGTGCAGACTTTGTAGAGTTACAAACATCTGAGAAGAGAGAAGATCGTAGCTGAAGGGCTTCTAATTAAAACTAGAAGCAGAAGGCCTCCCAGGGATCAAACCTTCGGTGTCAGTAACACAATCCTTATAGGACTTAGGTGACAGGACTGGAAGGAAACCGACTGGAGGACTCTCAGCCAGGATTAATTTTTACGTAGTTTAGTGCAGACTTTGTAGAGTTACAAACATCTGAGAAGAGAGAAGATCGTAGCAGAAGGGTTTCTAATTAAAACTAGAAGCAGAAGGCCTCCCAGGGATCAAACCTTCGGTGTCAGTAACACAATCCTTATAGGACTTAGGTGACAGGACTGGAAGGAAACCGACTGTAGGACTCTCAGCCAGGATTAATATTCTAAACAGAGTGCACTTGGAATATACCACTGAAAACCGTGCAAATGTTCATAACCTGCAAAGAGGAAACTGTAGGTTACATAGTTTATTATTATGGTAATGCTCTCACCAGCAGGAGATAAATGGTGTTTGGCTTCCAGGACCTCCAGTACAGAATAATTTTATTGGTGAATTGCTGAAACTCACTGAGGGCACCAATCTGCTGAACTAATCAACAGGCTTAGTTGCCCAATAGGTCTTTTGGTCGCAGTGCCTGGAGGTTTATCTTAACCTTATGGCCAATAAAGTCAACAAAGTTAAAACAACACTAGTCAAAATTCAGATCAATTCAATTTCACCGTTTCTAACATTTTTCGAGAAACACCAAACCCACCGTTACTCCTCAAGCATAACGGTTCCGTTACAACAAGAAACTGCACTTTGAAAACAGGATCTAAGATGTTTTCCTTCTAAAAATAAAATGTTTGTTTATTAAAGTTGCAGACGAAACGACATAAAATTCCTTGAACTTTATTGCGTTACAATTCTGTCGTCAAAGATATAAACGTGCACGAGGGGTGATTGACCCGGCAACAACAATATTCATGTTTTGTTAATAAAGTCTTCGAAAAGTCCTTTGTGCTTCTATAAGAATCCGCCATCTTTTTACTGCCAACTGTAAGCATGATCGTTAGAACTTTTATAATTAATTCGAGACATTCAATTGTCATATGTAACCCATGATGGTGCTTTAAACGCCTAACAGCTGTTTCACTGGCGTGATGGAAGCTAATTTGAAAAACGTAACAGAATTTGTTAAAATTCACAAAAATATGTACTCACAATTTCTTTGTATTTATAATAAAAATTAAAAAAAAGAATCATATATTTTTATACTATTTTTTGAAAATATAGTTGTAATCAACATCAAAATGTGCATACACTACTACTTAAAATTTTCAAATTGCATTCAAAACCACCATTTTGAAACAGTTGAAAGAATTTTGCTAGGTAACGAACTATTTCTGAAGGTATTAATGAAATCAATTTTTGTGCAAAGTTTTAAAGTATTCTGGACGTACGATCGGTGCTCATTTCATACATAGTCAAGTATTTTTATGATGGCTGCTCTAATAGTCAATTTTCTAACTGGAATTTGTTAAAAATAACTTGTTAAAAATATATGATTGAAGTGAAACGTTTTTGTTTTTTATGAGTCGGAAATAGCTTAACAACTCTTCGGGTCGGCTATAATCGGGTTACAATCCGAAAATACCCGATCGTTACCAGAAACAATGATTTATTCTTATTTAAAAAAAATAAAATTTAAAATATTTACGGAAATACATTTTTGAACCCTGTTTTCTATGTTTTAGAAAACAAACGTATTTTGTCATCAAAGCTGTAACTTTAAATGTAAATGTCGTTACTATCTTACAGAAAATTTTCTTTTTTTTCAGGTTTTCCTACGCAACAATTTTTTACGCACTAATGTCAAACGTCTACGTTTTCAGTTTTTGCTGTATTTGAATTTATCAACACAAAGGTAAGATTTTAACAACTTGTATTTTTAGATAAGTAAGATTGCAAATTTGGCAGAGGCAGCTGAAGTGAGCAGCTGATGCGCTCAGCTATCCCACCGTACCTCTAGCTCATACTGCTCTCACTCATCTGCTCAAGACACACATACACACGCATTCACTACTCTACATAACCTGGCTAACTCTAAAGTGTAAAGTGACCCGTGCTGATGGAGTTAATGACCCCGGCCTAATGGTGTACCAAAGGAGCCCTTGGATACCTGGCAACCTCCAACTGTACCTTAGCCTTACCTAAGCATGCGGAGCTCTGTGTGGGAGGATATAATTTCCCTACCCACTCATGTTTCTATGATTTTTTTTTACAATTGAAATTGAACTTAGTCCATCTATCAATACATCTATGAAATGAAAGCGTTAGTTGGTTGCACATCCTATGACGCACTCCAAAATCCAAAAATCACTTGATCTTGTGACAGTTGTATCAATCTTGTCTTAGTACAAATCAAACGGTTTTATCCTGTCCAACCGCCGAACTTGAACCGAATTGTCGAGAACTTGTAGCATCTCGATGTTATGGTGCTTATGCAGTCTTTCTTTATGCTTCCTAGCAAATCGTTGAACCTCTTCATGAACTGTAGCAATTTGTAAATCCTTATGAAGATCATCATTACGTATGTACCATGGGGCATTAACAATGCCTCTCAGTACTTTATTTTTAAATGTTTGAATAATTTTAATATTGCTTCTTTTCGTGCAGCCCCAAAGCTGCACACCATATGTCCAGATGGGTTTTAGGACTTGTTTATAAAGTAATAGTTTATTGTGCACTGATAACTCAGAATGCCGCCCAATAAGCCAATGCATTTTTCTTAGTTTCAGATTCAGTTCATTACGTTTCTTTTTGACATGTAGCTTCCAGCGCAGTCTTGCGTCCAGTGTCATGCCCAAGTATTTAGCATTATTATCTTGTGGGATCACTTGTTGATTGATAACCACGGGAAGATAATTTAATTTTCTGTTAGTAAAAGTAACATGATCAGATTTTGTCTCATTCAGCTTTATTCGCCATTTTTTGTCCAGCCACAAATTCCATTGGCAGCTATCTGCAGCCTTCGAGTAGACTCCTCAATGCTATTTCCTTCTGAGGTAACAGCAGTATCATCCGCGAATGTAGCAACGATGGCCTCATCACAGACTGGAATATCACTTGTATAAAGCAAGTATAAGAAGGGCCCCAACACACTTCCTTATGGAACTCCGGCAGATATCCGCTTCAAATCAGAGTAACTATCTTCATACTTGATTCGAAAGTGCCTTCCTGAAATATAGGACTTCAGCAATGTTGTTTTGGCAAGTATTTTTCCATTTTGTATTCCAATCCTCGATGCTGTGGCATTCGAAAGCTTGCGAAATATCCAAAAACACAGCAGAACAAATTCGTTTTTCTTCAGTGCATTTTCAAAAACGCTGGCAATTCTATGAACCTGGTCAATCGTTGAATGCTTGTCTCTGAATCCAAATTGATGGTTTGGAATCAGATTCTTCCTTTCAGAAACTTGCTTAAGTTGCTTTAATAATAACTTTTCAAAGATCTTAGAAATTATGGGTAACAATGATATTGGCCGATATGATGTTTTATCATTAGGTGCCTTACCAGGCTTGAGTATCATTATAACTTGAGCAATTTTCCATTGCATTGGTACATAGAACAATCGAAATGCAGCATATGTTTTTATGATTAAAATTGTAAATAAAATGAGCTGGATTTCACCGCTCAAAAACCTGGATAAATGGGACACAACCTCCCAAGAGGTTGAGCCTTGGGATAAGGGTCAAGTGAAAGGAAAATCGCAAAGTAATTAGCAGGGCAAACATCCACAACTACTTCAATGGTGAACTGGTAAGTCACCACCAATTAGAAGAGTTGGATTTACCCACCTTGAATTCTTTCCAAATCTTACACTGCATGCAGAGGCTAGAGTTGAAGAAGTCCATGCAACTGAGCAATTCAGGAATATAGAAAGGGGGAACAATAGAGCTACAAGGTCGCAGTTCATTCATTCATTCAAGATGCAAAATTTGTTTTAAATTTATTTATTAAATTCCTTCGCATATAACAATAAATAAAAAAACAATATATTGTATAAACGTAAACAGAAATGCATGTTTATAAACATTTTCATCTGTGGTCTACTAGATTAGATTCAAACTTATTCCGTTCATTTAATATATTTTCAATCCATTTGCTTCTTGGGAAGCGTTTGTCAGCGCTGTTGATCATTTAACACTACCCAGGGGACACGTACAGCTTGAAGTATGCTACGGGCGCGATCAACATTGTCCCCCATTAGATTCAAACTAGAGGAAGAGATAATACAACTCCAGGCACTGCGATCAACAGACCTATTGTTCAACTAAACCTCTTTAGTACTAGTTTAGTTGATGCCGTTAGTTAGTAACTGATGCCGTTAGTAAACAATCTACTGACTACCTCATTCTGTTGAAGATCCCTAGGGTCCTGGAAACCAAAACTAATAGCCTCCTACCAGCACGAATTTAACTATCAAGGATTATGTGTCTTGCAGTCTCCTCCTCTTTCTGCACAACCTACACACGGTTTCACCATAGTACACATCTATCCTGTTCATGTGCACCTTCAGACCACAGAGCCCAATGATTTTCCTGAGTTGTGGTCTGCCCAAGAAGTCTGCTGCCGCTTTAAGTCCATATGGAACCATGGTTAAGAGACGCTTACAGTGGGAATGCCCATGAAGGTTATCCCATCTTGCCTGGTGTTGCTTAATGGTCAACTAAAACTATACTTAAAATGTACTAAATGACTAGTTTGGTGATTTATTCAGATCATATCAAATTAGTTCCTTTTCGTTTCGTTTAGTAGCAAAGGTGTTTCCATTTTGAAATTGTACTGAACGCTTCAGTGCTCTTTGCATATTTGTATATAAAACTATACTGTTTCAAAGTTGACTAAATTAAGATGTTTTGGAAAGTTTTAGAAAAAAATATTAAGTTTTTATTAGGCGTTTATTATTAGATGCAAGAATTAAGTATTCCAAAGAAAGAAATTAGCTGTTGGCGTTACCATCAAAGCAAGGGCCAGGAACATGATACTTGCATATATAGGGTGAATCAAAATTTTGGAATGTAATTTTTTCCTCGTCTTCTAATTGACTCAGAAAGCGTAGATAATCTCTTTGTCAGATCTAGCTACAGGTGCACCGAAACAACAATTTAAAAACACGAGGTGTGTTAAGAAAGTAACGAGAATTTTTAAATTTCGCAGGCTTGGAGAGTCCGATTGTCAAACATTTTTTTTATTATGTTGGTATGTTATTATGTCAGCCCTTGAAGTATGATAAAACTTTCAGCTGTTTTCATTGTTGACTTTGTCTGTGACAACCACTAAGGTTAGAAGTGTTTTTATGAGCTCGGCGATTTTCGTTTGTTAAAAGAAATGGATCAAAGAATTTGTATCAAATTATGCGTAAAAAATGGAATAAAGTTTAAACAAAGTGTGTGAAATGTTAACAAAGGCCTATGGTGAGTCTGCTATAAGTAAAGCAAGAGGTTACGAGTGGTATAAGCGTTTCCAAGAAGACCGTGAAGACGTTGAAGATGACGAACGTCCTGGACGCCCCAGCACATCAACAACCGATGAAAACGTGGAAAAAGTGAAAGAAATGGTTATGAGCAATCGCCGAATCACAATTAGAGAGGTCGCTGATGATGTTGGCATATCGATTGGATCATGTCATGACATTGTTTCACAATGTTTTGTGTATGAAATGCGTTGCAGCAAAATTCGTTCCAAAATTGTTGAATTTTGAACAAAAACAGCGGCGAATGGAAGTTGCTCAGGAGTCATTAAATGAAGTCAACGACGATGCAGAATTACTGAAACGTATTATAACCGGTGACGAAACATGTTCGTGAAGTTTTGGCCAAAAGCAGTACTGTAATGATGCCCCAGCCACCATATTCGCCAGACATGGCACCGTGTGACTTTTTCCTATTTCCAAAAGTAAAGAGAACCTTGAAGGGCGGTCGTTTTACAGCCGTAGATGACATTAAAAGCGCATCGCTGAAAGTATTTATCAAAGATCGAGTTTGAGAAGTGTTTCGAGGATTGGAAGAAGCGCTGGCACAAGTGCATAATCTCCAATGGGGACTATTTTGAAGGCGACAACATCAGTGTAGAAGAATAAATAAATATTTTGTTCAATAAATTAAAATTCTCGTTAATTTCTGAACACACCTCGTGTATAGGGTATGTCAAAATTAAAAAAAGTTGTCTTGTCTTTACTTGACTGCGCGTTTGAATTTTAAGCGCGTATAAAACGAAAATCATTTGTTGTGGGTTTTCGCAATCACAAAAATTATAAATATTTCAGAGAACCAATTAGATATTTGTCGAAAATTTATAAAGAAAGAATTAGTTATAATAATTACGTCAACAATTAGTATCATTTAAAAAGGGAAAATAATTTGCTAAATACTTATCGTTCTGTCACGCCATTTTTTATTAACAAAATCCACATAAAATCTGTAACCCGTGTGTAACCTTTAATTCGAAACAAACATGACGTACTTTGAAAAACAGTTTTCCCGCTTAGAAATTAAAAGTGGTTGTACAAATGTTAATGCTTCACTTGAGACACTTATGAATATTACCAAAGTTTTGTTTCGTTGACCGAATTTTTTTTAAGGCCTTAGCAGAAGACGATCACTCACAAGTAAAGATACAAATTTTGGTATATACCCCAACTGGCTTCTGAAAGCAAAAATATTGCCAACCGGTTTTCAGAAAATATAATCGTATCTTTTGTTTATTTTTAAATACTGTAGAAAGTAAAATAATGGCAGGTTGGTGCTGCTACCTGGACGTCTAAGTTGAAACTATCGATAACCTAGATACCTGCATCACCTATACACGTAGGCAATGATAGTTGCATAACCATTAGGCGTTTTCAATAGTAACGCATCCTGTATCACGACAGTCTAAGTAAAATAAATATAAAATAATAGCAATAAACATCTATCTTGCTGACATGATGGAAGCAAAAATAATCAAATTTATGAACATCGCTTAAACAATTTATAATGCGAACATTTTTTATACTTAATAAATATAAGAAAATAAACATATTTATCCAATAAAATGCTTTATCCTAATGCTTTTGTGATATTAAAAAAAATCGATTTCAAACTTGTAAACTGCATTAAAGTCTGAATGAATTAACGTTGGAAACTTAAAAAATACTGGTTTATAATAATATAAAAAAATGTAAGATGAAATTTATGACTTATTTAAGATGTTACATATGCGCCATTTTGTATCGGTTTAACATTTTTGCCGAGTAACGAAGTTACCCGATATTTTGAATCAAATTGGACAGAAATTACGATACACACACACACACATACACACACACACACACACACACAAACAAACAAACACACACACAACTTTAAAGCCTACAACTTATGTTGGTATTAACTTCTAGGTTTACTCTAGGAAACGGGTTAAAAAAGTTCTACCCATAAAAATATAAATGGCTGATATCTGTAAAAGCCAAAAAAAAACGATCTATATAACCTCATGGATTTTATAGTTGAATGTTGGCGTGAAGTTTTCTTTGATTTCTAGAAGTTGCAAAAACAATTTAAAAACAAATGGTAAAGCGGCTGAAAATTGGGGTTAAAATGTAGAAAAGAAAAAAGTCATTAATAACGTTAAAAACTAAGAATATTTTTTACAACGAGGTCATGAGTATGTAAACATTTTTGCTGTTTCCAATGTTTAGCGACATTCCCAAATAACAGTATTTCCTTCAGTTATGTTATGCCCCGCCGGGGGTGCAGACTAGCTGCACCTATTGTGAGGATTTAGACGTCCCTCGTGGTACCCGAGTCTAACACACTTACACTTACGACTTTAACACTTTACACTCACGCTTACATTTAGGGAGGCGAAAATAGCCTCAATGTGCTTTTCGCCTTACAATAACAAAACAATCCTTCAGTTATTCAGCAAGTAATAAATTAATAAAACTTCCTAGGGGCTCAGGAAATGGTTTTCTAAAATTAAACTATAAAGGATTAAATTGGGGTAGATGAAATATTTTTAATCTCTGGAGAAGCCGCTACAAGGAAATGCTAGTAGCCTATGTACTATATAATTACATAAAATATATAAAATCCAATTTTTAATAATACCCAAAACCAGAATTGTTGGAGAGGCCATCGAGTTAGAGAAACATGGCGAACTAAATATCAGCAGCACGTAAACTATATGCTGTTTGTAATATGTCTTCAATTGTGTCGAAATTATTTGTAAATTTAATTGTGCCTGCTCAGCCGGTCTAATGGCGTTAATGGCGAGTCCGACTACGTCAGCTAATCCAGCCCACTGGATAATGTACGTCATACGCAGTTTATAAAAGGAGATGACAGGTGAAAGTTTCCTTCAGTTCGACTTCAGACTTGGAGCGAGAACAACTTTGAAGATGCCAGATACGATTTTGGCGAAACGTCGGGATTATGTTTCTTCTGGAACATAAGACTTTTCGCCAAAATCATATATGGCATCTTATCTAATTCATATTATATTTCTGAAAGTTTGTGTGTTTGTTTGTGTGTTTGTTTGTTTGTTTGTTATTCAATCACGCTTTAACCACTGGACCAATTGAGATGAATCAGAGATATATACAGGCCTATTCCCGTTTTACAAAACGTCATTATACTACTTACCCAGCCCAAAATAATGATCAGTTTTTAGTTTTGTAACATCTGTTAACTGTAGTTATTTACTGGACATGTGATTTAGGTACCTGAGATAAAGATAGATTCAATCTATTTTTAAGAATCTTAATCTGTGTTTTATTTATTGCAAAATTATTGCTTTTAATGTAACATTTTCAATATTTTAGTTGAAATTTTTCAAAACTGACTTTAATTTGTTACTTTGTGTTGAATTTTCAATATTAAATGTAAAAAAATCCTACACAGAGTGCCAATTGTAAAGTAGTATATATATTTGTGTAATTACATTATGGTAAACATGCAGTGAAGCATATCCTTTTTTTCGATATTTTGTTACTAAAATGCTTTATTATGTGCCCAAAAGCAAGAATACAAAATATGAATGCACGAGAAGTACGATAAAATCGAAAATAAAAGTGATCAACATAACCTCAAAATTGCTACCCGGCGAAAATCAGTAACGTGTTGTAAATCGGTAAAACAATAAAAAATACGTCTAACACGGGTTTTGGGTGATAAGAAACCAATTTTTTAAAAGAATACAGCATAACCAAACTGTCACGGTTGTTAGGCCTAACAAGGTGATGCGTGAAAAAAACCTTTATATTTTTTTAAAAATATCCTGACACGGTTGTTGGGCCTATAACGGTGATACGTGAAAACCTTTATATTTTTTTAAAGACTACTACATATCCCAACTGACACGTTTGTTGGGCCAATCATGGTGATGTGTGAAAAAAAACCTTTATTTTATTTTAGAAAACTACATAACCTAATTGACACGGTATTTAGGCCTAACACGGTGATGCATGAAAAACCTTTATATTTTTTTAAAGAATACTACATATCCTAATTGACATGGTTGTTAGGCCTAACACAATGATGAGTGAAAAACCCTATATATTGTTTTAAAGAATACTACATAACATAACTGATATTGATGTTGAGCCTATCACGGTGATGTGTGAAGAAAACCTTTAATTTTTTAAAGAATACTACATAACCTAATTGACACGGTTGTTAGGCCTAACACGGTGATGCGTGAAAAACCTTTATATTTTTTTAAAGAATACTACATATCCTAACTGACACGGTTGTTGGGCCTATCACGGTAATGTGTGAAAAAAACTTTATTTTTTTAAAATAGTACTGAAAACCTTAACTGACACGGTTGTTAGGTCTAACATGGTAATGCGTGAAAAATACTTTATATTTTTTTAAAAGAATACTCCATAAGCTAACTAACATGGTTGTTATACCTAACACGGTGATCCATTAAAAAAACCTTTATTAATATTTTTTAAATAGTATTTATAACCTAATTAACACGGTTGTTGGGCCTAATAAGGTGACGCATGAAAAAAACCGTTATATTTTTTTTAAAGAGTACTCCATAACTTAACTAACACGGTTGTTAGGCCTAACACAGTGATGCGTGAAAAAACTTTTATATTTTTTTAAATAATACTACTTAACCTAATTGACACTGTTGTTAAGCCTAACACGGTGATGTGTGAAAAAACCTTTATATTTTTTTAAAGAATTCTACATATCCTAACTGACACGGTTGTTAGGCCTAACACGGTGATGCGTGAAAAAACCTTTATATTTATTTAAAGAATACTAGGCTACATATCCTAACTGACACAGTGGTGCGTAAAAAAATCTTTATATTTTTTTAAAGAATACCACATATCATAACTGACATGGTTATCATCATGGCCTATCATGGCGATGTGTGAAAAAACCGTTATTTTTTTAAAGAGTACTCCAAACCTTAACTGACACGGTTGTTAAGTCTAACATGGTGATGCGTGAAAAAAACCGTTATTTTTTTTAAAGAGTACTCCAAACCTTAACTGACATGTTTGTTAAACCTAACATGGTGATGCGTGAAAAATGTTTATATTTTTTTTAAAGAATACTCCATAAGTTAACTAACAAGGTTGTTAGGCCTAACGCGGTGATGTATTAAAAAAACCTTTATTTATTTTTTAAAAAAGAATACTCCAGAACCTAACTGTCATGGTTGTTGGGCATAATACGGTGATGCAGGGAAAAAGCCTTAATTTTTTTTAAAGAATACTCCATAACTTAACTAACACGGTGGTGTGTTAAAAACCTTTATTTTAAAAAAGAAATACACCATAACCTAACTGACACGGTTGTTGGTCCTAACACGGTCATGCGTGATCTTTAATGTATATTACGATTGCGGGAAAAGCCGTGACGGGTAACAGGTAATCATATTATTTTTCTGAAAGTTTGTTTTTGTTTATTTGTTTGTTATTCAATCACACTTTAACTACTGGACCAATTGAGATTAAATTTGGTATGAACACGGTTTAGGTGCAACGGGTAACAGCTAGTATATATATATATATATATATATATATATATATATATATATATATATATATATATATATATATATATATACATGTATATTCAGAAAGTAGATTACGTTTTTGGATAAAAAAAAACTAAGTACAGGAAAAAATTTTATTATATACATTTGAAAGAGGAACTAAAATACTATTTTTCGACATAATCGCCAAACAAATTTAGACATTTGTCATATCGGTGAACTAGCTTTGAAATTCCCGTGTCGTAGAATTCCGCCGCCTGTGACGCCAGCCAGTCAGTCACGCCCGTGAGGGACAGGAAAGGTGTTCTTCTGGTTGACTTCCTAGAACGTGGAGCAACCATAAACTCAGAAAGGTATTGCCAAACATTACGAAACTTAAGACGAGCTATCCAGAACAAGCGGAGAGGAAAACTGAGTGCAAAAGTGTTGTTTTTGCACGACAATGCCCACACACACAAACACGTCACGGCACAAGTGGGAGATTTTCACACCCTACACACACACACACACACACACACACACACACACACACACACACACACAAAAATAGTATTTTAGTTCCTCTTTCAAATGTATATAATAAAATTTTTTTCTTGTACAGTTTTTTTTATCCAAAACGTAATCTACTTTCTGAATAGCCCTCGTATATATATATATATATATATATATATATATATATATATATATATACACATATATATACATATATATATATATATATATATATATATATATATATATATATATGCACACACACACACACATTTTAACAATCTCAGAAAGTGATCTAGAAGTTCAGAATCGAAACTTATTTTAAGGTCTCGGGTTTGGGTTTTACCATTATGACCACCGCTTCAGTAACGCATTGTCCAGTGAAAATTCGCTAAAAACCAAAAACGACTGCCGTCGGAATTTCTTTTAATTGTCAAACCGTAATTTTTTTAGCTGTAGATCTTCGTAAAACCAAAATTTGAGACCAAGGTAGTTTGTTTTTACAGTTTTTTTGATAGCTTCATAGCCGGATATTAGTGAGCAGCAGGTAACATTCAGGAAATATTGTGCAGTGTTTTGCATCGTTTATGTATTTATAGTATGAGGGTTGCTCCAAGAAATTGTCAGGGGGTTGAAGCGAATTCCTATTGGAACTGGCAGCATTTGAAATCCGCAGCTGAAAATCGTGTACTGCGATATCTGGAGCAATGCAAGTTTAATTAGCACCTATTGACACAGACCTAAGCTAAGTGTACATACCTCACTACTGTAGAACTGTAGTTACGGGTAAATACAGTAACGTTGTTTAACCACCCTCTGTAGCTGGTTGTACAAACAGAAAGGTAAGGTAAAGTTACTACAGGCCTGTTTACTTAAGCGAAACCTTACTGTACAGAGTGTTTCAGAACTCTTTGTCCTGGCTTGCAAGAGTTGTTTTTTTTAATAACGGGAAATAAGTAGTTAGGGAAAATATCATTGTAAAATGTCTCACATTCGATTAATTTACTTCCCAACCGTGGTGTTTTCATTTCTAATATAGTATTTGCGCAATGGATTTTTAGATGTGATCAAAATTTAATCTGTCGATTTTAAGAAATGTTTTTGGTGTTTTATCGATAGCTCATGAATCAGATTTGTCATTAACTCAAATCTCCGCTACTCATTTATCAAAAGAAATGCTCTGGAGTTACGGTAAACTAGGCTAAATATACGAAAATATTTTATCGAATTTATTTGAAATTTTTCAGTTCTTCTGTCCTTCTTGGTCTCTCACTATAGTTCAGCCCGCGCAACTTAACAGTAATAGGTAAACGGCATGCGCGAGAATTTCTCGCGCATGTAGGAGATTTCCCCTCCAATTCCCCGCCCCAACATTCCAGTGACAGCGACATCTACCAGTCTGGGTTTACGAAATGTTACTACTCAGCAATAGTGAAGGAGAGTTTGGATTCGACCTCTCACTCGCACAGTTTTTCTTTCTGTCCCACTGGTGTTCAGAAGCGACTGTGAGTCCTCCTGTACACATTTATTTAGAAGTAACAGAGAGCGTTTATCACCAATTGACATGTTCCACACCTCTTATATGACCTCTAGATCACCACTGGATTACTGATCTTACAAATATTAACTAAAATTTTTGTGGCCTACTTCATAAGATCACACTGCGAAATATGCCTTGTTTCATGCTGTAATGTAGGAGCTATTTATTTCCTGAGCTACAGAAAGACACTAACCGTATTGCATTGAAGAATGTTTGCGCAGAAGATAAGAGATAGGATAAGAAAGGGGAGAAGAAATTACAATGTTGGTTCTGTCTGACGGCAACGTGATTTGTTAGTTCTGGAGGATACCTAGAGAACTGAATGTTTTATATTCTAAAAGTTTTTCAGCGAGTAGTTATTCCAACATTTCATTGTTAGTATGATCTTTTTTAAAGTCTGTCAATTGTGAAGGCTGTATTAATGTGGTTGATTCTCCGGTGAGGTAAGGACCCAACTGTCATTGTATCTTTTAGGGGTCTTCCTTGTGATCGTTTGTATGCTGATTTTTCATGTTCAGTATACGAGGTGTGTTCAGAAAGTAACGAGAATTTTTAAATTTCGCGGGTTTGGAGAGTCCGATTGTCAAACATTTGTTTTATTATGTTGGTATACATGCCCTTGAAGTATGATAAAACTTTCAGCTGTTTTCATTGTTGACTTTGTCTGTGACAGCCACTAAGGTTAGACGTGTTTTTATGAGCTCGGCGATTTTCGTTTGTTAAAAAAAAATGGATCAAAGAATTTGTATCAAATTTTGCGTAAAAAATGGAATAAAGTGTAACAAAGTGTGTGAAATGTTAACAAAGGCCTATGGCAAGTCTGCTATGAGTAAAGCAAGAGTTTACGAGTGGTATAAGCGTTTCCAAGAAGGCCGTGAAGACGTTGAAGATGACGAACGTCCTGGACGCCCCAGCACATCAACAACCGATGAAAACGTGGAAAAAGTAAAAGAAATGGTTATGAACAATCGTCGAATCACAATTAGGGAGGTCGCTGATGATGTTGGCATATCGATTGGATCATGTCATGACATTGTTTCCAATGTTTTGTGTATGAAACGCGTGGCAGCAAAATTCGTTCCAAAATTGTTGAATTTTGAACATAAACAGCGGCGGATGGAAGTTGCTCAGGATTCACTAAATGAAGTCAACGACGAAGCAGAATTACTGAAACGTATTGTAACAGGTGACGAAACATGGGTTTACGGATATGACGTCGAAACTAAGGCTCAATCATCTCAGTGGAGGCATTCTGGCTCGCCAAGACCGAAAAAGGCTTGACAAGTGTTCACTGTGCTCACTGTGTTCTTCGATATTATAGTGCATCATGAATTCCTGCCAGCAGGTGAAACGGTCAATGAGGATTACTACCTACAATTTCAACGCCATTTGCGTAAAGCAATCCGAAAAAAACGCCCGGATCTGTGGAAAAACAATTCAATACCACGATAATGCACCAGCTCATACTTCATTGCTTGTTCGTGATTTTTGGCTAAAAACAGTACTGTAACGATGCCCCAGTCTCTATATTCACCAGACATGGCTCCGTGTGGCTTTTTCCTATTTCCAAAAATAAAGAGAACCTTAAAGGGCCGTCGTTTTACAGCCGTAGATGACATTAAAAGCGCATCGCTGAAAGAACTAAAGGCTATCTCAAAGATCGAGTTTGAAAAGTGTTTCGAGGATTGAAAGAAGCGCTGGCACAAGTACATAATCTCCAATGGGGACTATTTTGAAGGCGACAACATCAATGTAGAAGAATAAATAAATATTTTGTTCAAAAAATTAAAATTCTCGATACTTTCTGAACACACCTCGTATGTGTCAGGCGGTTTCGATTCACTCTCTTCATGGTTATAAGTATTTCTTTCAGTTCTTCCTCCATCTAACTATATCATACAACTTTTATGTTGCTCTAATGTTGTTATTGCTTACTCTGACCGTAAGTGTCTTTCCTGCAATGATTCACAAAGTTTTCATCTTTGATGTTCTTACAATATTTTTTTATTTTATAATGTTGAATTTCTGTATAGCACCGCCTAACACAGAATTTTTTTGTTGGGTGTTAACGTCCGACTATTGTGCACACTTGGGCTAATGCAGACGATGGGAGGATTTATAACGTATGAAAATGCCAAGCCCTGGCCGGGAATCGAACCCGGGTCCTCGGGGTGAAAGCCCAGTACGCTATCAACTAGGCCACCGAGGTGGCTGAACACAGAATTTACAATCCGAACTTTATACTCAATTCACATATGATTATTTTTCCACATATTCCTTGATATTACTGAGGCTTTGTTGGCTTGGCCGTATTCCAGTGTCGTTATCTTTTTTCTGTAGGAAGAACCATTTAATAATCGCAACATGTTCATTGACCACAATCATACAAACTTTGGTACGGAAACAAATCGGTTATACACGATTTCACCGATTAATTATTAGCGTCATTTTTCTGGAACAGTTACAAAATGAAAACAACGGTTACCGACATGCACGTGGGCGGAACTGGAACAGATACAAATCACAGTTTAGGGAAACAAATTGCTCGAGTTTGATCAATGCGTTTGTCCGGCACGCTATCTGTAAGGTTCGACGTGAACTAAGTGTCCCCGCTTGTCCGAGCCTAATGGCTTGACCCCAATCAAGTTTAAATTGGGAAAGGCCACACATCAGTGGTTATATAGATGGCATTTGTTTTTGTGCCAGCTGTCAGTGAAGTTGACAAACCGCTTCATCCGAATAGTTCTTATTAGGAGTAAAGCCAAACGTAAAAGACGTATATATGATTAAATATTTGTGGTTAAAAACTATTTACCGTAAAATACGTAAATGCAATTAAATTATTTGAGGTGAAAATCTGTTTTCCGTAAAAGACGCAAAGGTAATTAAATTATTTGTGGTTGAAAAAACTCTTTTCCGTAAAAGACGTAAAAATAATTAGGCCTACATTATATGAGGTAAAAAACTGTTTCCCTTAAAGACTGCAAAAATAATTAAATTATTCAAGATTAAAAACTGTTTTCGTAACATTGTCTGCTTCTTTTTACATAAATAGTTTAAACATATGTTAAAAATATATTTTTCTTTGAAATGGAATGAAATTATCTTAATATCCTTGAACCGTTATTTGGAAAACTAGTGGTCAAAAAAAAAATGTTTTTTAATTTACAAATTTTACGTGAAGTAACAGTTTCTTATTTTCTATAAAAAACCGCATATACTTTAAAAGTAAATTTAATCATTCCAAACATAATACTGGCCAAAAAGCATAAAAATAATTAAAAATATTAAGTAAATAAAATTGATTTTTGTCTCTTTTTATGTTATTTACACTTTAATTACTATTATTATTGAGTAACCTGTTTCAAGGTTGCGTTGTCCTTCAGACGTTTGGTGAGAGCTTTGCGATTTTTTAAGCACAGTGTTAGTAAAGATCACGTGATTATTGCTATAATGATTTTACCAAAGGAAAATAGAAATATTTAATATCGTTATTAGAATATTTTTCGTAGATATAGTTCATTATTTGTAAAACTCAATGGAATCTTGCAAAATTCCGTTAGTCCTGTCATTTTGGTAAAACCTAAACAGCGACGATGCCCCGACCTGTAAACCAATTTTTGAGTGGTCGTTAGTTACATATGTAGGCACATGAAACAAGACAGTAGCGTATTCTAAGCTTGTGTATTTACCTGCGAAATCAAAATATCGATAACGAAAACCGTATATATCGAACGTATATTTCTAAAGCCCAACAGTATAAAGTTACACATACTTCCGTTGTTCCGAATACAAAAAATTAAAATTTAGACGTTGTTTTCAATTCAAAATTAATATTATTTTACGAGTGATCCATTGCAGCATTACAGCTCCTATTTTACCGCAACCTGCTTTACATGCCTTCGCAGACAGAAGCGAAGACTTCCCCTGCTATTAACTAACAGCATAACTGCAGCAACAAGTGAGTTAGGTAAAGGAAGATGACGTTTAAACACAAGTCTTCGCTTTGTTAGCTAGCTTGCATGAAAGTGCAAGTAAATTAAATTGCACGTAAAGTGCCAATTTTGGGCAGGGGGGTCATTCGTTCAAAAAGAATATATATATATATATATATATATATATATATATATATATGTGTGTGTGTGTGTGTGTGTGTGTGTGTGTGTGTGTGTGTGTGTGTGTTTCGTTATGTGTAATGTATGCTAATTTGTAAATTTAATTAATGAGGCTTTTAATGCTGATTAAGATAACGATGTCAGGTTTTTATTCATAATGTAAACAAACTACTGTAATGGTTAAATAAATAAATAAATAAATAAATAAATAAATATATATATATATATAAAACATTTTCTTTAATTTCTTTTTCAATATTTTTCAGTAAACCACTTGACTAGTGTAGGTTACACCGCCCGCGCGGGTTTGTTTTCCAGAAAATGCAACGATTTCCGGTTGTAAGCACGCACGTAACAAAATAACGACCTTGCCGCTGGGCACGGCTATAACGAGCGGGTATCGATCCGCGAGGGTCACTGCTGGTGCCAGCGCGTACCAGTGTCCGCACTGCCCACAACGTGGTACCGCACGCCATGCACCGGGGGCTTATTTACAATTACTTTTCTTGCGAGCTTAATGTGTTGTCGTGATCAAGAGCGCTGTTCCAGGGTTCGGTATATAAATAAATATTTTTACGGCATTTTTAGGGCACAGTTTATACTTGAAAGACTGGAGCTGTCGAATGATTTGGGATTTTATAAGAATTTTGTAGTTCTTAAAAAGAACACAAACGGTATCAAGTTAAAGCATTTTTATTTCCGTACAAAGGCTCGAGAATCATTTTGATATGAAAGTAAGATACTTTTGGAAATATAGAAATTATTTGGTGTATATCCTTTATATATTCTTAATGTAATCATCTTTTCCACTAGGAATGTTGTTATTTTGTTAAGTACATACATCTGTTTTTCCTAAATCCATGTATTTGTGACGTGTTTCGGAATGCTTCCATTATCATAACGTTTTGCTTTACTGTTCCCTTTAAATCAACGTTCTTTCTTTTATACTATCCTAACCCTCACTTCCTTACTTCTACCGTCTAGTCCGTTTTCTATTTACTGATGTTCTTAAGAAGATAAAGAAATATTTTAGAAAATTTAGAAATATATAAGTTAAAATTAAATGAAGGAAAAGCAAGTAAATTCTCAATCAGAACGTTATTTTTGAAAGTCTCAAAACGTTTATCAGTTTTGAGGATTTTGTCGACCGTAAAGAGAAAACTTTGGGAGGACCAATCAGAGACGAGAATATCAGTAAATAGAAAACGGGCTAGACGGTAGAAGTAAGAAGGGGAGGGATTAGGATAGTATAAAAGATCAAACCTAGATTTGAGAAGGCAGTAAGGCAAAAAGTTTTGATAATGGAAGCATTACGAAACGCGTCAACAAA